>CM055204.1:2140663-2204628 GCA_029224185.1 Karalla daura
AACACGCGGCACCCGTTCCTCACGGTGAGAGCGCTTACACACAGAACTGCACTTGGAAACAAGGAAAAAGCATGAATCCACCCAGTCTCTCAAACTCCTGGCTTTCTGTCAATCTACACCCACCTGGGATTAAGTTATTCCCCCTGACTGATTGACAGCCTCTGTGAAACTTAAAACTTAAGAAAACATGCACATCTCAAGTAGCTTACACTGATTATTTCTCACAGATGTAACATTGTGGAGTTCATGGGGTACTTCATACCATTCTTCTAGCTGTCTTTTCAGTTCTGTTTTGTCGCTTGATGCTGAGGGATTCTCTCTCTTTTGCTCTGGCAGACGCTGAAATATGCCTTCCAGACTCACGACAGACTCTGTTTTGTGATGGAATACGCCAACGGAGGCGAGGTGAGACGCGACGGTACACCGTAGCTCGCTGTGCGGGAAAACTGACCTTTTTTTTTACCCCCCTGCCCTAACTGCGTCCGCTCTGGCCTTTTGCAGCTCTTCTTCCACCTGTCCAGGGAAAGAGTGTTCACAGAGGACCGGGCACGCTTCTACGGCGCTGAGATCGTGTCCGCCCTCGAGTACCTCCATTCACGCGACGTCGTTTACCGCGACCTGAAGGTAAATCGCCCCAAACGCGTTCGCGTCGCGACTCGTACGGGCGACGCCGTGGCCTGGGCCCAGAGCAAGAGGAGGAGATCGCCTGTTTGAGTCCCGGCCAGTTCCTCCCTGGATGGCGTTTGCATGTTGGCCCCGTGTTTGCATGGATCTCCTCGTGCTCCGGTTTCCTCCCACAGGACAAAAGCATACATTTGCATTGAGGTCAATTGGAGATTCTAAACTCCCCCGAGGTGTGAGTGTGAGAGCGACTGGTGTGCGTGTGTGTACCCTGCGATGTGTAACAATATTACTGGTAATAGTTCTAGGACATCTATACAGAAATAATACAATACAAAGTAGTTACAGAGTACAGCTTCATTTATCCATCGTGGTGTGGTGGGGGCCACCCTTCTTGCTGTGGGCACTAATGTGGAATTCCATTTGAAAGACAATGTCAATGGCAATGTTTTGGTTTGCACAGTAATCATTTTTCAAACGGCCCTAAAGTGTGGAAATCATTTAGACTTCTTGAACTGTAGAAGGAATTAGTCTGGACAGGACCAAAGTCCAAAAGCCACAGAGAAGAAATTTGCCGGTACAACAGAGATTTACAGTCAAACCGTAGCTTGCAATAGGTTATTATATTCAAAGCTTCTTATCATGTCGATAGCAAAAATCACACAGTCTGATGTATTTGTAATGCATACTCTTCCAGCTGGAGAATCTGATGCTTGACAAGGATGGCCACATCAAAATCACTGATTTTGGTCTTTGTAAAGAGGGCATCACCCCCGACGCTACTATGAAAACCTTCTGTGGAACTCCCGAGTACCTGGCACCTGAGGTGAGTCACGATTCAATCCTAATCCTCAGGATTAACTATTATTTTGCATCCAAATGTCAGCAAATCGAGTCTCCTTTTAATGGAAGTGTTCCGGCAACTTCATGATGCTTTATAATGCTTTATAATGCTTCATTTCTTTCTTTCTTTCTTTCTTCAGGTGCTGGAGGATAACGACTATGGCCGTGCCGTGGACTGGTGGGGGCTGGGTGTGGTCATGTATGAGATGATGTGCGGCCGTCTGCCTTTTTACAACCAGGACCACGAGCGTTTGTTTGAGCTGATCCTCATGGAGGAGATCCGGTTCCCACGGAACCTGTCACCCGAGGCCAAGTCCCTTTTGGCCGGCCTGCTCAAGAAGGACCCCAAACAGAGGTGAGTGACAAAGCGCGTTGCGTGCCCGTGTTCCTTTTGGGAAAAAGGCCCGCTTGATTCTAACACCATCCCGTTTGAATCACCAGATTGGGTGGAGGACCTAATGATGCCAAAGACGTAATGAGCCACAAATTCTTTATCAGCATTAACTGGCAGGATGTAGTACAGAAGAAGGTAAGACGTCCTGAACCTACAAGTGACACATACGCTGGCTTTTCAGCCAAGGGGGGCTAAGAATCTACTTTCGTAGGCTATCATATCAACATTTTTCACATCTTGCTTACCAAAGAAATGTGTCATATTGGACACGCCTCCTTTTTTCACATACACATTTGCAAACCCAGAGCCCGAGATTCAGAAAATGACTTGAATGGTAATGAATTTCCAATGCCAAAGCAAAAGTTCATATGCTAAAATAATTTTTCTCTCTAAAACACTGTAAAAAGTTCGAATTTCTGTTTTTCTTCATTCACACTCCTGATGCTTCCGTATCTTGTGCAATAACCAGATGTTAGCAGTTCAAGTAAATATACTCAAAACACTTCATACCCACAATAAGAAAACAGACAATTTGAGCCTCAGTAGGTGGGATTAATGAGTGGAAAGTATTAAGAACAAAGCTTCTCGGAGGCACACGGAGCCTTGGATGTGTGTGTGTGTGTGTGATGTCATGTGAATGGAGTTACAGATCTCCTCTCTCGCTCCAGCTCAACCCGCTCTTCAGACCACAGGTGACGTCCGAGACGGACACGCGCTACTTTGACGAGGAGTTCACCGCTCAGACTATCACGCTCACCCCTCCGGATAAATGTGAGTCTCCACTCACCGTAGCGGAGCCGTCAGCTGTCGACAGCCTCTGCCCCACGCTGCTCCATGGTATGGCATGGGTTGTGATTTTTAATTTTTTAAAAATTATTTTCCCCCTCCTCTGTCTTTTTTAACAGACACCAGTCTGGATTGTGAGGACCCTGGCCAGCAAGCACATTTCCCTCAATTCTCCTACTCTGCAAGTATAAGAGAGTGACGGTCCCTAACGGACACACGCGCACGCACACACACACACACACACACACACACACACAAATGGGAGCCACGAACAGCTCGGCCGCAGCACTTTCAAGTAGAAAAAAAAATCAATTCCATCTTAAAGCGGGCTACCTGGATTCGATGTATCAGCTGGTGGCCACAGTTTTATTTCAACTCTGCTCGTCCGCACTTCGAGCAGCACCTCAACATACTGGCTGGACTGTGTCAGACTGCACTGCAGGAGCTCATAGTTGTCAACGCGACCCAATAAACACATCCGGACTGCTGGCGCCTTCCAGTGGCCTCTGAACAACTACTGCTGCTTTTTAAACTTTAAACCACCCGTTATTTTGCCACACTCTCCCGTTATGGTCTCGTCAGGACTTAAAATAGTGTTTTATTTTCTCACAACTAGCCGGTGACGATGAGGATAGCTGGGGTTTTTTTTTGGACGCGAGGGAGAAATTAGCATGACAATTTGGCGCATTGTGCTTTCCTTTTTTTTCCTTTTTTTTTTTTTTTTTGGAAAAACAGGGACGTTAGATCTCAAGTCTGTTGTCGGTTTAGTTGGTCCGTTAGAGTGCAGATATTTGTGTGTGTCTTGAGATGATCCTTGCCCAAAATGCATGAGGAGCAACATGAACTGAGAACACATGATCAAAGTGTCTTTGGAGAAAGGCTTTGACAAAGTGAAGTGTTGGGTCGTGAGAGGCATTCTCCTTTTTAAACTGTAAGCAATGAAAGCAGATCATTTGTGTATTTACTCTCATCTTAGAACGTGGACTTGGTTAATGAATATCTCAATCGTAAGCAATTAAGGGGAATTGGGAATATCTTAATGAATGTTACCTTTGAAAACGGTTTCTTTGATCCACAATTGGTCATTTCGTGATCGGCAGAATTCACAATAGCCATTTGACTTGATTGACTTGATAAGCACTTACAATGCAAGCCCAATTTTTCAAGTGGACACGTTCATAATGTAGCTCAAAGACTTTGAGACCGGCATCAAAAATTGTGAGATACCAAAAGTTGGCATCAAATGTACCTTCACAATCTTACTGCCTTTTGTGATCAGATAGCTCGGATGGTCTAGACTGTTTAATTTAACCAAGTTGCGTGTGCTCATGTTCAGAGAGCAAATGATTTTTAACTCATGCGAGTTAAATGAGAAAGATATATCAGTGGGTGCAATGCAAAACCTCCTATCTGCAGCGTTTTAGTTTGGCAAATGAGCACAGGGAAGGAGGAGGCTCCTATTAAGTCTGTCTGCAAGGTAATCCAAAGGTGTATTATGTACTGGATACCCTTGACAAAAATAGCATTGTGTTTTTAATCACAAAAGATAATTTCATGGATGGGAGGTTTTGCGTCTCTGCCATGATAATAGAAATCCTTTATGTAAGGCTATCAGAACAAAACTCAAGATTTGGTATTGACTCAGGTGTTAAATCAGCACAACTATTGATAAAAGTCACCTCACTAGATTACATCATGACAGATCAGACGATGACCATCATTCTCTCGTAGCATTCAGATTTCATTCGGTAAAATTTCCCTTGTATTAGCAATACAACAAAGCATCCCTACAGCCTTTCTTTCAAACTAGTCCATTCTCAATTCACAACTCGTACAGTATGCACTTCACACTCTTTGAAGCCCTCCTGTTAATTGTATGTCTGCCCTCCTTTTTGTAAATCGAACAGTTCTTATACTATCCCAGTGCTGCTGCTCTTCAAATGTGTCATTAGTTTAATTGGACTTGTTGATTTGAAAGCTAAAAGGAATGCAAAATGGTAATCTAAGTAGTTGCGTACATCATGAACATTGTGCCCAATGAGGTTTTGTGTTTGATCGCGGTGGCAACTTGCAAGGTTGTCAAGTTCTTATTCTTAAACCCACTCATCTAATATTATTCACAGCACAATGCTGAATGGTGTGCTGTTCAGATATGCAATAACTGGGTGTTGGACTGTACATGAGAATGCACCCTAGGACTGTCTTGGTGCTACACTGTTGAGTCACTGGTTATAAAGAAAGAGCGGGGACACACAATCCGCTCAACTTCTCGTTGCTCACAGAGCCTTCTACCACATATACTGTAATGAAATAACTTCTTTTGTGTTTTTGTTTGTTTTGTTGTTGGTTTTTTTTTTTGTCTGTTGTTTTTCATGTGTTTGTAATTCTCCACTCGGTTGCTCAACTGTTCTCATCTTTCATGTGCCCTGCATTTCCTTTAGGTCTCAAATTAAGAAAATTCATGATGTTTGAGAGAATTGTATGTTTTTATTTTCAATTACATAACTTTCTTCAAACAATGAATGTAATTCTGAAAAAGAATGACGGAAAACAATGAACAATAAAGTTTTTAAACTGTCTTGATACATTCTTGTCTTTGTGTCTTTACTCTTTTAATCTCTCTACTTCAACAATGCATACTAATGTCTTGGCCTGGTTGGCAGCATCGAAGCGTCTTATTTCCAGTTAAACTGTATACTCGCATTCAGTGGGAATGACATGCCCTGATCTGTGATAATTACCCTCAGCTTGCTTCATACCTTCCCTCCTGAGACCTGGTTTTCTAATTTTGCGTTGTAACGTTTCATCTTCAGTATTCCCCTCTTTTCTTTTGAACACATAAGCATCTTGACTGCGTATTTTCACTTTTAATTTGAACAAAAAATATTCAGATGTTTTTTCGACACATTTAAGCCGACCAGTTTATCAACAATTCCGTATTTGGAATTTGCTTGGTTTCATTTATTTCATTTCATGCCCTTAGTTGGGTTGACGAAAACTCAAGCATCCCCGTCCAACAAATCAGCTGCACCCGTCGTCTAAATAACAACCACAAAGGATTCTATGCTGAACTTTATAAACACATTCCTTAGCTCAGCTATCTCCAGGTCTCGTCCTAGGTTCTGCCTAGCTGCAGTCGTGACATTTGACACTGGGTTTATTCTGTGTGGCTGTGGGTGCTGGGGTCTGTATACGCTGCGAGGTGGAGGGACGAGTGTAGGGTGGGCCGGTGCCACAATTGGCTAAGCTCCCTGACCCAGCTGCTTATGTCCATCGATGTCACCCCATCTTATCAAAGAAATGCTTCATCTGTATCTGCACACCACCTCTGATACTGCTTGAAAGATTCATAAACTTGGACCTGGAGCGAATGGGTAAGGTAAAAGACAAAAGTGGGTAAGATAGGATAAAAGTGGCTAAGATGAATGGATAGAACCAGACATGATTAAATATCTGTAAACATTGCATTGCCAACACCAGAATGTGACTGTCAGATTTTTTAACCAATCTTTTTCAACAGATGGTGTGATACATTTGCATATACGTTGCTCAGATCATGTTTGTGTATATGAATATTTGTGTGACAGTATGTGTGATAACGAAGATGCAATGGGAAAAATGAGAAGGTTGGGAGGTGGGGTGGTGGGAGGATAGAGATCTTGAACGTGAGACCAAAGAGTGATCAGCTGGCCATCCTTCTGGTGCTGCATCTTCCCCAGGGTGCGTCAACTTTGGACTTAAGTATCTGACACAGCAATTTGAGAGATAAGCCTGGTATTGTATTCTTTGTGGTTGCCAAAGCCTCTTTGTGTGATCCACAAATAGATCCATTCATTCTAAAAGGAAAACTGTATTCTTCAACAGCATTCTTTTTCGCAAGAGCATTGGATGGGATGAGCCACTGCCTGATGACTTGTGTCATCATGGTAGAAGGAAGAGGGATTCAATTTCAAGATGTTACGATCAACAACACTTCAGTAAAACAGTTTTGAACTGCACCACTTTTCAAACACTAGCAGAGTGGGATATGGGGCCTGCTCTCTCCTTTGGTGCAGGAATGGCCATAACAAGGTCCACTGTAGCCTTGTTATGGCGAGGGGCAAGGATTGCACCATCAAAGGTGAAGAGTATTCTAATGCTCTCACATAACTCTCAGCTGCTGTGATCTGTTAATACAGGAAAGAACCCAGCCAGCCATGGGGCTTCATGCATCAGAGATATTGTCAGCAGACTGATTTTCAGGTCCTGAATCCTTGTGAAAGAAAATTCATCTTGAACCTTGTCCATCAACTGAACTCATGGTTGGTGACCCAGAAGTGAGAGTGATTCAGTCATTTGCAGTTCATTTGAGTTATTGCTCAGATATTCTTAATCGTTTGTCCAGACTTTCATGATGGATGACACAAAGTCTTCCAAGTTGCAGTCCTCTCTTCTGTCTATATCCAACCTTTAGCAGGGCCATACTCTGTGTCGGCGGAAGACTGTGTAGAAGACTGTGTGCACACATACACACACAGAGATAAATAAATACTTAACACCCACTTTTTGCATTTGTTTATTTGGGAGCAGGTTACAGGGATACATGTGATATATGAGCTCACAGTGCAGCACACTGACAGTCCACCATCTTGAAACTACAGCCACTGGGAAGGGACAGATAGCTCCGATGCGTTTTCTCTGCGAGTCAGTACAGAGACCCCAGAGAAGATCAAAGACATACCGTGTTATGAATTGCAATTCGTGTTTGAGGCGTGAGACCACCTGAGTGCACTATTCGTTTGAATGCAATATACGATTTTACCAGAAGATGGGGTAGTTCCTATACAATGCCCCTTTGACTACAGCATATCTGTGCTACATTTCTGTAGCACAAACTATCCACAAAATACGTGACATGGGCCTGCAAAAACGGTGTTGACTCCGTGTCCAGGCCTTAGTCTAGTGTATTTCATTGTCTCTGCAACACACTCATGGGTTTTTTCCTCTTCTTCTGATAGCATGAAGTTAGCTGAATTTGTTGTGTTACTCCATATCGTCACATCTGGATATGCTAACAGGGCCATGTACTGCAGCTATCTAGCTGAAATTGTCATGAATTTGCCTCGGTTTACCAACTCTGCAATTTTGTGGTGTCAAAATTTTTAACTGGATCCCCACACATGCATGATGAACCACAGCTAGCGGTGGTGCTACATCATCCAACTTTATGCTTTCATTTTAATGTATGCTGTTGGTTTATGACCAGAACATGTCTCAGAACACTGCTGAGACATAAATGTTTAATCTGTTGCCAACATACAAAAAGAACAGTTTGTCATAGTCTGGTGTTGGTGTGTTTTGCATGTCCAGGTTTTAGTGTCTCAAAAGCTGTGTTAGCTTCTGTACTCCATTTCAGTGGAGCCTTTTAGACCTGGGTGTCTGCCTGTTTCATCAGTTCTCACGGTAGTGCCGTTTTCCTTGCATAGTGTCAAGTTCAAAATGTAGAATTAAACATTTATGACTATGACTTGGATACCATACATTTTAGGATACACAAATACAATGGATAGATTGATGAATTTATTAAGGATTTATTTATTCATTTTCTATAGCAATACTTTTTAACCACAGGGTATCCAGGTATTCATGGATAATTCCATACAGATCTTTATTGAATCCTCTGAATTTGAGTCCTCTACCAATATCCTTCACAGGAGGAACACAGTAGGTAGGTGTAATGTATCCATTACATACATCTTGCTGTGGCTGTCTACTGATTGGTCTCAGAAAAATGTAACTTACTGACTGAGGGCAGGACTCAATATCATGTTAAAAAAAACTTGTTTAAATATGCATGTTCATTGCATAGACAAGTGTTTATTATGGGGCTTTGTGATGTAAAAAAAAAAACCACTTTTACACCAATTTATTTTTATGATAGCACTTTCATCATTACCTCTTACAATTCCACCAACAACTCCAAAGCTCCTGACGGAGGCATGATCTTTTAAACCCTTGTGCTCATATACGGCACACACAAAAACACATTGCACCTGCTGTAGAAGTTTTAGGCAAAGATACAGAGGGTATGGAACTATCTTTAAAGTGAATTGATAAAGTAATCAATTCAAAAGTAAAAGTAATGTATAAAAGTAAAGGTAATGGACATTATATTGTTATGTTGCCGTATTTGTTGGAGATACTGAACAGCCCTCAGCGAGGAACCTATACCTGTTGTGTACCTGACAGTCATTACTGCGGGCAAAACAGATCCTGGCCACCCCAGCTCACTATTTGCTCCTTACGCCTGTTGATACTGCGCCACAAAAGTGCAGGCGAGTTGAAACAAGGAAATGTGGCAATATTAAATATAAACACACCGAGTCGTTTGGTTGCACATATTCAGCACCGCCGCTAGAGTTCATATCAAAGGCCATAACAAGGAGTAAAGCGGAAACAATGGCACGACAACGCCGCTGACTTTCACATGATTATCGACGCATGCGCTGTGAGGCGGGAGTAAATTGAAGTGTTCAGTAATCTGAAAACTGGTTGCAGTGGACATCATCAGCAAACTCAAAACAGAACAAAGTACAGGTCTGTGTGGTCCTTCGCAGTCGGAGGGTGGGTGGGGGGGGGGTTGACAGATTTCTCGGGGCCAGAGCTTTGAAGACGGACAGCAGCCATGAGCTTCTTCGGCTTTGGTCAAAGTGCGGACATCGATATAGTTCTTAATGACGCCGAGACCAGAAAAAAGGCTGAGCACAAGACCGAAGACGGCAGGAAGGACAAATATTTCCTCTTCTACGACGGGGAGACCGTGTCGGGGAAGGTGAACGTGACGCTCAAATACCCGGGGAAGAGGCTGGAGCACAACGGCATCAAGATCGAGTTTGTCGGGCAGATAGGTGAGCAGCGGGCGGAGCGGAAATGCACCCTCCAACACCGCACACACGCAGCCCGGCGGCGACGAGCGCCTCGCTCCGACCGCCGCTTAGTGCACACCGAACACCGACACTTCCATCTCGGTTTGTTTTAATAAACACATTCGCACCCGTTTTTTTTTTCTTTAGCGAGGCACAAGTGTCGGTTGGAGCGCAAGGTCTCGTGACAGATGTGGGTGCATCAGCTGACCCGTCAGCCATTGGCTGGAGGCGTCGGTGACCTTTGACCACCTTCGCCCGTTAAGAGCTCGAGCTCCATCAGATTAGCCCTGCGACTCCAACACTGACCGTTAACGGGCAACGGCTAAAGGCTGACGCTGCACATAGTGCACTCATAACGCGGCCGGCAGGACCTCTTGAAGTTTGGGGTTGTCCATTATCCAGAGACATGGTTCGCTACGTAAAGAAATACTCGCATTCAGTTACTCAATTCCCTAAACTCATGGGTTGACTGGAAAAACATCTGCTAAAAGTTAAAAAATCTTTTAAACCAAAACCGAATTGCTATACACACGAGTGGCGCAGAAAAGCTATTAAAGCATTAATTAAGCATCAATAGTTAGCATTAGCATTAATAATAAACTACTCACTATCAAGAAAATCCCACAATACAGATGGTTAAAACTCAAACGGCAACCCGAGGTGAAGCATTGGGCAAAAGTGAAAGTTTGTACCATTGCTGACCAGTCAGATAATGACAAAGCCACTGCAAGAGACAAACTGGAACTAATCTTGAATAATATCAACCAGTATTGCCATGGCTTTTTGTAACAGACCAAACATTTTATATGCACACAAACATACAAACATGTTGTGCTAATTATTCTGATTCATTGTCACAGATGCGACCGGCCCAGCAGTACATTGCAGATTTAGAGGGAACTTATCTTTGTGTCGGAGTTGTGTTGGGGGAGGGGGCGGCTACAACTGCAGCTACCTGACGCTCTCTGTGGTTGTGTTCCAGAGCTGTACTATGACAGAGGCAACCACCACGAGTTCGTCTCTCTGGTCAAAGACCTGGCCCGGCCGGGGGAACTCACGCAGTCGCAGACGTTTGACTTCGAGTTCACGCACGTGGAGAAGCCGTACGAGTCGTACACCGGTCAGAACGTCAAGTTGCGGTAAGCGGTCGCGCCCTGCGCCGTGTCTACACAGACTGATGTGTACAATTCTATGCTGATGTGGTGGCGCAATAGGTAAACGAATAGGACCGACTCACGTTGCCACACTATTGTTTTCCAGTGTTAACACACGCGAGTCATTGCAACACTTGAGGTAACACACGTACTCAGGGATTTTTCTTTTTCAAGGTAGATGGAGGATATGGATTGCCATTTCATGCTCACTGCCTGTAAGAACTCCTTGCTTTTAACGGCATCTATGAAATGAAACATATGACCATATAACGTGTTAACTGTCAACTTTGGACAGAGCCGGGTGAGCTTTTGGGGTGTGCATTTTCAGAGTGTGGCTCGCTAGAAATGGCCCAACCCACCTTTAAGAGTCTCTGCAACATGCAGCTTACAGTTTCCAGGCAGAGGCAGGTACTGATGTGGCTTTCCTAAATGGGCAAAATCAAATATGGCTTTTTGCGACCTCTTTTTTTTTTTTTTTTTTTGAATTCCTTCAGCTACTTCCTGAGGGCGACGGTGAGCCGAAGACTGAGCGACATCGGCAAAGAGCTGGACATTGTGGTCCACACACTCAGCACCTACCCTGAGATCAACTCCTCCATCAAGATGGAAGTGGGCATTGAAGACTGTCTACACATCGAGTTTGAATACAATAAATCCAAGTATGATCACCATGGTGCATGTGTGTGTCCATTACCAAAGCAATTCTGAACTTCTGAAGTTGTCCCCGTCGTTGTACTCTTTATGATCTTTCCAGAGAGAGTGTGGGTCTCTCACAGCTTCCTCGTTTTCTCGCAGATATCACCTCAAAGATGTGATCGTCGGGAAGATTTACTTTCTCCTGGTGAGGATCAAGATCAAGCATATGGAGATCGACATCATCAAGAGGGAGACCACTGGCACGGGGCCAAATGTGTACCACGAGAACGACACCATCGCAAAGTATGAAATCATGGACGGCGCGCCAGTCAGAGGTAATGGGGAGTTTTGAACTGGTAATGAACTGTTCCCTGCTACGAGTCCATTGGGGTCTAAATCCACCGCTGGCTTCTGCTGCTGCTGCTGCTGCAGGAGAATCCATCCCCATCAGGCTGTTCCTGGCCGGCTACGAGATGACGCCCAGCATGCGTGACGTCAACAAGAAGTTCTCTGTGCGGTACTACCTCAACCTGGTCCTCATCGATGAGGAGGAGAGACGCTACTTCAAACAGCAGGTGCTCGCCCTCTTCTGTGGCCACACCGTGCCACACGGGGGAAAACAATTTCTCACAATTTCTCTATAGAACTCGTTCAGCTTACTCAGCTGTGGTAATCCGGTACCTTTGCTTGTGTTGCGGCAGGAGATCACCCTGTGGAGAAAAGGCGACATCATGAGGAAGAGCGTGTCTCATCACACGGCCATCGCGTCCCAGCGCTTTGAAGGCTCGTCCAATCCGGAGAGGCCCCAGCCTCGGAGCGAGGGAGACCTGAGCTAGAGTCCCCGCTCGTGTCGCCCGCGCGCGAGGAGCGACGGGGGTCGGCAAATTCCGACT
The DNA here is from genome assembly GCA_029224185.1 of Karalla daura. Lineage (NCBI taxonomy): Eukaryota > Metazoa > Chordata > Actinopteri > Chaetodontiformes > Leiognathidae > Karalla > Karalla daura. Next base: position 2,152,896 of record CM055204.1, read on the forward strand.
GCGAACGTCATTCGTTTGCATTGAGGTTGGGTAGGTGCAGGCGTGGTGTTTTTAAGGATAGTTGTATGCGTGCGAGCGAGCGAGTGAGTGAGAAATTGAAATGTAACTGTGAATACGTATGCAAAGGGAGCAGTCCCGACATGCTCAGGCGCTGGCTGCAGGTCATGCCGCTCACCCCCGAGCACCAGCTGGGATCGCCACATCAGCTCTGAGCGGATCACGTCAGCGGAGTCACAAAGCAAACCGACCCGAGCGCTTCACTTTGCCGGGCAACGTTCAGGTGTTCAGCTCACTGTGCCGGGATATAGCCGCCTCGTGCGCGGAATGCGTGGACTGAGAGCGACTACAAAGTGTGTAAAGGACGTGAATGTGACCGTGAGTAAGACGTCCGTCCGATTTCGTTTTTACCCTCCGGTGGCTCCGTGGCGAGACGTTATGGAGGTTTTTTACTCTCCAAAAGACAAAAAAAAAGTAGAAATCTACGAAAGAGGAACTATTTCTAAAAAAAAACGAACAAAGAATGCTAGGATATTTTCATACGTTCCGAGACCTGCGGCAGACGGGCCCGACTAGAGGCTGTTTATTTTTTGAAGGAAAGCGCCGTTTTGCACCAGCAGCGCGCATGCTGGTCGTGGCTCGCCGCCGCTGCTTAGACGAGCCCTGGCCCTGGCTTTCATCGTTTGCACTACCACGTCTCTTGCGCTTTTTTCCCCCTCCGCTCCATGCCGTGCACGGGCCGACTGGGCCGGACCCCCGGCAGCGCCCCGGGCAGTGCAGCACCTGGGTGGAGACGCCTGTCTGCCTGTATGTAGGCTGCCGGGACCTGCCAGCCTGTCCGCCCGGTTAGCTGTGCGCCTCAGGGTCAATTGCCAAAACGTCTGCACTGCAAAACCCTCTCTTCTTCTTCCTCCTCCTTCCTCCGGCCGCGCTCTTCAGCTTGACCGCTAACCGGAGGCTTTTGCTAGGAGGTCGAAAGAAAGGTTTCTTGTGATGTTCAAAAAAAAAGAAGATATGAATGTAACGTGAGATGGGTTTCTCAGTCACACTGAGAGCTCCGTCAGTGCCGAGCTCTGCACAAGGGTAGGATGGAAATAGTTTTTGTTGTTTTTTCTCCCCTCTTTTGAAATGGTATTCGCTCTCACCTTAAAGGTAGAGCGTGCCAGTGACTACAAAGTGTGAGGCACTGAGACCGACACCCAGCCCCTGGCCTGTTGTCCTCACAGTGCGCCGCAGCTTGTAACCGCTTACTCTGCAAGCCTATGCCGAGCGACTAGGCACAAACTGTGCATCATGTTCAGGTTTTAGACACTTTTCCTTTTTTTTTTCTTATTCTGTTTCTGTTTTTTTTCCCGAACTTCCTTCGCTAAACTGCTAAAACGGAGCATGCAATGTTTGAAATGTGTTTTCCACAGCTGTGTGGAGTCATGTAAACTCGAGGATTGGCAGAGCACCTCTGCATCTTTTTCTGCCTTGTAAACTGAAATATGCATCGAATTGAGGAACTGTGGTGAAAAATTTGGATGAAGGGATGTACTTTGAAAGGTTTGTTGTAAAACGATGTCCCCTGTGGTTATTAATGTTTGTTTTGGACTCCCTTTTAGCAAAACCTTTTTCCATTTAAGTTCTAGACATTTGCTCAATTTCAACTGTCAAAAGACAGAATCCACAGATTCCGCCTCCAATTACTTTACCATGGTGGTTTGCTATGGAACCATATAATCTATGTCTAATTGTCTTAGGGATCTAAGAAAAGCTACAATCTACAACTTTCCTGGTGAGGCACACGTGATACAAAGATATTGTCAAATGAAACTTGTTGAAACTGCTAATGCTTTCTCGAAACATTGGAATGAATAAATCTAGAGATGCATGTGTTTAGCCTGCTTACTATTAGAAAACAAAGCCAGTCGCTTTTATGATTCATAGTGCACACAAAAGGAAAGTTTGACATGATTAACTTTTCAGCTCAAAAGAATAACTCGCCTCCCCTCTTAATAGTTTCCCTACATTCCACAGAATGTATTCTGTATAATGCCATGCCTTACATGGCATCTGTTGTGTGTCACTTGACTTCGATTGTATGATGGTACGTGATACTAATCCATTGATTAGGAAAAAGCATGATTCTAGTAATGCAAAATGACTTCAGAGTGTGCACAATGCATTTGTATTGGAATGTTTTGCCACTACTGGTACAGACAGAGCAGCTAAAGTAACCCAGTTCACGAGATCAAAAACAAAGAAACGGATGAAACGCGCAGCGTATATGTATTCCTGCTTTTTATGCTCGCATTCATGTCATTTTATCTTCCTGTCTGCTTTTATTCATTTCCTGTTCCCGTTTTACTTTGAATTAAAAGGGACTGACTGAAAAACACGTCTCCACTCTCCGTTCATTGCATTGACTTGCACGATATTTTCTTCCTGGGTCTGCGGGTCTGCGGGGACCCCTCTTCCGCATTCAACTATTTTTACAGTCTACTAATTTTACTCGAGTGACTCATGGTTGTGCCTGAAGAGCTGATATTCCCTGCATACTTGGTGCCTCTGTCATTGATGGAGGCGCTCCGCAACTCATCCTGGATTTATGAACAGATCGTGAACTGAAACCCATTATGGAAGTCAACGATTCCCCTTGCTAACCAGGTGTTGTCACTAGAGGGCAGGCCTGGATCAAATCTGTGGTGGAACTAGGTCACCAGTGAATGCGCATGTGCCCTGTTTAAGGAGTAACTGTCTTCAGAGGGACCGGTTACGTGTACGTAACATATTTAATCATAAGAAGACGTTGAATGTGTAATTTGAAGTCGAAACGTGCTTTAAGTTGCCTTTCTGCCGTGAACAGTGAACCTCAGAGGTGATTTCAGAAGATGCTGGCATGGTGTTCTGTGACAAATGGGCCCTCTAGATATCTCTGAACAGCACCTGCTACGGTAAAGAAAACAATGCTGCTAAAGGATCATTTTAAAAAGTAGTATGAGTATGAGTACTCCATACATGTTCCACAGAGAGAAGCGGCCACTGTCAGAGTCCGCATGTTCGCTGCAATGGATCCAACTGAACACTGGAAACCAGCCGAGAGGGTCTCCACTCAGCACTTAAATACTTCCACTTTAACATCCTCGTGTGGATTATGATTGTTCGGCAAATTTAGATGCTGTCACTGCACTCCCTTGCTCCGGCAGGCCCGATTCAAATGAGCGTCTCTCATCATTTTTAAAGCAGAGTAACAGGGTTGAGGAACACTGCTTGACAAGACGCTTGAACTTAGAATCGATACAGGTTTGTTCTTCAACCTGCCAACTCGCTGTTTCTTGTAACATTGCTCGTAATTGGTTTGGAAAATAGGTTGTATTCTTTACTGAACATCCCTGAAAATGACCTGACACTGACACTCAGGCCCATATAAAGGTTGAAATATACTTTGGACGTTTCCCCTGATTCTCAGTGGACATTCCAAAATATGAATTCTGCACATTTTACGCCCAATCTTGAAAATTAACATCCTGAGCCTTGGATGCCAAATGTTTCTGTTAGTGTACATACAGACAGCTTGCCATGAATAATTGTTCGGTTCAGGATCAGCTACTGTTTTGCTGTGCTAGCCAAGAAAGGACATGCAAACTGTTAATAATAACTTTACCAGGAGAAGTGTGTCGTGTTGAGTGTGACTCGGTGATCTCGGGTTGGGGGGGGCAATAACGCACTTACCTTCTGTATTGTATCACAGAATTCCATATTATTCTCTGGTACACTCCTTGAATCACCTCTGATGGAGCGATTCAAGGGGTCTGTGTGTGCATGTGACTGAAATGGCTAAAAATGATCACACTGGTGAAATCTGTGACGCGATCACGCCGCTCTCAGTTGTGTGTTGTGTGTTCTGTTGTGAAGTGCTGAGGCATGACTGCGGCCTCAATATAGGTTGTCTGAGGAAGAAATTGCATCAGTACACACAGACGGGCTGGCACGAAGGAGCACTACGCGTGTGGGAATTTTGTCGTTCATAATCAATTTGGTCCCGCCATTTATGGTTTCAAATCACGTTTAAAATCTCATTTGCGTGGTCTTGCTTCCCGCTCAACCTGATGCTCCGCCACTCTTCGACAACTTCACATTTCACCGTTCTTATTCTTATTTTTAAATGTCTTAACACGTTTTTATTTCTGTTTTGTTTGTAGGTCTCTTTATATACGTATCTTCTTTTTTTTATGACCTGTAACACGTCGGGTTAACTCGCTGGCCAACCACATGGGAGCAGGAATAAAGCAGTAAAGCGACCGGTTCGCTTTTCCCATCCACTGGGATTGTAGTAATTGCCGTGTCCGACAGTCCGTGAAGGCAGCACGGAGACAGCGCAGCTGCTCGTCTGCTGTCTCTATCTTTTGCCGCTCCATGGTGTGCTCCTCTCCGCCGACCTACACCCGGAGCACAGCCCTCAGACTAGTTCCAGCCTGGGGATCCAGTCCTGGAACTCCGGCGGAGGGCCGATTCATTTGGGACTTTAGTTTGGAAGCGGGGCGACTTTTGGAAGAGGACGATAGAACCGAGCGGAGCGGCCACTGCTCGGAGGAGCTGTTGTCCCAGGGGGGGAGGCTTTTTGTTTCGGGTTAACCAAACCCGTGGATACCGCCGGAGCTGGAGCCGTGGAGGTGGAGCGGCTTCCCCAGCTCCGAGGACTTGGAAGAAAGGAATCTCCCTCCAGCAGTCGGTGGCCGCCTCGGCGGAGCTGTGATGAGGAGGGGGCCAGACGGAGGCAGTGAAAGCTAGGCTCATCTCTCCAGGCAGCGGTGGTCCGCCAACGCGGTCCCGACCACAGACACCACCACCACCAGACACAGGTACCTGGAACCCGACTTAACCCCCGACACGCAAACGCTACACACGTGGTGTTTGCCCTGCAGCCCCCATATTACCGAGCTGGAACTAGGCTGCTGCTGTTGTCTGTCTGTGTGTGTGTGTGTGGAGGGAATTGGTGAAAGTGAGGAAAACGGATCCCACCACCCCCCACTACCCCCTCGCCTAGAGCTGGCCGATCGGGTGAGAATGGTTCACAGATACCCCCACCACCCCCAACATTCAAAAATGTGTCAATTTAACGGAGCTTTAAATCCAGCCCTCTTCTTCGATATACAGCATATGTCGCTGACGATCGGTCGTTGTTTTCTGTTTGCACACAGCCAACTCTTGTCAAACACGATCACAAGCCATGCGAAGTGATTGGACAGAATTGTATATATATATGTGTATATAAAAAATCCTCCGGCACGATGCTGGCTGGGTGTGCTTCTGCTGCAGTAACTAGAGAGTTAGTTGTATACTTTTTGTATTCACTGCAACATTTTGATGAAATTGAAATCAGTTACATCAGTTGTTGAATCGAGTATTGTTTGGCCATAACATCCCAAATCCGTTACGGATCAGCATATGTTGACTTTTTGTCCACAATATAAAACAACATGTAATTGGTCCTAAAAATTCTAGGACGCGATCGGTCGACTCTTTGATGGAGCAAATAAAGTGCGAGTAGACCTTGTGCTTGGAGTGTTGCATTACTATAATCCTTTTAAAATACCCCCAGGATCGGCGGTTCCAGATCAAACTGAAGCACTCGTATACACCTGTGGCTTGCACCAGAGAGAAGATATCCACTCGCATATCATATGCACAGTGTGAATATATATATGGTATGATCCAGCAGGGACTGGCTCAAAAGCTGGCCTCTCCCGCACGTTATTTGATCCACACATCCCCAATGGTCCTCTGATGCTTCACTCCCTGTGTTAGATTACAGTGTAATCAGATATGCACAGAGGCCTTTAATCCTTATTTAACTAGGCAAACCCAACTACAAACGGGGAGAGATCTGCACATAGGCACAGTGTGCCCCGGTGCGGCGTTTGGCCAGTTTTTGGCCGTTGCTGGAGGGCGCATGGAGCATCGTCTTCCCAGGTTTGCTCAGATCCTCTCACTTGGAGTAACATTTTCTGGCCAGCCTGTCTGACGAGCTCCAGCGACTCCGCTCTGCAGTCCTATCTGCTTCCATGCCGCCGTGCCAGTCTTCGCGACATGCCGGGGTCTGATGTTATTTTGTTCCCAGTCCGTCTACACCAGTTGACCCTTTCCTCTCAGATCACCTCATTCGCGCCTGCTTTACATTGGAAAACATCCACTTGGGTTTTCATCACCTTTACCCTGACCACACGGAGCTGCAGTCATTGACAAGGGAGGAGCCACAGCTAATGCTCGTTTGACATGGCATCAGTTAGAGGTTCAATTTGGTGGTTCAATTGAATCAGACCAATGAAAGAGCCATCAAGACAGCTGGCTATTACTTAGACCACTGGATCGATGTGTTATTGTTGCAGCCCTGCATCGTATAACTCAAGGACCATAAATGTTTCATACCGTGCATGGACAGCCGTAGTGAAAGTTAGGCTGTGAGTGTCAAGGTAAATACTTGACTCTTGATAGTTGATGCGTGATGGTTGCTCAACACATTTCTCACAACATCTCTTCTTTTTACGGTGGTTTGTTGAAAAACAGTCTTTCACCATTCAGTGAGCCCTTTTGCCGCAGTGGCAGAAAAGCTCTGCTCTTGTTTTTAGAGATTTGATCAATTCACGAACGCCAGCGCAGTTTTGTTCGGTATCCTTGTCCGGCGCCGACAGGACATCGATCACCGATGATTTATTTTTGTTATTCTTGGATGTAACTCCAGCTGAGGAGTGTTCCGACGGCAAGGTAGATGCAGGAGATTAGCCGTCGAACGTAATTTACTCTGGAAATCATTCATCGTAACTCGATATGGATGTCGGAAGTGATTTTTGCGATTACACTTTGTTAAATCGATTTCCGCGTTCAGCCCTTACCTCTCCCCCTCCGATGCATATGCGCCACCGATGCATTAGCTTCAAAACCGCCCGAAAAGACATGGAGACGCGGGCGAGCGACCTTGTCGCCGACTCGCAAACCGCTCCGCCCGCGGGGTGGGGAGGGGCGTGGTTCAGCGCCCACTAAGACTGCGGGAGGATCATTCGATTCGTGGCAGCTGTGATGTTGAATGGCACCTCCCAACGCGACCGTTCGAGGCGAAACCGAGGCGAATGTTCATTTCACAAGTGGAGACCCGAGCCAGCTGAAATAACAATCCACCCTGTGGGGCAACAGATAAGGGCGGAATGATTTCGGATTGACTGTCGGGGGTAACGTCACCGATCAGTCATCCCCTGAGAGTCAGAGGGCGCACGGGCTTGTGGCTGCTCGCTGGTGGCGCAAAATGCGCGTTTGAGGCATGGGGCACCAATGCACCAGAGCAGATTGGCCCATGCGTGAAACGCAGCAACTGTCGCGTGGTGCGGAACATCAATACATTTGTGTCCCACTCAGGAGCTCTTTTGATCCTTCGGCCTTTTTGCGAGCAGTTCCGTCCACAGAGTCCGTCGACGGTCTGTGCTGACCTGCCGTTTCCCTGCTTCTTCGTGGGGGCTGTCATGAATTCCAACCAGTAAGTAAATAAATAGTCTGTCATCATCTCTCTTTTGCCCCAAGGCTGCTGCTTTTGCATCATTTAAACAGTGTCATGTTCTTGTTCGTTGCACAGTGGCATTTCTTGCGGTCAATTCAGGCTTACGAACCTTCGCGGTTTGATACGTTATTCGTTGGTCACGCTGCGTCGTTAAACCCGTGCACAATACTTAGCGCAAAAAGTAGTGCTAGGGCTGCACCCAAACGGAGATGAGATAATGAAATCTGTGTTTCGAGCTAGCAAACTTCTTGTGGACTGTCTCGGCTTCTGTTGCGCAAGCAACTGCTCCGTTTTGCTATCTAGTTATGTACATGAAACGTCCTGCACTCTCAAAGGTCTCCTTGTTTGTCTTCATCCTCGGCAGCCACGCACAAAGCGAGACATGACCTCTAACCCAGCCTTGGATACTGAGGCATTGTGTCGGGCTGAGCGTCTTTTGTGATCCCTTTCCGCATGTTCATTAATTATGCATAATGCATGCACTCCTATCCTCTGGCCTTGTCCCACACGCACACAAACACAGGAGCAGACGCTCTTTCCTAGTGTGGAAAAAAAGAAAACCATCTCGCTCCAAGCTCGGTGCACAGCCACAGGCCTCTGAGGATGCTATGACATTCCCAAAGGAGATTCCATTCCCCCGTAAACAATCCTGGCATTGACATGGGCGCTGATTAGCGAGTTGCCAGGGTATTCCCACAATGGCCGGGCAGAAGATAATGAGATCGGATTGAGCTGTCATTCAGGACTTTGTTGGTAACAAGTTGTGTGAAAGCCCCCCGAGCTGGGAGTTCAGTTTACTGTCGGACAAATAGTGTCGATGTTTGTACTGCCAAGGCTCTGAGAAACATCCAGGAGATACTGGAACATGTAAGAGCTGCCGCTGCCCGTGTTTTTTTCCCAAGTCTCTGGTCTTCTGCCAGTCCTTGGAACTTTTTGCCTGGGATTATAGGAATAAGGCGATGTCAGAACTGTGGTATGCTGTTTTTATTTTGATAAAAGGTAGAGCTGAGTTTATTGATTCTCCAGGAGGATATTGGACAGAGATGACTGGGAAGGAAAAAGGATGAGAAAAACGCAGCCCAGCACACTGATAGATTTTGACCGAGTTACCAGATGCATATGACAAAGTTGGAACGCAAAAACATTTCGCTCTCTCGTGAGGTTGGTTTTCAGACGTGTCGATATAAATGCTTGTTGCAAAAGTGTAATGGAAGACTTAATTTAGGGGTCACATGACCACAATGATTTTCATAGTCACATGGTAACATGGTGTGGTATGGAGCGACGCTGGCTTATTTCTAAATCTAATTTAAAAAAAATCAGGAATCATAGGAATGCAAAATGTTTTGGACGTCTATCATCCTTTTGGGTAAGGGTATACGCAAATCAAATTATGGGATGTCTCTGGAAGACAATGAGTTCCCGCTCGTGCTCAAAAAAAGCAAAAAAAAAAACACCTAAAAGTCGCAATCGTGCATTGTAGAAATTTCTGAAATATTGCCTGTAATTTGAGGAAAAACTGTAGCCGGTTATCCAGGACAGGCCTACAGGTAACAACCAAAAGCATTAGCATATATATCGCTAAAGGTGGAGTATGTAGAATGAGCCGATTACTGACATTTAGAGTCTTAAGATCATAGATGCAACAACCAAGAAATAGTTTCAGCCTTGGGTTGCCAAGTCGTTTGGCACTGATACGCAATTCCATATCTAGGGTCGACATGATATAATTAAAACAAGCATTGCACAGGATTTCACCCACAGGTAACATTAGCCATATTAGCGAGTTATCTTATTGATCGAGGACACTGAATGCCGTCCGTTTCCGCATGAAGTCTGAGTGCAGCAGGGTACTTTTACATGATTCCATCGAGCGCGGGCCTCGCCAATATTTACCGGTTATTCAACTGTTTGGAAGGACAACACGTTGTTCGACAGGGCTCTGAAGCCGCTGGAGGACTTGCAGACAGGACCTGCAATTCAATCGGCTGGTGCAAGGTCAACAATAAATGTTTGTCGAAGCTGTCAGAATTGATTCAATCGTTTTATTCGAACTGAACTTAATATTTCAAGGAAATGCTACAACTTTTATTTTTCACCCCTGAATATGTCCGATATCTTTTCAAAATATAGCTTTTGAAATTCTCCATATTCAGTCTTAGTTCACTACCTGCAGTTTTGCAGTATTAGTGCCAAGACTCAACAGCCCATCATTTGCACGTAGTGTTATTATTTCTGGTTCTACCTCTCAGCCCCGTGGAGGTCTGGGGTGTGCACTTTGAGGGAGTCTGTCCGAGGTGGGGATTTATCGGCTCTGCCAACAGTAATCGAGCAGGTCATGTTTGTCAAAGGTAATGGAAATGGCTCCTGAGTTGATGTTAAAACTGCTTGTTTGCTATATCAAAGGCCTCAAATTGACGGTTAAATCAGTTTTATCCAAGAGTGATATCTAGACTTAGTCCGTTACGGTCATTTTCTAGTTTTTAGTGTCAGTGTGGGGTCAAATCCGTGTCGGCCCATGTCACAGGATCAGCATTGGCCCATTGGTCAAGGATCTTGACTTGTAACCCAAAGGTCTCAGCTTCGAAGAACCATGACAGCTGAAATGCCACTGAGCAAGGCTTTGACCCCAGTGGCTCACCAGTTGCTGGGGTTACTGAATTTCACCATTGTGGGACTACTAATGAGATAATTAACATTTATATTTCATATTAAATGAAATACTTAAGCAGGCAATCATTTTTATGTGGGAAAGTAGAACAAGGAAAGAATCTTCAGTTATGTGCAATCACGACTCACTGTTCTTTTTCTGTTCTTTTAAGAACTTATGGAGTCGAAAAAAAGGTTCAGCACAAACAAACAATCTCAAATCGCATAACACTTTAACAACCTCTTGAAAAAAGGAAGCAAAGCAAGGAGGCTTGCAAGTGGCTCAGACCGGGATTAACTGATGTGGCTGGTACAAATATACAAGCATAATAAATAGATAAAACCGATTTCTGACACTGATCACTGCAACTATATTTGGGATGGCGTTACGTCCGTCCAGGTGTCCTCGTCTTGTCAGTTGTCCACACATCTGCCTTCAACTCTTGTTTAGCTGACATCTTAGCCTTTATATTTATTTTTCCATGGTGTTCAGGGAGTTCCTGAGGTCCTTGACACCGTGAAGCCCCGAGGCTCCAGACACCAAAAGCCCAGAGAGCTGTGTCGTCCCCTAAAGCAGAGGTGGCAAGTGGGTCACACTTGGTGTGTTCACCCGCTACCCACGAACCACTTTTTCCCCTTTTCCTATTCTGCCAATTAGGTCGATGGGTGTCATGTTGTCTGTATTCATTAGGGGGAATACAAATATCACGTCACAACAGGACAACAAGATTACTGTCAATGCAGGGGCAAATAAAAGAGAAATAACACTACGATTGATGTCCAGCGAGTCTCTTGGGGGGGAGGAAATGCTATTGAAAAGTAAAAAATGGTTATGTCAGATTCTCAGACTTTCATCTGCCGTCTCTCTCTCTCTGAAACAGAAAGCATGTCGTTATTTTTTATTTTATCTTTCGTGCATCATCCAAAATGCATCCCATGTCCAACTCTATTTCTCTCCTGCAGACTTTTATTAGTTGAGCAGATGAAGTTTTGTGTTGTGTTGCACTTTACCCAGAAAGAGCTCCATGAATATTAGATTTCAGTCACTTGTTCTGGACTGTCGGAGTAGCAGAGGCCACCTCAGGGCCCTGTAAAAGGTTTTCGTTTCCCAAAGTCCATTTCATTTTTTTCCACATCCTATTTTTTCTGTTTGAATATTTGGAGATTCTCTTCTCTTCTTTTGCTCGTTACTTGCGTTTTCAGTGGTGATGACAAACGTGTACATAAATAAACTGAGGAATCGCACATTGTTTTTGCTCAATGCTTGCGGAACAAATACTGCATGATGTAATATGAGCAACAATGGGCAATTCAGTTTGACAGTTCCAGGTCTCAGTAAAGCAATAGATAAAAGTTCAGTCAATACTTTGAATAAAACGGTAGACAAAACAAGTGTCGGCCGTCGTCCAAACACCCACGTTCAACCACATCGCATCCCGTCCTGTCAGTGGTAAGCAGCACCTGGGAGCCCCAGGCCTCACCATCATTTAATAACCTAATGGTTGCAGGGATAAAGGAGTGAGAGTGCCCCGTTGGTTTTGGCCTGACTGAACACGGCCCTGAGGGCTTTAAAGTGAACTCTTCGCACAGCACATAATCAGGTTGACTGATGGTACTTTTAGCCTTCTGGACTGCCTGCTTGTTCCACAATTAACGTAGGCTTTTATGTTGGACTCCATTGGTCTTCGAACAGATCTTCGCAATGCTGCTTAGACTGTTCTCGTCTTTGACCGACAAACCTTTAAACCAACATACAAATGAAAAAGTCAAAAGACTTTCAATAAATGATTGATAGAAGTTTCTCAAGATAGCTTCGGAGACACTAAAAGAGTTTAGTATTCTCAGTAAGTTCATTCCCTGTTATCACCTCAGTATTTGTGTAAACTTAATCCGATTATCAAATACTGTGCCTAGATGTTTATATGTATCAACAATTTCAACATCCTCCCCATGAATTGACACTTGCTTTGGGCTCTGCCTCAGCTTTCCTAAAAACTGATGAGTTATTTTGTTTTTTTCCACATTAAGAAGTTACTATCACGCCATTTTACAAATGACGCCAGAGCTTGACCACGACTCGAGTGTGGACCTTGGAACAGGGACAGCAGTGCAGTGTTGTCTGAAAATGTAACTAGGTAGCCTCCTTGTTGGGAAGACCGACAGCTATCTGTGTACATAATAAACAACCAAAGGTGAAAGTGCACAACCTTGGGGGAGCTGCTAATGGAAATAATAGCTTGGGACAAGTAACCATTTACAAAGATGTGAAGAAGCAACAGCAATATTTGATGACCTAATTGGAAGTCATAAGTCTCTCAATCAAAATATGAATCTGCATTTTGTTAGAGGCAGAAGAAAAGTGTGCAAAAAGGAAAGTCTATCACGAGAGCCAGGCTTTTCCAAGTCTTTATATAAATGAAAATATGAATGAAAATGTGTAGTGTCTACCAGAAAAAACTTAATTTAATTTTATATTATATAATATAAAAGTTAATGTAATGTTGAAGCAGTTTGAATTAATAATAAAGTAAATTCAGTAAATGAACTAAAAAGCTTTAAACTTTTCATCACAAATTCATTTTGATGATGCTAATAGAATATGAGGTCAATAGGATTAAATCCCCAGGAGGACTCTGTTGAAAGGTGATGTGGAAGTCACCAAACTTGACCACTGAAATAAAAATGGCTGACTTCCTGTTTAGTTCCGACCTGTTTTGCACCTCATCTTCCTACTCCAAAACAACCTTTTGGGGAGAGGTTTTTGAAAATTTGAAGTGGGTACTACGGAGGCAGAATTGCCTCCAGGGCCCCTTTGTTGATCGATTACCTATTGGCAGCTGTATTGTCGGGTTTGCTCTCCATCGCCCTGCTTAACCGTGTATAAACAACGTGGATTTAAAATGAGGTCGCTTCATACTTATGTATATCATCTTGATGACGTGCGTGCCTCCACACGGCTGGGTTCGGGGTTGTGTGAGTGCGGACCAGCAGGGATGGGGAGACAATTGTGCTTCTGCGCGGCAGGGAACAACTGGTCGTAGTATCAAAGTCTTCTGTTCTCCCCATTGGAGAAACAGTGGACTCTTCAGTAAAAATGCCACCTTCCTGAAATGATGCATGGCCATATTGCTGAATAGTAATATCTAAGTGGGCATCGTAGAAAATGTTAACCAATCCTCCATTGTACTACGTGCATCCACTACACCAAATGACTGACAGCAGCAGGGTAGACCCATTCTTCTCTTAGGATGGGGAAACATGAACACAGTGTCGGGTTGAATGATTGAAATGACGGCGCCGTCCAGGACACTCGGACTGCCGCAAGTCCTCAGGGAAAACCTCCGGGCCCATCTCGTTTATGATGTTTCTCACTCTCCCACCAGCCACTAAAACACTGTTTTCATTGGCCTCTAGCCATTTTGTTCTGGGCACTTGGCATACAGCTGGCATACTAATTATCCGTGAGAGCTAGTGACCCGAAATGGCTGCCCAGCGTTTCATATTGTTACTGGGAACTCCAAACGTGGCTCAGTTCACCAGAGTAGTGGCCTGAGATTGACCGAAAGCCGCGTGGAACTGTAGACTGAAACGCTGTTTTGAAATCTTTTGCATTACAGGAAGTTCTTTCAGAGTTCTATGTCCGACTGATGTCAAACTGCTGCTCATGTCCTCTGTGAAGTACCTGACCGGACTTGAGCAGCACTGCCCGTGGCAGACTCTGTGTCCAGCTTTGACAGGTGAAGTGAGCAAACAAGGTCACTCTGAAGTCACTCAGAGGCTGAAGCCCGTGGGTTTTAGAGGAGGCATTGGATGACACTCAAAAGTAGGTGCATGGAAAAAAAAACACTGGTAGAAAAGAGTGTCAAAGGCTGCGTCATGCATTGATTTTTGACTTAGGTTTGTCCTGCTACCATTGCGGACGGGGTGACTGGTGGCGGGGGGGGGCTGGACATCAGTTTTAGGCTTCTACTGGAATTCTAATGGAACCGAAATAGGTCGCCTTCACGTCATCTTAGACTCGTTCGAGACTTCACTTGAGAAGCCGATGAATCATTTGAGAAGGCTCTTGAATGTGCAATTACACCAGCCGTTGTTTGCTTCTGGCAGAGTTAAGAAACCTTCAGTCACAACGCGCAGCCGGCCTTCATCTGCAAGGTAACGGCGCGGGATGGTAATGTCACTCAGGGATGCTGAGCAGACTGCTTTGTCATGGCCTAATTCCCGTAAAGCTCCAAATTACCTTATGAATATGCACCAGTGGAAGAATTAGGGTCAGTCCCTGTCAGTGGCAGCACTATCCTACAGGGCCGGGTGCTGTGTGAGCACAACTCCTCTGCTAGGTTACTGTGTATTTTAGGGAGGGGGGGGGGGGGGGGGGGGGGTCTAGTGTGCTTCACCATGTATATGCTGATAAAGACCATTAGCCTTAAGTTGAATCATAATTTTTCTTGAGCGATCCTCCATAATCACTATACATGAATTGAAAGGGGAAGTCGAGAGATTTTAGCACACAAAGTTGCGTTTACTTGACACTTCTGTGGGCGCAAAACATAGAAAGCTCATAGAAAGCTGACGTGGTGTTTGATGCCGTTGGTCTTGAGGAGCCCGCTTTTGGTTTTGACTGTTCTTCTTTTGAGGGACCGATGGAGATTTGACTTTGATGTACCAGTTGGACGCAGACACAGGTCGAAATGGCAGGTTGTAAATCTTAAGGCCAACTTAAGGACATTGCTCTCCTCTTGTATGTTTTGCTGCTTGGGGAATTGATGGCTCCCGGGTTGCTCTCTTTATTGGGGCCCAGGCCTGGGGGGACCTGGAAAAACGCGTCTGCATTCCCCAGGCCCCACAGGCTGGGCCCCCTATTGTTTTTCTTCCGATTTTTGTTATTTTCATCCCCTCCTTCTTCTTCTACTTTAATTATTCTTTTGATAAAAGTGGTTACACGGGCCAAACCCCGCAAGGGACTCCCACACTGCGCTGTCACACTTGCAACAAAAAGCGTACAACTCCAGATTCCCTGATTAGAGCTGAGTCATGTGAGCTAGGCAACACCCATTTCTGCCTGTATGCATGCACAAAATGGTGAAAACTGTTCGTGCTAAGTGAAAACCTGCCACGTACACTCTTTTGCTGGAGCTGATCCAAAGTTGTAAAAATTTTGTTATTTGCACCGTGGCCAGCCTGCATCTGTTATTACACACACGCACCACATAGGACGAAGCATTCTTAAGTCACTTGCGGTCCAGTTAAACAGCATTGTCCTCTAGGATGTGAAGAACGCATAACATCTTATACCCGAGTTATTACGAAACGACACATTTTTATCATTTAACTTTAACTTGCTCAGTTTTTGAAAAATGATTTGGCTTCAAGGGAGACCCACAACACACCAAGTGGGTTAAGCGGACGAAGGCGATTGGACTGACCTGAGGTATCGGCCGCGTCAGTGGCGAGTGTCACATACCACCTGCGAGATTTTATTGCAGCAGTTCAACTTTGAACCCAGTGGAGAGCGACCTCTGTGGGACACGCCACTCCGGCGCTCAGGGGGTCGACCTTTCTCGCCGCCGCCATGCTGTGGACTGACTCGCTGGACGGTCACGCAAACGTGCAACGTTCGGGTGTATGGGTTCAGGTTTTTTCCATTCATTGCTTTGATCCTCAGTAAGGTCACATTATCTCTTTTCAAGTTGAAATGAAACGCTGAGAAGGAAAGCAAAAATATGAATATATATATATAATGGACATTCACAGACTTCTCCACCCGCATTCATCAGTGAGCCTCTCCATTTGTTTCCTAATCGTGCTAGTCGTGGGGACACATTGGGACATGTTAGTTACTCAATACTAGAAATGCCCGACACACAAGACAACACTGAGGGGTATACGAGGCCTCAGGTAGAAACACCTGTCTTGCCATGTGTATCTTAGGTTGTGGAAGGTACTCATCCCCACTGTGTATTGCTCATATCATGCACAAATATGTACAAATGAACCGTCTGAGGTTCATGTACCAACGGGTGCTCCTGGTACAACCTATGGGTCTTATTGTTTCTGGTGTGGCAGTGTGGTCAGTCATGCACTTCTACTACTGGCAGAGCATAGTAGCGGTGAGCAGCCTGTGCCTCACTAATCATAGGAGGTGGAAACATAATGAAGAGAGGACATGCATGGGAGCGTCCAGCCGGCACACCGGCTGGATGCTGTTGTCGCAAACGCTGTCGGGGTTGATTGACAGCAGAGGCGGCACGCTCGGGCGGAGGATCAGTTTCGGTCGGACCCAGCCACGTTCCCCCGCGGCTCTCAAGGGGGATTCATGTTGAAGGATACCCCGATGAATCACTTACTTTATGAGCGTTTGTCACCGTGATCCAGCACACCGATCCGGGGGCCGGGCAACGCGTCCCTCCTGTCTCGGCACCTCTCGCTCGTCGGACCCCGCGCGACCCCTTTTTACTCATCTGAACCTCTCATCTTTTGTTTCTGGATTGCGAGAGTTCGATCGGAAGACCCCCGCGACAAGTCGACATGGCAATTGAAGTCGTTTTGATTGTTTCCGCCGAGGGATTCAAGTGGATGTAGGATGACGGAAGACTTAAAACCACAGACACAGAAGCAGCTGTGCTATTACTGCCGCCCCCCCCCCCCCCCCCCCCCCAGCGTCTTGCATTCATTAACTTGCCTTTCACGGGCGTGAATGATTATTTAACACTCGGGGAGGCTTTGTTTTTTTCTCGTGTTCTGTCACAGTTTGAAGGTCCTGGTTTCTTTGCACGACCCAGCGCTGTCTCTTTGACGTCCGACGGCCGAGCTAGGAGGGAAGACCAGGTGTAGCTCGGAATGAATAGCCGCCGTATTTATGAGGTCGGTCTGGGAGACCTGTCTGGAAATGTGTTGCAGAAGCTGAACGGCTTTGAGTTAAACCTCGACTGTATGACCTTTTGTTTTTCAGTGGCACTCACGATGGTATGAGAAATGGCAGTGTCGGTATGCACGGGCCTGTCGTGAAACTTTGATGACGAGCTCGTACCTATCAGGGGTGTCAAACTCATTCCACAGAGGGCCGTGTGGCTGCAGGTTTTTGTTCCAACCAAGCAGCAACACACCTGACTTGACTCTTTCAATGAACGGATCTCAACCTTCAGACAGCTGATTGGTCAGACTGTGAACTCTTGATTGGTTGGAACAAAAACCTGCAGCCACACGGCCCTTTGTGGAATGAGTTTGACACCCCTGCCCTAGATGATTGCATCCAAATCCTCACTGGGTCCCTGTTGTCTGTGAACATACTGCTTTTTGGGTTTTTTTCTGCATCGCCGTAATTCAGAACCTCTTATCACTGGAAAATCGGACTCCCCCGAACGCCCGCGAGAAATCAATGACTAAATCGCTGCGCCCGCCCCGACAGCGTGACATTCATTTGACGACCAAAATAAATATCATTGCGATGGTTTCATGGGTTGAGTGCATACGCGCCCGCTGCCCATCTCACTCTCCCGCGCGGCTCGTTTTTTTGCAGCGTGGTAATTTCGAGTCACATCTCGCCTCCTGTCGCGCTGCGTTGCATTATCTCCTCTGCTAGGTCACGGAATGCCCGCCCCCGCCCCCGGATTTTAGTGATATTTAAGTTACATTATCCTTCTCCCAACTCGAGAGATACCAAATTTGCTTCAAGGTTGTTTGTCTCTTTGTGTGGAGACGTTTTCTACGAGGTCAAGTGACTTGTATCTCACTTTTCTCTGACTGGTTCAAGTTATCCGTTTGAGGCCAGTAAGTAAGTCATTTCTATCGTTTAGGTTTCAGATGGCGACCAACTGTTGTCCCCGTTGTCTCACCCACCCGAGCATGGCAGCAAAAAGCCGCCGAAACAGTGAAGTGAACTCTCCTGCGCCATCATTTGTCTGTTCAAGGCAGCGGCAGATCAGCACGCTGGGCTCCTTCGAACGAGGACCCCGACCCCGCCGTAAAATGTGAAGTATTAAATCTAAGGCGGGGAGAACGCAAAGAACTTGAGCAGCGCTCGACGAGTGCATTTCTCCTCCAAGCTGCAGCAGCCCTTCCGGCTATGGCAAGACCGATGCGTAGTTCATCGAAACTTCACTCTTTCACAAGGCACTGATTGTGGTCAAACAAAAGTTTTCCAATGAAGAGAAAGATCTGCCTCTCAGTCTGAATCTGAGACTTGAAGCCGTTCCTCCTCGGCTTACACTGCGTCCGTTTACTGATGTTATGGAAATCAGCTGATTTGTTCTGATTTCGACCATGATCTCACACACACACACACACACACACACACACACACACACACACACACACACACACACACACACACACACACACACACACACACACTCGAGAGCAGCCAGAAAGGCTTAACTCTTCTTTTTAAGTTTTTTTTTTTAAACTTTTGAATTACATACTTTCTGGTTTTTTTTGCATTCCAGCTCCATCCTATGCACCGGCGCTGACATGCTCTTTGCAGAGTGGGCTTGCGTCATCCATCGCTGGCAGCCTCCCTTACTCTGCCGCCTGTGAGATTAGCTGTCGGGATGCTAGCTTTCCCGGTGTCTACTCAGTTAGAATCCCCCGCTCCATCTCCTGAGACCCAAGCACATGCCAGCGCATTAACCCTCTTCCTTCTCTGAGGAGCAGGGCTTATGAGGCCAACACACAGGCATGGCATTGCACAGGAGGCGGCCAACGTTTATGATGCGAATTCAAGGAAAGATCTTTCGCATTGTCTGTGCTTGCTCAGTGCTGGTGTAAAATACTGACTGGTCGAGGAAGATGCATGAAGTGATCAGTCTTCAATCGAGGATTCTCTCCTCAATTTAAATCTTAGGGTTGAAGTTGCATGGAAACTTTGATCGAAGTCATCTCCAGTCTTGGAGTGTAAAAATAGTTTTGCTAGTTCTATGCTATTGACTATAAAAAGAAAAATCTCTCTGACCTGTGGTGGTAAGCCAGATATTTTCACCCCATTGAAGTATTTAATTCTCCAATTTCATCCCCTTTATTCTGGAGAGCCATTCGGCGGGTTTACGTGGACCAAATTATACTGGATTTATTGAATGAAAGTTAATTCCGTTTCAGAGAGGTGGAATAAAGCTTTTCTTAAACCAAAAGAAATGAACATAATCTCATGTAAACTGTCAGTCATTTCAAAGAGTGGCCTTGCTGAGCTTGAGCAGGCTCCGCAATGATGTCATCACTGCAAAACGACATTAAACCTCTGCAGTTTTTTAAAATGAAGACAAAAGCAATTACTGCACCAGTAGATCTCCATTTTGCTCTTTGCACTCAAGATTTTTGCTTGTGTCGCTCGTCCGTTCTAATTAATTTGTCAGCCCTTATAAACATCGGGTCAGATTGGATCATACCACACACTAACAATTGATCTGGAAAACTCACACACCCACCGGTTCAGTAGAATTGATTGTTAGAAATCAGCATAGCAAATCATAGATCTGTCAACTTAACTTTGGTGCCAAATAGCAGTGAAGGAAGCTGAACTGCCTGTGAATCAGCCTCCACAACTTCAATTGACAGGTGGAGCCATTGTGCCTAAATGTGGTGTTTTCTTTCTTTGTATTTCTAATGTATTTGTGCAAAGTAAAAATAGATGTTCAGCTTCAATAATGTTGTGAATAGTTCCAATTAATCCTAGGACTGACGAGAGCACAAATATCCTGAAATGCCTATGTTCGTCTTTGTAGTAGAGCTTTAATATATTGCACTTAATAGATAGATAACCTCTTTGTCCTGCAATGTACTGAAGACCTGTCCCGGTTGTGTGCCCTGCTTTTGCCAGGGGTGTGCTGGGATAGGCTCCAGTCGATCCCCCAATATGCCATTATGGCACAAAGCAGGTTAGATGCATGGACGGATAATCTTGGTTTAGCCCACTGTCATATTTGTTGCTTTTCAATGACTCAAAATATGGTGGTATAGAAAATCAATCCTGCTTTATGTTTTTCATTCAAAATGGTCACCTATCTACATTACCCATATTGTTCCTGGGGCCCCAACCTGTAACCACCAAGTTAGTTGTGAGGAGTGACCTTTCAGAACGTCCTCTAATCTGCAAGCAGCACCACTACTTGCTCCATTGCTGCACACCGGACTCCTTAAGCAGAGAAGCAAGATTGATTAGAAATGGATAAGATTAAAAACAGGTAATGATTCATTTAGACTGCTAAACATTGAAATGATTGCTGCTAGCGGTCAATCATCTTTTTTTTCTTCGTATTTGTAGATGAAAATCCTGACTGACTGGAAACAAAGACATTTCTCCTCACATTGTCAACTGTACACTACAGTGGTGCAGGATTTAACAGAAAAGGCCTAAGGTTTTTACAAATGTCAGCGGCTATTCACAAAGGGCAGACACAACTAGAGGAATGTTGAGTGTGCCAATGTAATGTCAGGATCTGACAGTACAATTATTGGACAATAGAGATCCCAGATGGAGCATTAAGAATGAATGGATGAATGGATGGATATTTAATGTTTTCCTGGTAAGCTCACTAAAAGTACTAGTTCCTGGCTCTTAGTCACGTCTTCTGTATGCTCATGCTGAAAGGATTTCCTCAAGTCATGAGTGAAAAATCTATGGTCACATACACCACCAGTCAAAAGTTTAAAAAACTCCATCCATCCATCCATCCATCTTCTTCCGCTTATCCGGGGCCGGGTCGCGGGGGGAGCAGTCTAAGCAGGGACGCCCAGACCTCCCTCTCCCTGGACACTTCCTCCAGCTCTTCCGGGAGGATCCCGAGGCGTTCCCAGGCCAGCCGGGTGACATAGTCACTCCAGCGTGCCCTGGGTCTTCCCCTGGGTCTCCTCCCGGATGGACATGCCCGGAACACCTCCCTAGGGAGGCGTCCAGGAGGCATCCGATTCAGATGCCCGAGCCACCTCAGCTGGCTCCTCTCGATGTGGAGGAGCAGCGGCTCTACTCCGAGCTCCTCCCGGGTGACAGAGCTCCTCACCCTATCTCTAAGGGAGCGCCCCGCCACTCTGCGGAGGAAACCCATTTCAGCCGCTTCTATCCGGGATCTCATTCTTTCGGTCATGACCCAGAGTTCATGACCATAGGTGAGGGTAGGAACGTAGATCGACCGGTAAATCGAGAGCTTCGCCTTTTGGCTCAGCTCCTTCTTCACCACGACGGACCGATACAGTGACCGCATTACTGCAGCCGCTGCACCGATCCGCCTGTCGACCTCTCGCTCCATCCTTCCCTCACTCGTGAACAAGACCCCAAGATACTTGAACTCCTCCACCTGAGGCAGGGGCTCTCCACCGACCTGAAGAGGGCATTCCACCTTTCTCCGGTCGAGAACCATGGCCTCGGACTTGGAGGTGCTGATTCTCATCCCAGCTGCTTCACACTCGGCTGCAAACCGCCCCAGTGCATGCTGGAGGTCCTGGCTCGAGGGAGCCAATAAGACAACATCATCTGCAAAGAGCAGAGATGAGATCCCATGACTCCCGAACCGGACCATCTCTGGCCCCCTGCTGCGCCTAGAAATTCTGTCCATAAAGGTGATGAACAGAACCGGTGACAAAGGGCAGCCCTGTCGGAGGCCTACATGCACCGGGAACAGGCCTGACTTACTGCCGGCCATGCGAACCGAGCTACTGCACCGGTCATACAGTGACCGCACGGCCCTCAGTAGAGAGCCCTGGACCCCGTACTCCCGGAGTACCCCCCACAGGACACCACGAGGGACACGGTCGAAAGCCTTCTCCAAGTCCACAAAACACATGTGGACTGGATGGGCAAACTCCCATGAACCCTCGAGCACCCTGTGGAGAGTATAGAGCTGGTCCAGTGTTCCACGGCCGGGACGAAAACCGCATTGTTCCTCCTGGATCCGAGGTTCGACTATTGGCCGAACTCTCCTCTCTAGCACCCTGGAATAGACTTTCCCCGGGAGGCTGAGGAGTGTGATCCCCCGGTAGTTGGAACACACCCTCCGGTCCCCCTTTTTAAAAAGAGGGACCACCACTCCAGTTTGCCACTCCAGGGGCACTGTTCCCGACTGCCACGCGATGTTGCAGAGGCGTGTCAGCCAGGACAGCCCTACAACATCCAGTGACTTGAGATACTCAGGGCGGATCTCATCCACCCCCGGAGCCTTGCCACTGGGCAGCTTGCGAACTACCTCAGTGACTTCGGCTTGGGTGATGAATGAGTCAACCTCTGGGTCCTCAGCCTCTGCTTCTTCTAGAGAAGGCGTGACGGTGGGATTGAGGAGATCCTCGAAGTATTCCTTCCACCGGCCAATGATGTCCCCAGTCGAGGTCAAGAGCTCCCCACTTCCACTGTAAACAGTATTGGTGGGGCACTGCTTCCCCCTCCTGAGGCGCCGGACGGTTTGCCAGAACTTCTTCGAGGCCGACCGATAGTCCTTCTCCATGGCCTCCCCGAACTTTTCCCAGGCCCGGGTTTTTGCTTCTGCAACTGCTCGCGCTGCCATCCGCTTGGCCCGTCGGTACCCGTCAGCTGTCTCAGGAGTCCCCCGAGCCAACCAGGCTCGGTAGGACTCCTTCTTCAGCTTGACGGCATCCCTTACTTCCGGTGTCCACCACCGGGTTCTGGGATTGCCGCCGCGACAGGCACCGGAGGTCTTACGGCCACAACTTTGAACAGCCGCATCCACAATGGAGGTGGAGAACATGGTCCACTCGTGCTCCACGTCTCCAGCCTCCCTCGGGATCAGGTCAAAGCTCTCCCGAATGTGGGAGTTGAAGACCTCCCTGACAGGAGATTCTGCCAGGCGTTCCCAGCAGACCCTCACGATGCGCTTGGGTCTGCCAAGTCTGTCCAGCTTCCTCCCCGGCCAGCGAACCCAACTCACCACCAGGTGGTGGTCGGTTGATAGCTCAGCCCCTCTCTTTACCCGAGTGTCCAACACATACGGCCGGAGGTCAGATGATACGGCTACAAAGTCGATCATTGATCTCCGGCCTAGGGTGTCCTGGTGCCATGTGCACTGATGGACGCCCTTATGCTTGAACATGGTGTTTGTTATGGACAAACTGTTACTGGCACAGAAGTCCAGTAACAGAACGCCGCTCGGGTTCAGATCGGGGAGGCCGTTCCTCCCGATCACGCCCCTCCAGGTTTCGCTGTCATTACCGACGTGAGCATTGAAGTCTCCCAGCAGGACGATGGAGTCTCCGGTTGGAGCACTTTCCAGTACTCCTCCCAGGGACTCCAGGAAGCCCGGATATTTTGTGCTGCTGTTCGGCCCGTAAGCCGAAACAACAGTTAAGGTTCGGCCCCCCACCCGAAGGCGGAGGGACGCGACCCTCTCGTTCAGCGGGGAGAACTCCAACACATGGCGGCTGAGCTGGGGGGCTATAAGCAAGCCCACACCAGCTTGCCGCCTTTCACCGTGGGTAACTCCAGAGTAGTAGAGAGTCCAACCTCTCTCGAGGATTTGGGTTCCAGAGCCCATACTATGTGTGGAGGTGAGCCCGACTATCTCTAGCCGGTACCGCTCCACCTCCCTCACAAGCTCAGGCTCCTTCCCCCCCAGCGAGGTAACATTCCATGTACCTAGAGCCAGATTTGTCGCCCTGGGATTGGTCCGTCGGGGGCCCTGCCCACGACTGCTCCCCAGTTCGCTTTGCACCCGACCCCAGTCATT
The DNA here is from genome assembly GCA_029224185.1 of Karalla daura. Classification (NCBI taxonomy): domain Eukaryota; kingdom Metazoa; phylum Chordata; class Actinopteri; order Chaetodontiformes; family Leiognathidae; genus Karalla; species Karalla daura. The sequence continues at coordinate 2,176,734 of CM055204.1, forward strand.
CGCCCTGCAGGTGGTGGGTCCACGGGGCGGCGGAGAGGATGGAGACGCCACGTAACCTCTTCGGGCTGGGCCCGGCCGGGCCCCGTGGCAGACCCGGCCACCAGGCGCTCGCTGTCGGGCCCTCCGTCCGGGCCTGGCTCCGGACGTGGGCCCCGGGCTTCCTCCGGGCAGGGTCTCGTCTCTCTCCTTTCTTGATTCCATTGGGGTCTTTTTGAACCATTCTTAGTCTGGCCCCTCGTCCGAGACCAATTTGCCTTGGGTGACCCTACCAGGAGTTCGTGACTCCCGACAACATAGCTCTCAGGGGTCTTAAGGGCACGCAAACCTCTCCACCACGATAAGGTGATGGTTCCCGGAGAGGAGTTTAAAAAACTTTTCAAGTTATTTTGTTTTTCAACTCATGCTAGTCCAATGACTAGCTTGAAATGGTTCAAAGGTAAGAACTGAACAGCTAGAGGTTAAAAAAAAGTGTTGGTTACCCAAAACGAAAAAATAATGTACATTTCAGAACTATATAAATAGGCCTCGTTCAGGGAACACAAAGTGGGTTAACAATTGAAAGTTGTTCTGCAGCAATGAAGGTTGAATCATCCTTGAAAGCTGGTGCTACTATTTCCTAAAGGTGCTCCAGCTTTTCTTGATTACTTACAACACCCCCATTTGCATAAAAGCAGTATTAGCGCACACTGTGGTACCAGACCCTCGTCAGACAGTCAGACACTGTAGAATCATCCTCTTGCCTACTCGGTAGTGTACAAAGATCCTGTGTGATGGAGCGAAGATTTGATACCTTCTTTCTGTCTTCAGTAGCCCAGTGGTGGTGTTTCCTGGCCCAGGAGAGCCTGTTGACCTGTGAACTCCGTATCACACATGCTCTTAACTCTCAGAAACTCTCAGAAACTCTCAAACTTTGAATCTGCCAGACCACTTCCTGTCAATTTCCCCCAATTTCCCCTAGGTTCTGAGTGCCTTTTCATGGTAAAAAATGGTAAGAAAGCTGTGGTCACTGATACCTTGACTTTCTTTGCAATTTCTTTGCAATAGGAAAGACCTACATTTTAAGTATTGTGATGATGTCTTTCTTCTATGGTTAATTACCTGGTTCCTCACCATTTTTGTAGCACTTTGTAGCACTACTGTACTTTCTGCAGTACAGTACTGCTTTTATGCAAACAGAGGGGCTTGTACAAGTCATTTTTAGGGAGAAGATATTCTACTGTCAAGGTACCTATGATGCACCAATGATTGGTGATGTTTAGAACTACCACATTGTCACCACGGTGTGCTCACACCACGGTGTGCATTCAGGTGGTCGTGCCTAAACGCACACGAGAATCTGTGAGGATATGCACTGACCTCTCAGAGCTGAATAAGTCTGGAGAGAGAAGCATCAACTTACCTTGGTGGAGAACATTAAAAGTCTTTTCAAAGCTAGACGACAATTCCGAAATTTGGCAGATTCCATACTCCAAGGGATCGTCTCTGCTGACCATCACCGTCTCCACTGCTGCTATAGCCGTCTATGACTGGCATCTCATCAGTACCAGAACATGCAGCAGATTCTGGAGGGAATAGATGGTGCTGTGTGCCACATGAATGATGTACTCAGTCAGGTAGAGGCTGCCCAAAACACGCAAGATATCTCGCCAGACAACTCTTCTCTCCAGGCAAGTGTGAAGAGCTTCTTATCTTGAATGAGGGTATACTGCTCCGCCTGCTCTACTTGTAGCAACTTGGCCTCCATCCCGATGGCAGAGCGATATGTTTCACCAGCGGATCAGGGTTGGTGTAGTGCGATGGCTTCTGAGGTCTGACATAGTGACTACTCCCCATTGTGAGACATCTTGCTCATGTAACTTAGAGAACCAGGGCTACGCCTAACCTTAAGTTCAGGTCGTGCGAAAGGGGTACATTTGGCATTTTGGCATCTTTGGATGACGAATTTGTTTACTGTGACTGTGTTGTCGGCTAGGCTTAAGGACTCTGAAATGCTTAAAGATTTGAATGCTCTGTTAACCCATATGTTGTTTCAACTGCGAGAAGAATTAAAATCTGTCATTTTGTTTTTTCCCTCTTCCCTGTTTTCCGGCACCCCTATATGCACAGACTGGATACAACATGACATCTCATTGGTTGGTGATACCAAGCCCATCAGGCAATGCCTCTGTTGCATTTCACCAGCAAAGCAGAAAATATTAGATGCTGAAGTCTAGTATCTGCTGGAAAATGGATTAGCAAATCCATCTCAGTCTGGCTGGGTATCCCCATGTTTGCTTTTTGGGAAACCAGATGGTATTTATCTGATTTTGTACCGATTATCCCAAGCTGAACATGGTGACCAAGCCTGATTCCTTCCCACTCCAGAATAGATGATTGTATTGATGTTATTGGGTCAGTCGATATTGCAGTAATTGTATATTGTTATATTCTCTTACTTATGCGATTATATTATTATATATCAGCATTTGTGACCCAATTTGGCGTGTGTTTCTACACTGTCATGAGTTTTGGACTGTGGAGCACTCCATTATCATTCCAGTGACTCATGAATTGAGTCATTTCAGGTCTTGTTTCAGGTCAGGTGTTTGTATTGGGCGGGAACAATGTCTAAGCAGGATACCTGCACTGTTTACTGAGTCACTTGAGGAAAAGCTGACCTGGCTAAATGTACGAGTCACAGTGGTATATCTGGGGAAGACACACAGGTGTCTTGAGGCCTGGCCAGGCGTCTGTGTGCCTCAGTGCTAGCTATTGATGGTTTTCCTCTCGTTGTACCAAAAAGGAGTTGAGATGGTTTTTAGGCATGGTTGGTTATAGTAGGGTGTTTTGTTTGAATTTTTCAGCAATCTTGATTGGAAGGAATTGTGGGGCAGTGATATTCTATGAGGTCCGGGGTCATTGTGTGGATGTCAAAAATCGTAAAAAATATACTACTATATACTGTATATACTATTTTTAGACAACTTTCGTCTTTTGTGAGCTGGAAATGTGCACCAAGAGACCCCTGTGACACCAGTGGGGAAAAAAGCAGGTCAAGATATATATTAAGAAGAGGAATGAATGAATGAGTAGCATATACAGGCCATGTTAAGGGACAAAAGCCTTTTGCTGCAGTGTGTTTTTCACTGTGGTGGGGTTGGACATTGCATAGCCCAACAGAGCCACCAGAGGAGCAGGCAGCAGGTTCAACCCCGTGCAACACAGCATGCGCGTCATGTGGCAGTTCAGATGCTGTCAGCCTAAAGGAGTTGTACAGGCCGTGTTTGCTCTGTGGGAGTCTCGAGGCAGGATGGAGTTTCATTCTGGCAGAGGAGTGTGTGGACACCACCATTTGAAAATGCTGCACCTGAGATTTTCCTCACTGAAATCACTGTTTTTTCTGTCCTCTCTTCTGTCCTCTCTTCTTCACTCCCAGAGTGCATTAATTGGAATCTATTGTTATCCAGTTTCTATTGAAACTAGATAAGTTTCACCTGGAGTTGCAGCGGGTGTGTCTGCAGGTGTCAGATCTCCAACACAGTCTTTTGTTGCTACAAAAAAGGGGACGTACTCTCCAGCTTATGTCTGCTGGAGAAATATTGTCAGAGAATGGCGCTGTAGCATCAGCAGAAGTATCAACCCTTATTGTAGCCCTGCTTACGTGAAGAGCGACTCGGGTAAATACTAGCGAGTCTTCTTGCACGAGTCTACCAAGCAAAGCAGAGCGTTCCTACCACGCATTCTTATTGTCCATACTTGCACAGCCCATAGTTATGTGCTTCATGCCATCTCTAGTACACACAGAAAACCTCACCATGTCAGAAAGCAAAGAACTTCACTAACCTTCGACCAATTTTGACCAGCCATTTTATCTATTTTTTTAATCCATTTTTGTTGTTTTATGGAACTGCCAATCTGCACCTAATAAAGTTGACCTAATCCCTGCAAATGCCTCTCAGCCCTCCCTCAGTTTCCTGAGACCTAGACCATACTTTAAAATTCTGTCACCGGACAACCTGTGTCCTTTTTTTCACTCCTACCCACCTCAGCCATGGCAAGCTATTGCAGCAGTTCTCTGCACCACTCACTGCCAGTCAGTGTCCTCAGAACAAGGGTGCATCATTCTCCTCATTCAGAGACCAAGATATCAGACCCCCTTCTCGTAGCCCTGCTACCACCTGTGTTTCCCCCTACCAATCTCCCACAAAACATCTCTCCTACCATTGGGCTCAAGAAACCCGCAGTCAATCCAGCTCAAGTTGAGAATTACCAGCCGGTGTCTCTTCTTCCCTTCCTTTCGAAAGCCATTAAAATGGCAGCCTTTTATCGGGTCCCACACTTCCCCACGCCTAACACCCTTTTTGATCCTAATCGGTCAGGCTTGAAGAAAAGCCAGTCCACTGAAACGGCCCTGTTGTCTGTGACAGAAGTGTTGAGGTCTGTCGGACAGTTATCAGTCCTTATCCTCCTGGACCTACCGACTGCATATCAAAATGGCGTGACGTCACAATTTCTTGGCAAGGGCAAACTTCCTCCCCTCATCCACCCCCCCCCCCCAGGGTATGACCCAAGACACAGTCCTGGGGCCACTTCTGTTCACAGTGTATCTCCAAGTTCTTAGCCCCAGTTACCCTCTCACTTCATTGCTGTGCAGATGACACCCAGCTCTTCCTGCTTGTCTGACCAGACGACTGCATTGTGTCTGGGTGAATCTCTGTGGATCGGCTTGTCTCTCTGACAAATCAAAGTGGATGATGGAGCACCAGCTCAAACTCAGCCTCTTAAGTCTTAGTAATTATAGTCTCTGAACGGGAATATTATGCTATTTGTCCGTCTGCTGCCACGTTTTTCATGTTAACGCGATAACTCAAACATCATTTGGATTTGAATTTTTTAGATTTGGCAGACAGATTCATTACTCATTGGGGAAGAACTGACTCGATTTTCACACATTTCGGATTGTACGTTTGGCCACAAGGGGCAGCACTTTGGGCAAAAATTACATTTGCGCTTTTATCTCCAGAACTTCAATTAACTTGTGTTGGCATACAGTGACCTCTGGGTCTGCTTCCACTTACCTGCATTCCATCGTTCAGCATTATACTCCCTCACAAGCATAGCATTCCTCCCAAGAACATTGTCTGGCACTGCCATCCCAAGGTAATCCCAGCCTCCTGTCCTTCATCCCAACTATAGCCTCTTGCTGCGCTTTAAGCACAAATGCTGTCCGTCAATTTTAAGTTGGTTTGGATAAAAGTGTCTCCCAAATGATTAATTGTAACGTAAATGTACAACAGCCGTTACAATGAGAAAAGTGCTTTGGTTTACATTACAGATTAACCAAAATTATCTACTACAGTATTGTCACTGTCTTGATAGGATGTCTATTAATCACTAGTAACAATGTGATGTTACCAGTGAGGGGGGCCATTAAAAAAAACCCTCCAATGCTGTTACCACAGATGGAGTCTGCACGCTGCTCAGCCAGTCATGCTGCCAGTTGGTAAATTAAATTTGTTGTGGAGAAGCTCTGTAGTGATTTAATGTGCTGTTGATATTTCAGCTGAAAAAGCTACAGGTTGCTCCTCTGCTGTTCACAGCAGAAACATGCAGCTCACAGTCAGCCAGGCACTCACACTCAGAGCTGCAGATTGTTGCTAAGTCCACGGGAAATTGAATGCTGTTGCTGGGTGCTCAAAAACCTGGCTCTGATGTGCCAAGGAGACGTCATTGCCTAATTTACATGTCAATATGTTGAATAGTGGTGCTCTCAACTGAGGGGGCGAGGTTACGCAGGGAAATCATGAGGCCTTCTTTGTAGAGAGAAAAAAAGTCCATTCACAGAATAATTGTGATTCGTACTTTCAGGGATTCTATGATATATATAGATACACACACACATATATGCACAATGTTGGATTATATTGCTACTGACTTTTGTGAAATCTATGCAATGCAGACAGTATTGCAGCTGAACAGTCGAGCACTACCCTCCAGCACAAACCAACAAAGAACAGCTGACCAATGCTCATAGCAGCTAAGTGTGTTGGCAGGGAAGTAAGTCCTCTCTCTTCTCTCTCTCTCTCTCTCTCTCTCACTCTCTCTCTCTCTCTCTCTCTCTCTCTCTCTCTCTCTCTCTCTCTCTCTCACTCACTCACTCACTCACTCACTCACTCACTCACTCACTCACTCACTCACTCACTCACTCACTCACTCACTCACTCACTCACTCACTCACTCACTCACTCACACACACACACACACACACACACACACACACACACACACACACACACACACACACACACACACACACACACACACACACACACACACACACACACACACACACACACACACACACACACACACACACACACACACACACACACAAAGTCCAGATTTTAATTTAACTAAATATATGGACCAAGCTCTCGAATATATGGACTGAACTCTTGAATATATGGACCAAACTCTCCAATATAAGGGCCAAATTCTCGAATATAAGGACCAAACTCTTGATTATATATGGATCAAACTCTCGAATATATGGACCAACCTCTTGAATATACATATACATATACATATATATATATCTCTTGAAATCTGGTACCTGGTACTATTTTTCTAGTACCTACTCACCTGCCGGGCCAAGTCGAGCCAAGAAGGGGTGGGGGTGGTTTTGTAAGACCGGCAGGGTTGTTGCAGTGATTCAGTGATTCACTGATCATTGCGCTGTACTTGCTGCATGTCGCCACCATGTTTGAAAAACAAATGCCCCAAATTCTTGTTTATTTTCCACCCGTTTTGAGAATATTGTACTACTTGTACTATTGTAATACTTGACGCTGCAACATGCACTGAGCGTGTTCACCGCCGTCGCTTTGACGAGTGGAAACTCACAATGCAGTAGAATTCTATAATGGAAATGCATTTGGGCTGAGCCGAGCAGAGCCGAGCCGAGTAGAGCTGGTACCGTGTAGTGGAAACAGGGCAGAAGTAGAAAGAGGGAGGGAGAGGACATATCGAAAATTCAAGAGGACATCAAGAAAATGTCCTCAACTGATGAACTGTTACGTAAATGCCTCAGGCAGCAGAGACCCATTGAAAGTGCTGAGGCAGAGGTGAAGATAATGGAGGGACAAGCCCCTACACAGTATGTATCGCCGTCAAATTGAAGAAGTGGCTGATATCGAGAAGACTTACCAGTGGCAGTGGGAAAGGGCTGGACTTTAAGACTAGCACAGAAGTGCAAACCATGACAGTACAAGAGCCACAGAAGCCAGATCTACCAGAGTAGATCAGACCCAAGGTGCAGGGTTAGGGCTAGGGTAGTAGGAGTACTCAGGGCATTGATCCCCAAACTGGGAGAGTGGCTCCAACAGATACCAGGAACAACATTTGAAGCCTCAGTCCAGAAGAGCACAGTCCTTGTAACAACCAAGATAATGCACACTACCCTCAAACTCCCCGGCCTTCAGTTGAGGACCCGAGCTTGAGAATTATACGAGCTGAGGGGGCTCATGATCCACGACTTTAGGGAGCCATGCCACAAAGACAACCCCACTCTGGGCAGACAGGAGGCCCCACACCAAGGTGCAGAATCCTGTGGCCAGAGCCGTCCACATAACCCCCCCCGTCAGTAGACCGAAAGCAACTCCCTGTGTGGTAGGTACAGATGACGAAACACTGGAGGTAAAAAGTGGTGGACTAAAGCAGTAAAATAAGATAAAAGGTATAAAATAAACAGATAAAATGCTCTTTGGTCATAAAGTTAAGTAAACAGGTAACGGTGCTCTACTGAAGAAAAAGGCATAAAAATGTGAAAATAGCAACACTAATAAAAATAACTAGATAAATATAAATAAATAAATAACAATGAATAAATTAATTTGATAATGAATGTCATTAAAGTAATCGAGAATCAGTTAAGAGTCTTAACCCTCATTTTAAAAGCATCAACAGTCTCAGAAGACAGGAGGTTCCACAGGCTGGTCCATACTCAGGGACCATAATAACTGTATGCCACCCCTCCCTTGTGTTTTAGATCTTCTTTTGGTAAGATTAAAAGGCCAGTGCTGGAGGACTTTAGGGTCCACAAGAATTGATATGGTAGCAGTAGCTCAGATGAATACGACATTTAAAAAAAATAGCAAGAGGACCTTTTAAAAATGATCTTAAAGTGTACAGGGAGGCAGTTAAAATTCACGCCTTCTGGTCTCTCTGGTCTTCTGGAAATTTGTACTAACTCGGGATAAGGAATACTCTTTTTTTGGGAAGACCAGAGAGCAGGACATTACAATAACCTTAATAACATGAGATAAAAGCATCCATCAGCACCTCTGTGCTGGCCTGAGAGACAGGAGAGTAATACAGTATGTCGTTACAGGGTAATATGCTGGGGAGCAGTGTATGGAGTCTGCCATGGCAGTGCTATTCCCTCATAGCAAAAATCCAGGCACCTGCCTTTCTATGTGTGCATGGGTTCTCTCTATGCTCTCCTCTTTCCTCCAGCAATCTAATAACATGCAAGTCGATTTCAGACTCTAAATTACCAACAGGTGCACCCTGGCAATAGCCTGGCAACATGGCCAGGGTCTATTCCCTGCCTTGGCGCAAACCCCAGTGACACTACTGGGTACAATGCAGGGTGCATCATGGATGGATAAACAATGTACAGTACTAACGCCAGCGTAGCACTGTAGGCGAGTCAGAAATGGATTTCAAGAACGTGATGGGTTTGAACGAAATGCTGCACAGCCATGGACAATCCCTGCACAACTAACTCTTGCGACTAACTTTTTTTTGACTGTCATCTAGGGTCACTAGTGTTGGGGTTTATGGTTGCTATAGCTACCCATATTGCCATATGTGACACGAGTCTGTCCTGTTTTAGCATTGTTGTCTGACACCATTTTGCGTTTCCGATGTATTAGAAGTTTTCAAATCTGCTTTTGTTTCAAAACTAACTTCAGTTTGTTGATAGAAACTTTCAGTATCCTAACTGCCACTGTCAGCACTTACTCAGGTGGCCCTTCATTCAGTATTTGGCAGCTTTCTGCCTGGACCATAACTGAATAAGATGAGAACCAGAATGTCTACTGGGCTACAGTGATACATAAGGCATTGCTGGATGCTGAGGAAGGCTTGGCAGACAGCCTCAGTGTTGAGGACACTTTGCCTTGTATTTGATAAGCAAATGGCACAAAAAAACCTAGGCTGGTTGGACTACAAATATTGTTCTGCTCTTAACTTTAAACAATGAAATGCCTAGTTCATCTAAATGAACAGTAAGTGCTGTAGCAGTAGCAAGTCCACCACTTGTAACACTGATGATTAAAAGCACAGTCCATTCCATTAGAAATGATGAATTGTGACTCGCAACTTTGATCATTTTAATGATGCCGGCTGATTGCTGATAGTGATCCCATATTCACTGCTCGTCCAAGAGCAAACATGGAGACCGATAACTAGAAGGGCAGGAATTAAGAACGACGACTTGCGCGCCTTTTTCCATCTGCTGATTGCTTGATACTAATTTTTAACCCGAAGCCTTTTGGGCAGGGCGAATTAACCCCTAGGAGTGAGGTTAAATAATGATTATGCGGTGCTGTGATCATCTAGGTTTGGTCTTTTGAAAAATGTGCCAGTCCCATTTGGCTCTACAGCGGAACTGTGGTTGGCGTCGGCCTCGGATTCCAATAGACACGGCTCAGTCTTAACGGCTCCCCACAACGAAGGACGCTAAGTTTGCGCGAGTGTATTTTCTGATCCGGTCAGAGCCATAGCCTCTGTCCTCCTTTCAAGGTCAGTCATTTCTAAGGCTTTTCTGCTGTATCAGTGATTTGCCTGCTTTGCCTGCCTGACCGGCATGCACAGCTCTCCTCGTGCAACTTATGTGCACAACAGCCCCCCCCCCCCTGCACGCGAGCATGCGAGGGATCCTTGTTTTCATGCCCGCGGCGTACGCATCCGGGCCCCGTCAGGCAACACACGCCGGCTGTCGGACCGGCCCGGGCTGGTGCTCTCCTTCTTTTTTTTGATGCGTCTGCGGGTTATTCGCCGCCACCGTTTCCGCTGTGGCCCGGGCCACGAGATGAACGTCGGCTCGCTTTCTGCGCCCGCAGCGCGTTCCCGCCTCCATGCCGGTGTCGCCGCAGGCGGCGTGGCCACGCGCCTTCTGCTGTCGGTTCGGATGGACGAACGCCGATTGCGGCGGGGACACCCTCGTGCCGGATCACAAGCCGCAGCAAGGTGACGCGGTCGCTTCCGAATGGTCCTCGGAGAGGCGAAATCACTCGTGAGTCACGTCGTTGCCTCGTTTTTAGAACAAAGATAATCCCGGATGACGCGAAAGGGGAAAAGGTGCGTCCCTTTTGTAAAATGGATCGGTTTCATTTCCCCGTTCCTCTCATCTGTCGGCGACATCACGGTTGCGTTTCACCCAAGAGATGTCAAGAGAGGACCTTCTCCGCTGTGATTTTTGGGCTCTCTGATGACTCACTGGATGGGAGATGAGCAGTGCCGATATCGCAGAAGTCAAGTTAATCACAGTGGATGTGCCTCTTAACTGACAGACGACGACGCGTGTCCTGGGTAGTGAATGCGTAAAAACAAGGACGTGTTGAATAATTTAGTAGAAACCACTGCCTGGGTTCATTTATTTCATCCAAAGTCTGGGATAAAAGTCGCCTGTCATATATCTGAAGTACGATCGTTTTGATTTGAGAAAATTGCCACCATTACATTATTTCATTATCCACTGTGATTATTAGTTCAGTTTATTTAAACCTAGGTTGATCCAAACTCGAGTAATGGGGCAGGGCTGTGAGTTCCCCACTAGTGTAATGTAAATTTGCTGATATGAAGCTGCTATTGGTGTTGTAGTGGCTGTCACAAAGTCCGTGTTTGTTGTTGTTCCTAGAAATCAACAGTAGGTTGGATAGTTGGCAGGTCCGGAGCTGCCATTTAAAAAGCTGTCAGAACATGGGTGAAAATGTGACATGGGATTAGTGGGGAAGGGAAAAAAACCAGGTCAGATTATTGTTGTTTTTTTTGTTTCCCACAGCAAGTCATGGCTGAGGATAGAGATGGGTCACCCAGGGATGGTGGGGCAGCTGCTGGTGTTTGACAGTTGATTCGCACTGGAATGCGTGCCAGACGCTCCATGTGTTCGTAGCGCCGGGGAAAGCCTGCCTCGCAAAGCACCATCAGCAACACTTATTTGATCTACAGAAAACACACAACTAACAGTTCTCTCTCTCTCCTTCTCTCTCTCTCCTTCTCTCTCTCTCCGTCTCCCTCTCAACCCCTCTCCCCCAACCTTGTTCTCTTATTCTGCTCCCATGCCAATCTTTCCCTGCTCATTTCCCTTTTCACCGCTCTCATCGCCTCAGCCTCCTCTCCTCTTTCTCTTTCTCCCCCTTGTCACCCTCCCTCTTGCTTCTACATGTGATATCTTTTATCCCTCGTCTTTCTCCCTCCTGATTTACTTCTCTCTTCACACCCCCCACCTCCCTCCCTCCCTCCCTCGCTCCCTCCCACCCACCCCCCTCTCAACTCCTCTGGCAGGCTGCTCATTGCAGTGAGTCAGTATCATGGAGGCAGGCAGCGGGGCTGCCGCAGCGGTGGGGAGTGGAGCACTAGGACTGCTGGGAGCCGCGACTGCATCCAGCCATGACATCTTGGACAGGTAAGAGCATGGGAGCAGGCTGGCGCACACGCTCGGGAGTGGACAGTCCCGTTTTCTGTCCGAGTCGAGAGGAGAGGAAGAGTGCTGTGTGTCTGTGTATGTGTGTGTGTATCTAGAGGAAGACCACACCTCTGGTTGCGGTTTGGTGAGCTTGCTAAGTCAGAATAGGGTGCAGGGAGTGTGTGTGTGTGTGTGTGTGCGCGCATGCATGTGTGTATGTCTGTGTGTGTGTGTGTGTGTGTGTGTGTCTATCCTCCAGTGCTCTCTGTGCATGTGTGTCTTCCAATATACCACTGCTCATCATATGTGAAGCAAATGCTCAGGTTCTGACAGTTTCAGTGTGTGTGTTTGTGTGCGTGCATGTGCTGGTCTGTGGTCTATTGATGTGGGGGTGGGGGTGAGGGGGGGTGGGTATTTATTACTTAGCTTCCTCTATTCCTCAAGGAGAAATGACAGCAGGGTATGCGCATGCAGTGTAGGAGGATGAGGAAGAGGAGGAGGAGGAGTGGGTAGATGTGCCTGTGCGCTATAGCTGAGCCGATAGGGCGAGTGTGCACAGTCACCACCCCACCCCCTGTTTAACCCCCACCCTCACCCCATCAGTGCATAGCAACTGGGCGACAGCCATCACAAAGCGTCACTGCTGGAAACTCCTCATTCAGGTTTCCTCTAGCGAGGGAGTCATCCACTCCTCGCTCCTCGCGGCTCCTCCACCCAGCCCAGCAGATCGCCTTTCAGCAAGTTACGTCACTGCTACATCTGTACTCCCACATGCCTGTGCACTGTCATCACACACACACACAGGCATACACACACACCTACCCTCCAGCATTGATACCCATTCAAAACAGGGATGTTTCAGGACAATTGTTCTCAGACCAGTCGTCCCTGGCGTTGAGGCAGTGTTTACCTGTTCGTGGTAATCTCTCTCCCAGGTGCTGTTGGCATATCGCTTCTCCCCTCTACATTACGGTTGATACTCTCTGTGCCAAGGAGAGATCACTAATCTCAAACACCTTCTGGGGGTCTCTTTTGACAGATTGTACAACCAGAGGAGGAAATTAAGTCTCTGACTCATCTGGCTGACGTATCCTTACTATCCACGTTAGTCACTGCTCACACCGACTGCTCCAGTGTTCCCTGAAATACGATTACATATAGATATGTAGCACGTACAACATGACTGTTTCGAACGAGGTAGCCGCTGTATTCTCTTCACGTCGTTATGCTAAAGAGAGGCGACTTAGGTGCTGCGTGTCTCTATGTGCTATGCACTGTGCATACATGCATACATCTCCGTGAACATATGCGGCTGCGATTTTGCTGCATATCATATTGGAGGGTGGTGCTGATATTGGTGTGTGTGGGGGGGGGGGGGGGGGGGGGTTACAGTTAGGTGTGTTGAGCCCACCTGCCCATCGTACACCAACCCTCCAGTCCTTAAACTGGGTGGTTACCATGGCAGCAGCAGCTTAGCATACATTAGACAGTGGCCCAACATTACTATTGAGAGTGAGTGAGTGAAAAGAAGGGAAAGGAAGGAAAAGATAGATGGAGTGAAGCGATCAAGATGAAATAGAAACAGGGGGAAAAAATGCTGCTTCTCTGCTAAATATCTTGTAAATATTGTAATGCACAGTGTGTGAAATCAGTCCATTGCTCGTCGCAGCAGCCCACTTGTTTTATCCGAGACAACAGGAAGGACTCCTGGCTCAGGCTCGGGCATTCTTCAAGTTGGCCAGTGAATCCTGGCAGACAGCGGACGACCAGGGGGGGTGAGCAGCCAGGATGCGGGAGGGCGTACTGGGGACAGGAGGCCCCCAGGAGGTGACTGTGAAAGAGCATGAAAACACGGTCTCCTCTTTGAGATTACCCGATCCAGTCAGGTGGAAAAAGGGACAACAGAGCTGTGCTGTGCAGACCAGCCCCTCAGCAACGAACAAGGTCTCCTGAGTCAGATCAGGTAGCGAGTAATATAAGGTATGCACAGGCCCCAAGTGGTGTAGTATACCATGCAGTTGCAGTTAAAGGAATTTGTTGTTTCAGGAAGCATATTGGCAGTCTTTATTTTGGCCTTTTGTTTGTTAGGGTTTTGTTAATTTGTGGTTTTACATCTTTGTCTCGCCCGTCCATAGTGATTGTGGTAATTCTGTTTTTTATGAAACAATAAAATTACCCTCATATCATATTTGCAGAGATGTCATAATTTCCCCTAAAATCCCCTCTGCAGTGCTGTGTGGATATTGTTGTGTGACCTCCACACCGCTTTCTAAGGCATAGCAGAGAGTGGGGGTTATCTAGCCCTCACTCTGAACAACCTTTTCTCTTTTTCAGAGAGCCAGATGTCATGCTTTCTAACACTTCATACCAAGACCAAGCAAATTTCTTTCAGTCTGTGTCGTAGATCCTCCAGGCTTTGAATTTACTGCACTGTAGCCCCCGAACACAACACACTCATGCCTGCCTGATGAAATGTTCATCATTTCCTTAGGCCTAGACCACCGAAAATCCGTAATCTGTCTTGTTCCTGGAACCAGGAACTTGTTTCTGGAACTATGCACATTTCGACACAAAGTGGCCGTGGTCTGCGCACTGATCATGTCCGATTGGATGAGCACTCAGAGCATGTTCTCACCCAGCATTTCATCCCCGCTGCAAGCCCAGTGTTTACTCTCTACTTGTCTGTGGCGAGAACCGGGTCCCCTCTGAGTCCTCAGACTTTGAACATTGAACAGTCAGTACCAAGTTAAAACTGAGCTTGTCTGCAACTACACATTGTGTGTGTGTGTGTGTGTGGTGAAGAGAGGGAGAGAGAGAGACCCAGTCAATGAAATACTTGTTCAGTCATTTTCAACACCTTAAGTAAAGTTGTTTTTGTGATCTGGAAAATAATTCCACGATTATTCAGATAAATTAACACAGGCGTGCATTTGGTGGACAGGTGAGCGTCACAGAGGCAAGAGCGCAGGTTACATTGACTGGACGCATAGATCGCGTTTTCCTCATTAGTATGGATAAGTAGGCATGCTGAGGATGGCGAGGCGAAAAGTCCAAAGATCCAAGATGGCTGCGTCCAGTGAGTGGGTGAAAAGAGCCCACAGGGTGGGGGCTTGCTTGTGTTATTGCTTGTGACTGATACCTGATATCAGCGATATCAGGGGTATCCAGTATCCGATATCACTGATATTGCTGATAACAGTGATATCCTCGATCTCTGACATCCCGGACATCATTATTGTTCTTATTACCAACAACAACAGTAAAAGCATGCTCTGCGCAGGAAATGCGGCAATCCAACAGCGTGCGATGGAAGTTTGTGCATTTAATTATTTACCAATTACTTCAAGTTAAAGTAGCTGTCCCCAGCATACAAGGACACACAGATGGACAGGCTGTATCGGACTGTATCGCCTTGATCTGCAGTCGCAACCCATTTTATTTCTGGATGTAATTTTTGTCTTGAGTGAGAGTCACAGCGTCTATTCTCATTAGTTTAGTCCCACAACTTCAGTTTAGTTGGTCGTGCAGCACTATTGTGTAGCTACTGTTGGGGCAAAACAGGAAACGGTAAACTATCTTTTACCCCCCCCCCCCAGTTGTTGTCAGGTACTGTATCCAACATGGCATGGAAGCTGTGCTCGTGCTATGGGGTCACTCTCAAAACAGCTCTGTTTTTACATCAGTGCTGCACAACAGCCATGCTCCCAATCAATGAAGGGTTACTAACACAGCTGTCCATTAATGCCAGAGTTGTGCTGAGGGAAAAATAACCTTTATGGCCAGTGACTGTAGAGGTGTTTAGCGGTGTCTATGAATTTGTATCAACAGTTGAGAAATATTGATGGAGACACCAAGGCATATTTCAGCATTCATATTTCATAGCATGGTTGGCTGGCTTAAAGGGCCGTCGCGCTGACTTCACTCCCCACATCCCAACGTGCATAACAGGGTGTTAGGTGCAAAAACCATTAGGACCAGGAACAGCTAGACAGTTCACTTTTGTCCTGGGGGCTGTGCCATATGCAGGACAGATAAACCGCTTCAGTGGGACAGGAGCTTAAACTGCCGGTGGACTGGAGGGACTTCCAGCCAGTGGCTGAGGTCCAGATTACGCACACGGTTGAAAACCCATGCACTGCCTACTAATTGCTTCCTCTCTGTCTGCTGTTCTCCAATGCTTTTCCGTTGCGGTGGAAATGAAACGTGTTCAGGGTCCACAACAGCTTTGATTCTGGAGAGGCTAGCGTGAATTCAGAACTACTGAGATTAGTCATATCGTTGACCTTCCATTCTCTAGATTTTTGGTATGGTTAAACAAGTTAAGGAGATTCCATTAAATATTATCACATGCCCTACATCTCCTGATGATGATGTGATGGTGTTTGCGCATGTTACACATGTTGTGACTGTGACATGTTGTGTAGTTTGAATGGTCCCATACGCCAATTAGGAGCCAACTCAAATTTTTAAGTTGAAATGGTGGCACCACTATGTTCACCAGGGACCAAAAATCAGGTAAATCAATTAAATGAATCTCAGCCTGAAGTAGTAAGCTCCGAGGATTAGCAGTGTTTTACACACATTACATTCATTCCAAATATTTATAAAGCCTCTGAAATGTGTTGTATTACACACTTTAACCACATCAGTTCACAACTTCAACCATTATACTAAAGGAATTACGCAAAAGCATTATAACTATGCTAATTAGAAAGTACGCAACTGTACATATGACATGCAACATAAACAGTAGCGATATTGGTTGTGGTATTATCAAGATCATAGGAGTTCCTTTGTACTCTTATGGGCTCTCGGCAAGAACTAGTGAGAGGAAAGGCAAGAAGGAGCATAAAAAGACCATGGTCCTTGGCTCTCCTGCCTGTGTTGCAAAAAAAAAATCACAGACACAGGGATGGAGTGAGATATTTCACAACATGGAGACAGATGAGGAAATTTAAATCATATGCAAAAACAAAGGAGAGGTGGTAATGGAGAAGTACAGGACAATGTGCCAACACTACCAAGTTGCCCTGACAAATATACATATCAGCCGGGCTGTAAAGCATACCCAAGCCCCAACTGTCCGTGATGTCACCCTTTGGTTTGCAAAGGGCTTTATGAAGCCAGGAGTCTGGCTGCCATCGTGACTCTGGAGTGGCAGCAGAAACCATATTTGGATAAGAGTGTAGGGGTGGGGAGGAGAGTATGTCAGATAGAACTTTTCACGTCCGTCATCCTCAACACACCCGGAGGTCGGGGAATGATAGAAGAGTATTTCGTGTTTGAAAATTATATATTTTTTGATCCGTGGAGAAAGTGTTTTTTGGAGCCAGCCCTAGAGGATCTCATTGGTTGTAAGTAAAGTCACTTCAGCATTGGCTTCATTTTTGTACCGTAAGCTGGTGTTCATCTCTTATATATACATCTTATACAGCCTATGAGTACACGAATACACCCCCATGAGGCAGAGAGGTCCTCTCCTGTGTTTCCACAACCCTCGACAGTCCTTAAAAATGTCTAAATATATATATATAAATTTCCTCGTCACCCTCTTGGGATGGCATCTGTGTCATTCTCAAGCTTGGTTACTCCACCAGAGGCCTGGGAGTTTAGGAATTTCGGAGATCTTTTTCCAGTATTTTAGCTATGGCTAGGACTGCGCTCTTCTGGACTGAGGCATCAGATACTGGGATTCCTGGGATCTGTTGGTGCCACTCTCCTAGTTTGGGGGTCACTGCCGCAAGTGCTCCTACTGCCATGCTCTCTCTGCAAATGGCCGCCTTGGTGAGACAGAAGAGACTACTCTGATGGCAGGGCTGTGGCCCAGCCCTACCTCGACCTGGTTGCGGTCTTCCCCATGAAGGAAGCTGTCCTGGAAATGGACTGTGGTGAAGAGGTGTATTATTAACTCTGACCTCATTTAAGAGGAGGAGGGTGATGAGGTTTTCGGCACCTATACCATGGTTGCTTCCTGGGCTGCCTAAAGGGCCCAGCTGTGCCATCCAGATGGCCAGCTTTCTGGCCCAAACCCATTTCTTCCCCTAGACCCACCCCTTCACCTACCTCCCCCCACTGACCCTCCATGCCAAATGGCAAGGGAAAGGGGTGTAAATTGCCCTAGGAAATGAGTCGCCACTCAACTGCCGTGACGTCATCGCTCATAGCTGCTTGCTAGCCGTTTCGTCATGAAAGGCAGCTGCCCACCAAAAAAGCTGTCCAGAAAGATTCAAGATACTGTTTACAGTCTACAGTCACCTTACTTTATAGTATGTACATTATGTTTTATTGTATTTAACGGTAGCAACACAGCTATATGCTAGCATAACATTCGCTAACGGCTAACCAACCAACCCAGTTGTGTTGTCACAATGATTCCATAAGTTTATAGCCTGTGTTTATAATCATGTGAGTTGTGTGATATATGTTAGCGAAGAGTTTACGAAGGGTTTACGTAAGCATTATTAAAACTCGATGAACTAATGCTGTGAAAATGATTTATATTTTCACAGCATTAGTTCAATGTACAGCAGGATAAACGCAAAATTGTGCCTTTTTTGTTATCTATCTTGTTTCTATCTTCCCTTTTTCTATGTTTTCCCCCCGTTTTCACCACCTACAACAGAAATACACTTTTAGACTTTGGGCAAGCGAATACAAACCTGTTTTTTGGTATAGGCTGTCTCTCCTGGCTGAAGTAGATCCTTGGAGAAAGCAGTCCTATGTATTGTCTTGGTTGGGGGTGAGAAAGCAACAGAAGTCGGTGAGGCGGACTGAGACACAAACGCCGTCCATCACTGACCAGTACCCTTCAGACCAATATTTAGTCTGGACAATAAGTTGGATGTTATCAGGGCCAGAGTGTGCTACCAGAGGGACACTTGGGATGCAAACATCCTGTGCTTCCCAGATTTCTGGCTGAGTCCCGCTGTGCTGCACTACGCTGTCCTTTCTCAGTATCTGATTCCTCCTGAATGAACAAGATGTCACAGCACGCCACAGTCAGACGCTGCTGTGCCTTAACTGTTGACAAAATACATACACCACAGTGTCTGTTCTGTACCGAAAGATGGACAGACAAACAGTGTGGAGTAGTTTATCACCAGAATCTGGACTAGAACCGTCCCTCGACCTGAACATCGGACTCTGCTTGAGGGATTGCCTGTAGTCAACGGTGGTTACTTCTCCAGTTGTTAGCTGTGGCCTGGATGGAGAGTGTGAAGGATCAGGGGAACCTCCAGTGTATGAGACGCCTCCTGACAATGATGACTACAGTGTCACCTGAAACTGAAAGCACTCCTCTGCCTCCAGTACTTTAACCTTTGAGCTCAGCATCCACTTCACTGGTATCTCCTTTTAATTGACATCTTTCCCAGGTCCCCACGCAGCTTTCTGGCCTGATCGACCTCATTTAGCTCCGCCCTCAACCATGCAGGCCATGCTGGTGCTAGTATGTCTTCTATTAGTTCTTCAAAGAGTGTCTCACCTGTTGGTTCACTTCAGTTTCAAACCTCAGTTTTTAACTTTCCAACTGTTTCTCTATTTTTGTTCGGATCTCTGGGAGGCAGTGCATAAGACTGAATGTGTGTCCTCCACACAGTGTTAATCTAGCCAGTCTTTTCCGTCTACACTAAGATGGACTTCAATATTGCCCTAATTAAGATTCAGATTAAGATTAAGAAGGAAATGCTCAAATGTACCTTCAGAACCATGGATACATGACCATGGATAATAGACAAGCTTAAACTTTCATTTGAGATATTTCAATTGTCTGACTACCAACAAGCTGTTGAAATGCAAAGATGGCATTTAGAGATTTCCTCAAGGTCCTCACCTCACCTCACCTCACCTCACAAGGTGAATCTAGATCTAAATCGTCATCCTGCCTCCTAGACCCTATTCCCTCTAGGTTGTTTAATAAAGTGTTCCCTGCAATCAGCACGTCCTTACTTGACCTGATCATCCTGTCATAGGTTATGTTCCTCTTAATTGTAAAGTTGCCATAATCAAACCTCTCCTCAAGAAACATTCCATCGATATGGGGATTTTAGCAAATTACAGGCCCATCTTCAATCTCACATGATGGATTAAGAATAACCCAGTTTTGGTTGCCTCATAACCCACCCTCTCGATCACTATTGCACCATCCGAGCAGTAGTTCATTTGACCCAGTACTAGTTAATTTGACCCAGCACAATGGATTGAACCATTGAACAGATTCAACAGATTCTACTGAATTCAAAAATCAACCACACATATTTGTAAAGCACTAAACCCTAATGTGTGGTCAAATTAATGACAATTCTCTGTTGTTCCAACTTGTTCCAACAGATATTTTGTACTATATGTACTGTGATGGAAATTTTTCTGCTGTTCAGTGCAGGAGCTCAGATGTATCCCATGTATTCACACGTATTCCATGCTGTGTGCTCCCCTCCTCTGTCTCTCACCCTGAGGTTTCTCCCCTTTTTTCCCTGTCAGGGTTTTCTTGGGAGTTGTTCCTCAGCCTTTGCGAGGGTCTAAGGACAGGGGGTTTCTCACTATGTACACATTGTTGCTCTCTTTGTAAAGTGCTCTGAGATAACAGCTGTTATGATATGGCACTTAAAACAAATAAAAGTTGAAGTTGAAGTTGTGTCACAAAAATGTGTGCCAGCAATTCGTCACAGTTGTTTTGGCTACTGGATGAAGGTCTCGGCCCTGGGGCCCTTCTTTCGATCAATCGATCAATCTTAATTTATAAAGCACATTTCATGCAAAAGGCAAACTCGCTGTGCTTTTCGATGGTTACAGCAGTTGTAATAAAATGCAACAATGTTAGAACACCCCCTGTCAGACCAGACCATCTCCTAATGAAAATCGGGCCCATGTCCTGGAACATAATTTCTCCCCTGTTTGTCTGAGAGCAGATGTTTGTAACTTCAGTAGAAGAGTCTCAAAAGTAGAGACGAAGCCCCTGGAAGTTCCTCTGTTTGTACTGAGATTGTAAGGGGTGTTTTTTCAGTGGCTGACGCCAAGAGACTAGGCCTGGGCCTTTTGTGCCGCCCTAAGCTGAAGATAAAAAAAAAGAAAGATGAACCTGGTGTGTCATAACAGCCTTTCAGATCCTGAAATTAGCGAAGACCAGTATCATTAAAAACATCTCCAAAGGTGTAAATGCATCCCCCCCCCACTGGGTAAAGGTAATGGGCTTCTGTCCTATCAGAATTTGGCTGTTATTAAATACTGGGGAGTCTAAATGCCATGTATGAAGAACATAATTTCTAGCAGTTACACCAAATATGAATGACATTTGAGATAAGAGGACCAAACCTCAGCTGACTTTGTTTGATAGAAATACTGAGTGAGTATAACATCCTGGAGTCTCCAGCGGTTCCCCTAGCATATGCCAGGAGACTGCGGCCTTCGGGTTAAATTAATTAGTCAAAGGTCTTAATAAGATAATGCCTCAGCGTGGTGCAGTACAACTGGCCCCAGTGTGAGTTCATCCTCACGGTCTCCACTGGACCGTGATGCGTTTTTTGGACTGGTGGGAGGAAGCCAGAGTTCTGCAGAAAGTGAAACGGTAATTGGGGGTGTATTTGAACTTTGCACTTGTGACGCTGGTATTAGTTTACAAGAATAGGGAGAGTTCCGCGCAAAGTTTCAGACTTTCTCCCTTTTTTTCCCTAAGTTTGTTTTAATTCCAGCAGCTGAACATTGGCCTTAGAGCGGTGTCATGGAGAGGTAGTATGTCGGAGCTTTAGAGGAAGAGAATTGTGTCCGTTTGTCATACTGCATCCTTAGCTCATCTTCCTCGCCTCATAAAGTATGGAGAGCTTCTCCTCCGAGTGTCGTATTGCCGAATCAAACTATTTCTGCGTCTGTCTCCTGATTTAGACCTGCCCTAAAACTGAATAAATTCTCTCTGGTCTCCACACCCTCCTCCACCAAATTTCGTGTAAATTAGTCAGACCAGCTTCCGTGGAATCGTACCGGGGAAATCAAATCGATGTGGTGTGTGTGTAAAGTGTACCGTTTAATTCAAGGCAGAGGTTTTTTTTTTCCAAGCAGTTTGTTCCTTGTGGATGAATTACAAAAAAACTAAAACACTATTTCACTCTTGTGAAGAGCGTACTGCCACGCAGTGCACGAGGCAGTACGGTGCCCCGGGTCCACCGCTAATCGGATATCTCTCTCTCATCAGTCCGGTGCCATGATATTCTCCAGGGGGTATTCTTGGCGGTTCTAAAAGTGGCACTTATCCATGTGCGTTCAGTCCAGTGCAGAAAACATGCGCTGCTCTTAAAGAGAGCCGCTCGTGTAAACATTGATCGCTGCCGCCCAGACGGGCAGCACTTGTTGCCCGGGTTTGGCCGCTTGTTGTTCGATCCTGGACACCTCCGCAACGCGTTTGTTGCGTCTGCGATTCTCGGTCGCCAATGCACACTTACCGATATAGACCCAATGATCGAAGCAACTCATGTAGGCTAAGTTAGCAACCAGCTCTGAAGGTGTATCTATGTGCCACATGAATGTGCTGTGTAGCCAGGCTGGGGTCTCCTTTGCAGTCTTGGCTAAAACTGGTTAGAAGACCGCGGCCCTCTGAAACGTACCGCTTCTGATGATGAGTTTCATGGTAGGACATAGAAGTCCTAATGTGTGCATTAGTCTGTATCTGTTTCACTAACTGGAAATTAAACTGGTCGAAAACATCTAATACAGCTGCAACATAAAGAATATTGATTAACTGACCGTTAATCAACTATTTAAATTATCATCTGTAATGATGGATGAATGATTTCACGGAATCAGGTCAAACTTCCCTGATCTAAGCCTCAGGGGGGGCCCGGCTATCGCCTGGCTAAACGCATGTGGCTAAATGCATGTGGACCTTCGGTGGCGGGCGGCCTAACAGCCGAGGCGGTAGGATTGAAAGCGGAGATGGATCCGTGGCTTCGACTCTCAGGGGCCATGGGGAGCTGTCGTTCCTCGTCGTGGACGTCTTGACGGAGAGAAATGCCCACCTCCCGTCCGTTTTCCCGCCCGGGGTTTGCGGCAGGTGCTCTTTCCTTTCTCCCGACGTGGCTCCTCGTCGAGGGATGCCGGGAGCTGCTTCCGAGCAGGTGACGCTTGGGGAGGGGAAGGCGCTGTCGCGGCTCGGCCTTTATTTCCGGCGTCTCTATGCATCCGAGTGGGCGCTTTGAGCGCGTCACTGTGGCAGTGGAAGCCATGCGGTTTAACGGGTCATTTTGTTGTCACGTAGAGGTGAATATTCTGTAGCGTCGAATATGGGATCTACAGTAATGCTGTGGGATAAAAGACTTGGCTCAGCTGTACCGCTTAGTTCAGTTGCTCAGTCCGGAGGTTTTGGAGCAAATCTATTCAATGTTTCCCCTCGGAAATGCGAAATGCAGCATGTCAAATGAGCGCATGGATGGAAGCGCTCTCGTAGGAGTCGAATCGGCAACTCGTACTGTGGTCATGTTGTTGGTTACGTGGAATTCCAGTGATATTTACATAGCTGAAACCTGGATGACTATTGGTCATGTTAACGCAGGCTCATCAGCCCGGTTCTCGTGCTGTTGCTTAACATCTGTGGTGAGAGTCTAATACGGAGTGGAATTTGATGGGAGTGTCCCTTTCAGAGTTGGATGTGTCTCAAGTTTTTTTTTTGTTACGACTAATCAATGTTCATCTCCCAGAACATGACCGCCGCGGCACATTCTCTTTTCTCTACCTTATTTGCTTCCAGTTGAGGTCGTGCGACTTATCGGCTGAGTCCCAAAGCCGGGAAGTGTTTCCATTTCTGAGGAATTTCACTGACCTCCCTCCAGCCTCGCAGGCTTGAACCAGGTCCCACTGGGACCGATAGGGGCCTGTGTCTATGCATGCGTGTCTGTCACCAGAGCCTCTGTCTTCTTTGGAACACAATTCCCTCAGATTATGCGGAGTATGCCATGGCATTTGTTCTTATCATTCATACCTTTTGCCTTTTAATGGGTGTCAGATGCATCAATGTGCATCTGACACAGTCAGGGTGACAGTTCTGAGCACAACTTGTGTGGAAAACGTGTTTCCATTTCAACAACGATTTTTGTCCTCTACCTGTTCTCCCCTTTTGTGAACTGCCAGGAAGCCTGCCTTCGTATCAGCCCGCTCCTTTGAATCTTGCCATGTGAAATCTTGAAACTGCATTACCAAGAAACGGTTGTACAATTTGACTGAATGATGAAGAGCCTTGCTTACTACAAAAAAACTTTGGTTCCATTTTCAGTCAGACATCCCCGACCCTTACCTCCAATTATCTCGATGTTTCTGCGTCTGTTAGGCTCTGTCATCTGAGAGCAGACTGTTCCATCTGCCCCGAAACTGTTGTCTGGTCTGGCTCCAGCATTGGTAGATCCGTGTAACTGTAGCATCACTGCCACATCCAGCATGATGATGGTGTGTGTGTGTGTGTGTGTGCGGAGCTGGCAAAGAACATATGTGCATACATCTCTAGACAGTTTGTCGCTGCTCCCATCCTCCTCTCCTCGCAGTCTCTCTGGAAAGGCTGACTTTGAAGTTGTGAAGCTTGTGTAGAGAGGTGTCTCATCGGCTTCAGGTCGCCCTATGAATCCATTGCACACAACTCAGTGCGCAGCTGCTTTTTGCTAATAGCTTTACATTCGTTGAAATGTTGTCTTCCTTCCTTGAAAACCTTCCATGAGCGAACTGTATAAGCACCATTAAAACCACTGCTGTGAAACTGAATGGGGTCCTCTTTCCGTGTGTGTGTGTGTGTGTGTGTGTGTGTGTGTGTGTGTGTGTGTGTGTGTGTGTGTGTGTGTGTGTGTGTGTGTGTGTGTGTGTGTGTGTGTGTGTGTGTGTGTGTGTGTGTGTGTGTGTGTGCTGAAGGAGCCTGAGACCTGGATGTCACCTGGAGGACAACGATATTGTGCCTGAGCTGGCTCACATCCATCCCAGAGAGAGACCGGACTGGGAGGAGACCATCAGTGCCATGGTGAGATACAGGCACACACACACACACAAACAAACACAAACACGTGTGAGTAGATATGATGTTATCATCTGCGTAAGAACACATTAACAGATCTGAGACTGTGTGTCTGGCCCCGGTCCCAGGTCATTTTAGACGCTCTCCTGAGGGCTGATTAATTGTTTGTTGCTAGTCTCTCTCTCTCTCTCTCTCTGTCTCTCTCTCTCTCTGCCTCCCACTCTCTCTCTCTCTCTCTCTCTCTCTCTCTCTCTGTGCGCCTATCAGCTGCTGAAACAATACCGCGCATTCATGATTAATGCAGGTGACTGTTGGCATCACCGGGTCCCCCTCCTGCAGACTCTTCCTGTCGATAAGTCTGCTCACTGCAGCCCATCTGTACTCACTGGACTCCATTCACCGCACGGCGCCATTCATTATTTCCTTTCCTCTCATCTTCGGCGCGAGTCTCGCTTCTTGCATCCACAGCATGGTGAAAATGAGGCCGTCTCCATGGTAACGTGCCCGAGCCACCCATGGTCGGCGTACGGTTGGATCCCTATCGCGGGCGCCTACTTCGATCGGGCAACGAGAGAGAGAGCGAGAGAGAGAGAGAAACAACAATCTCTCCGGGCTAATGAATATTGATCGGAGAGGCGGGGCTTTTAATACTGCATGTCTGCTATTCTTTGTTCAATATTTAATGCGAGACGATCCTGTACTGGAGTGGGATGCATTATGCATGCCTCCCGCGGTTCAAGGAGGTGATGAGAGGCACCGGGCGAGTTAGTCCCGAGCTGCCACATCAGCACCCTGTTGAGCCCAGACCTGAAGGGGGCTAATCAAGCCCTGCAACGCGATGATCCAATCCACAGTAAACCCTCGTTCTCGATGACAAAAGACTCAAAGCATAGGCTTCAACAAGGTCGAAAGATACTGCAATGGTCACGGTCATAGTAAAGTGAGACACAGCCCCTGTATCTCGACAACTAGTCGGCCTCCAGCAGCTCCAGCCCTGTTATCCCCTCAGCTGAATCTTATAAACCATCCCCTCATCTGCATACCAACTTCCTCCTTAATCACCCTGCCGGCGCAATGTGAAACTGTAACTGAACGTGTAGATCTGTCGGCATCTTTGTACAAAGGTGACGCCATGTTTTCGGAGCTTTGTCGGACGCCACAGTCATATTACAGGGAGCGGATCCGAACAATTGTAAACAAACTTGCGCTCTTAGCCGCCGGTCCTATCTTTTTTTCCAGCTGGACGAGAGGTTGACCTTTTCCGACTTTGTGTGTGTGTGTGTGTGTGTGTGCGTGTGCGTGTTCAGGCAAGAAGTGCAGAGATCCCCGAGCTGAGGTCGGAGCCCCTCATGCGCTCCTGCAGCAGCAGCACGGCCAGCATGAAGGTCAAGAATGTCAAGAAGTGGGTAGACGCGCACACACACACACACACACACGCACACACACACACACACACACACACACACACACACACACACACACACACACACACACACACACCTGCCTCCCCCACCTCTGTTCATCTCTACTTATCCCTCTCAACTGGGAGCGTACAGTATTGCCTTCCCCTTCCCTTCCAAGTCTTATCTGTGTGCCTTTCCCCTCCTTTCGACCCTCTGTTTGCACAGCGCTCTCCTTATACCCGTCGCGCACACACACACACACACACACACACACACACACACACTCCGAGGTGTCGTCGCGATGAGCAAACAAAGTGCCGGGCAAACCGTCTGCGTGTCTGTCCTGCGTGTCTTTCAGACTCTGCTTCACCAAGGGCCACTTTCCAAAACTGGCGGAGTGCGCTCACTTCCATTACGAGAACGTGGACCTGGGCACGATACAGGTAAGGGCGAACCTCCCCACTTCAGGAATCCACCCCCGGGGGGGGGGGGGGGGGGGGGGCTGGATCCACTGTGTTGCGCTCGGCGAGTGTTTTCCAGTGGGGTTCATCCTCTCGGCCGCTGAGACGATGAAGGTGCCTGCCGGTGATCTGCATCGTTTGACTTCCTCTCCTGAATACCCAACCTGGCACCCGGCTGAGTTTTCCCCCCTTTTTTCTTTTTCCTCTGTCTTCATTTGAGCTCCAAACCGCTTGGTCTATTGTCTTAGTGTCATAGTGTGCAGTGCTGTTCAGGTGCTGTAGATATTGCTTAATTGCGGAGGAATCCGACCCTTGTGTACAAGTTTATACCACTGAGTTTCCCTAAGACGAATGAATGCTAAACTGCTACCAGTGTTGATATATATTTTGCATCACATCCTGAAGTTGTAGGGCTTTTAAAGCAGTGATCCAGAGGGAGCCGAAATATGCCTGGGAGCTCACTGGACAACTGTGTCACTACGTTAAGGAACCAGTAGAGGTCACCAGTCAGCCACATTTCACACACACACACACACACGACTGTATGCAATGGGAGTTTGTTGCGAGGCCAGTAGGTTATTTGTCGCTGTAACTGTGGTTAAGCCAAAGATTTCACCTATGGTTGGCTGCGTACAGGAAACTCCGGGGCTAACAGAAATGGCGCTCCCCCCCCCGTTTGCTATCCCACCCGGGCCCGTCTCGCCCCCCCCCGCGGCTCCCGTGTCGCTCTCACGCATCCCCCGTCTCTCCGTTCCGCTCGGACGCTCGCGGTTCCACGCCTCGCGCGGCTCCCGGATGAGAGCTGTGCCGTGCGCCTCCGCATCCCGGCTGCGGAGCTGAGGCGGGCCGAAGTCTTTCGCCGGCGGACGGATTCTCTCATTTCCGTAATGGGAAAACGCCGCCAGTGGGAGAATTGGCCGAGGGTGGAGGCGAGGTACGGCTTGACGTCCTCCACCTGTTTTCGTGGGAGAAGCTACGTGAAACGACACATTCTATCAATCTGCGGAGGCACCCGATTAGTCGATCGGACTGGACCACTGGTGAGCCCACTCGGTGACCCCAGAGTCTCCTGACGTCCAGCTCCGGTGTTGACTTCGATATTCACAAGGCTCGGAGTCAGATTACCAGCTTTGCGGGCCCGTGGAGCCTCGCCTCGGATAAATCCGAGTCCGAATAGGGGATTCCCGCGCCAAACCGGATGAACTCGAAGCTTCGGCGACATGTAAGACCGTAGGACGATGGCGAGGATCACAGTGTAGGAACGCGATGACCGCAAAGTGGAAGATTCCTGCGTGGAAACGCCGCCGCCGGAATGTGCCTCCAGAGGTTAATTTTACCGGTCAGAATCGACCGGGTTCAGGTTTGCACGGGTGACACTGCAAAT
>CM055204.1:2204728-2227228 GCA_029224185.1 Karalla daura
GCAGGCTCGTCCGGATTGCTGCCCTCTCTCTCTCTCTCTCTCTCTCTCCTCTCTCTCTATGTTTATGTCTCTCTCTCTGTCTCTCTCTCTGTCTCTCTCTGTCTGTCTGTCTCTCTCTCTGTCTCTCTCTGTTTCTCTTTCTCTGTCTCTCTGTCTCTCTCTCTCTCTCTGTCTCTCTCTCTCTGTCTCTCTCTCTCTGTCTCTCTCTCTGTCTCTCTCTCTGTCTCTCTCTCCGTGTCTCTCTCTCTCTCTCTCTCTGTCTCTCTCTCTCTGTTTCTCTTTCTCTGTCTCTCTCTCTCTGTCTCTCTCTGTCTCTCCCTCTCTATCTCTCTTTCTCTGTCTCTCTTCTCTCTCTCTCCTCTCTCTCTCTCTCTCTCTCTCTGGCTCTCTCTCTGTCTCTCCCTCTCTGTCTCTCTCTCTCTGTCTCTCTATCTCTGTCTCTCTATCTCTGTCTCTCTCTCTCTGTCTCTCTCTCTCTGTCTGTCTCCCTCTCTCTCTCTTTCTCTCTCTGTCTCTTCTCTCTCTAAAAGTAAGTTCTGTCTCTTTCTCTCTCTCTCTCTCTCTCTCTAAAAGTAAGTTCATTAGTTTTTCACCTGGAGCACAATCAGACCGTGCGGGTATTTGAACGTCTGTGCTGTCAGATTAGTTTTTCCCTGCACAGAGAACCTTCCAGTTCCCTAACAGCACATGCGCTGTATCTGTATCCTTGTGGCCTCTCGGTAGCTCTTTCTAATCCATCTCGTGCGAATGGCACACATGAAGTCATCACAGCTGATGCAACCTACACTTTTCTTTCCCTTTTTTTTTTTGTTTGAGGCATTTGGCTGCAACCTGAGAGCGGGCGTTTATTTTTTTAAGGGTGTATTTTCGGTGATTCTATTTCTACCGTGCAGCGTGGAAGACGGCAGGCTATTGCCCTGTGGTTATTTATCGTGGGGTGAACTTTGAGATGTGAGGGTCCCTCATTTATAAGTAGCTGCACTTGCAAAGCCTAAACCATTTCATGAAATGTGCTTTGGAGGTGTTCCTCTCTCGTTTAAAAGCTCCTTTAGGAGAATACCAGAAATGCACATATGGTAGGAAAGGAAGCTGTTCTCCCACAACTGCAGCCCCTCCACGTTTTTTGTTACCTCCTGCCCCCTCCCTCCATCCATCCATCCCTTCTCTTTGTCCTGGGAATGTACCAAGCAGAGAGGGGGGGGGAGAGGAGGAGAGAAGGGGGAGGGGTGAGCAGCATGTCAGACAGAGGAGAGGAGAGGAGAGGAGAGGAGGGAGAAGGCAGAGAATAGCATGTGGTGGACGGCACTGACAGAGCAGCCCGAGAGGGTCGCGCAGAGGAACAGGACTGAAAGAAAAGTGGCTGTTTTCTCCCGTCTGCGTCCTCCCACCCATTATCAGCCGCTGCTAATCAACCCGGCCGTTCAACTCAACTGCTGGGTGCCGGGGCTTCCGAGAGAGAGGGGGGGGAGAGCCGGGAGGAGAGGAGCAGGCCAAAAGGAGACCAGGATGGGCCGTCACAATGGTGGGGTGGAGGAGAGGGCAAGATGGAGGAGATGAAAGCCGTCCTGTCGAGGAATCCGCCTAACCGCCAGCTCCTCACATCCCCCGCCAGCAGAGCCACCGCAAGCCCAGCGTGCCGCCCCCCCCCCTCCCACCCCAGCCCCCCCCCCCCCCGAGTCCTGCCGCAGGGGATCCCGTACGGCGCATGAGAGGGAGCGGAGGGTTGACATTCACGTCCCGCTGAGGGCTATTGTGCTGGGGGGGGGGGAGAGCCGGGACGGCACTTTGTGAGAGGGGACGGCAGCGGAGGGGACAGGTGCCGGGGAAGGGCAGACTCTGAGGCTGGTGCGCTGAGAGAAGGGGAAGGAGAGACAAACCGCTGTGAGTATTCACTGTCTGTGTTTAGTTTTTTTTGGTCCCCCCCCCCCCCCCCCCCCTCCATCTTTCCGCTGCTGCTCCGCACTCTCCCAGAGCCGCGCTCCTCTCCTCGACAGAGTTACGTGTGTCGGGCTTCCAGCTTTCCTGGCGGAGAGCGCCGTTTGACGGACACCTCCGTCTCCAGCGCGCAGTCTGTCAGAGCCGGGGGTTTCTTTCGCTTCGGGGGGGGGGGGGGGTCGGGGGGTTTAACAAGCAGCTCTGACAATGTAAACAAATACAGAGCGCAGGCCACCCAACGCACAGTTCGAGAGGTTTTTTTTTTATGTTTAGAATTCCAGAATTCCTCATTTTTTTGATCCCTGTCGCAGTAACCCTTCCCGGGGAATTTGGTCTCACTTTCCCGATTTCTTCACAAAGTTTCGACTCCCAAGTAGCTTTTTTTTACCCCTAACATCCAGTGCTGTGTTGTGAGAAAGGCGACCTGTTCTCACTTTATAATGACAGTTCTGATGCTTGCGGTCGTGAATCCAGAGTGCCACTGGCTGCGGGCCCCCCCCCCCCCTTCGCCAGGGACAATATGTCCTAATGCAGCGCAGGCTGGACTGCGATCAAAAGCGGAGCTGGAACGGTTGGACAACCCTCCTCCGCGAGCGTCTCAGTTTGGGGCGCATGGGACCTGGCACTGGATCGCAGCATAAGTAGTAATTTGGTCAAACTGCAGGCTAAAAGTAGAGGCGCTCGCTGGGATGGTGGAATTGGTTATGTGAACAGAGGCTTATCCTTAGATCTTAGTGCTTTTTTACTCCTCTTAGAAAAAAAGTTGGTGAACGTGCTAACTTGAGGACGGCTTTCTGAACTGCCTTTTGGACCTTTTTCTCTTTGCAGTTTAGAAACTGTCAAATCCAAACAGTTACTCAAAAGAAAGTCACGACGCCCTCTGCCAGTTGCGCAGAAAGTGCATCATAGGTGGAATTTGAATATTCATTGGGCGGTGGAGGGCGTCCGGTCCTCCCGATGAGACGTGACGGATGTGGCCGGACTTCTCGGGCCACCGAGTGACGCGTCTGCCGGTGATGAGTACTGAGAGGCATGGCGGGCGCTGAGCTCCGGTTACCCCCAGAAGTCATCGCGGCGTTAATCGCACAGAGAACCCCCCCCCCCAGGCAAGGCTTCCAGTCGAATCCCATTTGTTTTTTCAAGGCCAGCGGCTGGTGGAATAAATGACCCTCACCTCGTCGGCAACGTTTGCACGATACCTGCGCGGGTGTCACGGGCCGGCCCGGGGCAGGTAACGGGGGGTCAAAATGGACGGGGGTCTGAGCACTGAGCAGTCTGTGCAAAGCCCAAGTGGATGGACGGGGTCATTTGTGGGAGTGCAGTCAGGAGATGCCACAGATGGGTGGTCGGAGAGTCTGCCAGGGCGATGGCATCGCGGTCCCTGAAGGACTCGGATGGGGTGAGTTTAGGAGGAATCTCTGTGTACAGCCTGAGGAAACTTTGAAGAAAGGGCCGCTGACGAACGACTGCATTCTGTCGTCGTTTTCCTCGTCGCCCCGCCTCCGGACTTTTTTTTTCTCTCTCTCTCTCTATATATATGAGGGGGTGTGGCTCACCGCCACAGGTGTCAATGGCCCATCATGTGACCATTCACCGCCACAGGTATTAATGTGCTAATGCTCACTCATGTGACCCTTTGTCACATAACGAGGGGAATGGCCGTCATCCACAGTCCCACCCACATCCAGAGAGTCTTAAATCCTGGCTTTCCCCAAACCAACCAGAACTGAAGAAGCCCTTCGGATGAAGGACGAAACGTCTTCAAACCCCAGAAGAAGTCCAGTTGCTTGACTAAACTGAAACATTGGATACCATGACCTGGATGAATGAGAATCCCCACAGACCTCTCTCTATATATATATATATATCGAGTCGAGCATAATGTTTTGGTTTGCCGCCGCGGTGATCCCAGTCGATCAAAACAACGCGTCTCCTTGGTCACCGTTGTTCGCCGGGGCAGCCGTCCCTTTCCCCCCCTGAAGCGCCGGCCCCAAACCCATAAAGCCTCGCTGTGAAACGGGAGGTCGCACTCCACAGGTTCTCCCTCCCCTCGTACCTTGCTTTCATCGCTCGCCGGATTTCAAAGAGGAGAGCGTCGGCGCGGCCCGAGAACGAGAGAGCGAGAGAGACGAGGCGAGGCGTACGAAATGCGTCCAAACTGGGAGCGCGGGGAAGTAGAGGGGGGACACGTTCCCGAGACGGAGGCAGATAAGAGTCGTGCCAGGACGGTTTGGGTGACTCGAGACAATGTCAGCCTTTGTTTCCGATGATGCCGGGATGGAAACGAGAGGCATGTGTGTACCCCACCTGGCCTGTGAGGTGGAGGTGGCGGGGGGGGGGGGGGGGGGGGGGGGGGGGGGTGGGGGGGGGGGTTGCTACAGTACAGCAGCCCATAGCTGCTAGATGAAGTTGTCCGTCATTAAAGGGGCAGTGTCTGTGAAGTTGCCCACCAACTCGACGTCAGCGTTTGCACATAACGACGATTACACGTAACAACATGACAATAATTACTAACACTCTGACCCATCCTCTTAAACAAAGAATTTTAGTTTTACTTATGCATGTGACGGGCGAGCTCGCAGGGCAGCGCCATGACAGTCCGCCATCTTGAATCTACGACAAGTGGCACCAATGCGTTTCCACTGCAGGCGGCACAGACAGGCTAGAGGAGTGGACCGGAGAGAGAGAGAGAGGCCACCGCAGTTGCAATTCATTTGAATGCAACGCAGGATTTCGCCATTAGATGGGGGGTAACTTCTGCGCAGTGTCCCTCGGGGTGGTGCTCAACGGGATTGCATGACGGCAAACCTGCCTTTCTATGGTTTCTTTGAGGGGCAGCATGCATTGAAGGATGAGCACGTCATCACAAGTTGAGAGTTATGCCTTTACACTCCGTTTGACTTGTATCGAAAGCGGGGGTCGAACATTCCACCTCCCAAAGTATCAGAGTTCCATTCATGGGAAATGCAAATTCACCGAAAGAGAGAATCTGCGGTTCACATGAGAAACGTAGTATGAAACAACATATGAATACATGCTGTATCCTTCTTCTTTTACCTTTAAACCAGGCTGCAAAATGCGCAGCCTTTCCTGTTGGCGTAAACATGACTCGAGGTCTCATTCTTTCCGGTGTCCTCCTGTTTTGGTGTCGGCCTCACTCTTCATCTCCCTCTGCCTTTCAGTTATCCCTTGGAGACGAGCAGTGTGAAGCGACGCGGAACGGCTACGAGTCCAAGGAGCTGGTATACCTGGTTCACATTTACTGCCAGGTAAGAGTGCACGCACCACATCCTCCTGGTGGGAGGATGCATAGGTGTTTCTTCGGCGTGTTTTGCTTCATCTTATTCATATTTTGCGGTGGAAACTCTGCTCAGATATGCGGACACGTAGTGCTACCCCTGAGCAGAAGAGAGCTGGCTCAAATTCAGACGTTTCAAAAACACCACGTCTCATTCCGAGCCTTGTTTTGCAGGAATCTGGAACTCACAGTTGATGATGATCGTGAAGAATGTCAGATAGACAGGCCTTCAGAACTCTCCCAGCTAGAGCTTTTACGACCCGCTTTACATGTTTCTGCATATTTCACCTCGGCCCGGCTGACTCTCTGGAGTTTCACTGCTTATGATAATCTCTGAGGAGGAGGAGGAGGAGGGGGGGGGGGGGGGGGGGGGGGGGGGGGGGGGGGGGGGTATATAGACATGTGTTTTCTGTTTGGATGCTTCTGTGCCAATATTGGAACATTCAGTCCTGTGCTTGCAGTCGTTAATGGTGGCTGTCCGGGTTGGATAGCACAGCCTTTATCAAGTTTACCCCCCCCCCCCCCCCCCGCGTATCATGGCAGAGTCGCCCCCCCCCCCTCCCTTCCCCCCCGTCCAAGTAAGAAAAGGGCCCCCGTCACAACTCCGACGCGAGAGCCGTCGGAGTGAAGAAGTTCCCGGGTAATCGGCGATCGCGTCCCACGCCGAGCTTTGCGAGGCTTTTTCGCATCGCCCCGAAGTAGAACACGCACGCACACACACACACACACACATGCACGCCAGCTGCTCAGAGGCTGTGCCCCGGCCTCCGCCAGTGACATTACTTTCTTTATCCCGCTTCCATGCGAGTCCCCCCCGCCGGTCGTATTCCGCTCGCACGGCCTTGGCAGCGGCTCGCAAGTATGCGGCCGACATTCCAGCCTCGCGCGGCCGCTGGAAAACTTGCTAAACCTTCCCCCGGTTCAACCCCCGAAAAGTGGAAAGATGGCAGAGCCCTGACGGAGAAAGTAGCACAGCGCAGCGCAGAGATCGGTTCGGGGGGAGCCGGGGCGGGAGGAGGGTGTGGGGGGAGGTGGGGAGGGGGGGGGGGGGTGACCAGAAGGCAGCGTTGGAAAAGTGGGGCAGGAAAGCAGAAAGAGTTCCCCGAGCCCGCAGAGCAGCCCTCCCTGCGTGTCTCCAGCCAGCCAGCACTTAAAAACCAGCGCTAGAACCGGCGGCACCGCAGTCTCAGGCGTGCGGGCCCTGGCCCGGCTACAAACGCCTCTTTCTAGGCCAAATCAAAGCGGAACGCTTTTTCCACCACCCGCGCTCTCTCTCTCTCTCTCTCTCCGTGGGGGCTTCCGGGCTCGGAGTCCCGTTTCACGGGACGGAACTGGAAACGGCGCAGGTCGGCGCGAGGAGCTCTTGGCATTTTCCCTCCAAGACAAAGTCGCGTCGAACGTGGCGGACTGAGGGCGATGCCTCCGTCACGGACCCGCGCTTCGAGACGTGCCTTCCACTGGGATAGGCCGAGTAAGCGAGTCGAGAGGCCTCCCTTTGGCATCACAGGAACACATGATTAGATATCTGCCACCACTCTGCCTGGACTCCAAACGTAGTCGCTGAATGCGCGCGTTTGGGTCGCGGCATGTAGCACACGGTTGCATCAAAGGTCTGAAAAGGCACTTCGCTCGAAGCTGGCAGAGGCTGCTTGGGGGAAACGCCCCTTTTCGCACCCGAATCTCGTGGTCCCAGTTGCACATTCTTAAATATCGACGCGTTACCGTTCGATCCATCTCCCCCCCACGCTCCGAGCAGGAATGACGCTGTAATTCACGGGCCAGACGTACAGAAATGCTGGTTCAGGAGGCTCGTACGAATGGGAAACGATTAAAAAAAAACAAAAAGTACAAAATTGCACTGGCGGGGGCCAACTGGCGGGCGCCTGCCCCGCTTGGCGCTGACGACCGGGCGTGCTTTTCTTTTTCCCCCGAAGGGTCGGAGCTGGATCGTGAAGCGGAGCTATGAGGATTTCCGTGTCCTGGACAAGCACTTGCACCTCTGCATCTATGACCGACGCTTCTCTCAGCTGCCCGAGCTGCCGCGATTGGAGAGTCTGACCGATCAGTCAGAGGTGAGCGCGCGGAGCGCACGCGTCCTGGGGGCCCTCGAAGCTCTGCTTGGTTGTCCGAACCAGATGACGAGACCTTGGCTTTTCACAAACCCCAGGTTACTCCGTTTTGATAGTTAACGCGCTGGGGAACGGGATCTGGTGCCGGTAATATAGCACCTGTTTCTAGGTAAAATTTGGTGTGAGCTGCACGCCCTTCGTCTTGGGAATGCACTATTTGATACCTTGCCTAGGTTCTCCCCTCTTCAACTCTCAGGCAAGAGCTTTGTTGTCATACTGATTCTGACAAAGAATGTAGAGTTTAGCTATCGCACCAAACTTCTGCAGCCGGTTCATCTCAGAGGGTTTGAGCCCGACCCCGCTCATGTTTGACTGTAAGTGTCATAAATAGTTCAAATGTGCAGGTGCACATTAGCTGGTGACTTAAATGGGTGCTGTAGGACATCTGAAAAGCTAAGGATGCCATTTTTCTTGATGTGCTAGTAGTACCGTACGGTCTGGGACGAATGCAGTGACTAAATGGCCCGTGTCCCTCTGTCCACTGCAGTCCGTTTCCCAGATGTTGTTGGCTTACCTCTCCCGGCTTTCAGCCATCGCTGACAACAAGATCAACTGTGGTCCCGCCCTCACGTGGATGGAGGTAATTCTGCTCTCTCCTCCACCCGCAAGTCGCACATTTCAAACTCTTTTCAACATGTTTCATTTTGTTCAGGCCTTGCTTAAATGTAGATGATGCTATACCGTTTAACACACTGTTAAAAGATCATGTCGGCTTTTTGGCCTCTTAATAACACAATGCAAAGGCAGTGCAGAGGGTACCCACTCAACCCTGCCTCACAAAGACAGACTGTGACGAACCAGACGACGAGACTCGGAAAACTTGCAGACCGAGGCGAGGACCTCGATCCAGACAGCTCTCTGCTTTGCTTAAATGATTCATATGGGCCTCCGGAGCTTCAGCACCGATATATAAATATTGAAGTATTACTGGGGGATTACTAGAATCCCATAGTCAACATCGCTGGAAAGGTCTTGTCCTGCTAGCTTAGCAGGACTCGTCCTTCCGAGCGGCATTTGAAGATGTCTGAAAAGGGAACTGCCGGATTACATAACTAATCACTTCACTGTGTCACAGAAGTACCGAAATACTGACGAGACGTCTTGTGTGTGCGTGTGTGTGTGCGTGTGTGTGTACACCAGGTGGACAATAAGGGAAATCATCTGTTGGTCCATGAAGAGTCATCCATCAACGTGCCAGCCATCGCTGCCGCCCACGTCATCAAGCGCTACATCGCCCAGGCCTCTGACGAGCTGTCGTTTGAGGTGACCGCACACACGCACACACGCGCACACACACGCACACACACACATGCACACAAACGCATGCACACACACACACACACACACACACACACACACACACCTGGCTGTCTGTATTTCACTGTCAACACCCTAAGATTCCATCCCAAATTCTTGCTGATATCTATATATATGTATATATATGTGTGTGTGTGTGTGTGTGTGTGTGTGTGTGTGTGCGTGCGTGCGTGTGTGTATGTATATGTATGTATATGTGGTATATATTTATATATACCACATATACATACACACACATACACATATATATGTGCGTGTTGTGTGTATGTATGTTTATGTGGTATATATTTATATATACCACATATACATATACACACACACATATATATATGTGTGTGTGTGTATGTATGTATATGTGGTATATATATATATATATATAACACATATACATACACACACACACATATATATATGTGTGTGTGTGTATGTATATGTGGTATATATTTATATATACCACATAACAACAATGACATGCACTTTAGAAACAAGGATGAGTTCAAGCTTTGAACTTGTCCTCATCTTGACCCATCTCTCCTCTCCTCCCTGCAGGTTGGAGACATCGTGTCAGTGATCGACATGCCCCCTAAAGAAGACACCACGTGGTGGAGGGGCAAGCACGGCTTTCAGGTACGCCCCCCCCCCTAGCCCCCAAGATGACACTTCACGAGGGTTGAAACGCTTTGACGCGCGCGTTCCTCTGTCCCTCAAGCTGTTCACTCCCTTCTTGAGGTGTCTCAAGGCCGCAAAGATGACGCTGGTTCGTTCGACGCCTTTCAAATATGCAGTTTGGTGGGGGCAGTTACTTTAATTTTGCGTTACAAATGCGAAAGAGTAAGACGGCGTACGCGTGTGTGAGCGAGAGGGACCCAGGCGAAACGTGGAGGCCGCCTCCAGAAGCTCCTCCCTCCCTGCGTCTCGCCGGATGGATCGGAGGATCGGACAGGAGGCGATGACGGCAAGGTGAAAGCGAGGGGCGCGAACCAAGCTTGTTTCACCGTAGTGGGAGAGCCCGTGAAGTTAGCGGGTGAGCGAGGAGGACGCCGAGGTTAGAGTCACGTGCTTGGATTGAAGATCACAACGAGTCCAGTCTTGTCTGCCTGCAGAGCGCGGGTCTGGCTGAACCCCGTCTGACCTGCAGTCCGCACTCCTCCGCCTCCTCCTCCTCCTCCTCCTCCTGCTGTGTATTTTGGCTGCGCTCCGGACAGACGTAGTCCCGTCAGGCAGACGCGCCGGGCGACAGCCGGCTCGGACTGCCAGACCAACGCAGTCCTCTTCTGAGAGGAGCTGTCGGGCTGACTGGCCTCGAGGCACAGCACCGAAGCGTGTGCACCACATGCCCACTACAGCCGCGCTTCCTAGACGCCTTCCAGCGGCTGACCGCAGCTCTAGAGGGACTCGCATCGAGCGACTGAACCAGGGGTGTCCAACTCATTCCACGAAGGGCCGCGTGGCTGCAGGTTTTAGTTCCAACCAATCAAGAGTTCACAGTCTGACCGATCAGCTGTCTGAAGGTTGAGATCAGTTCATTGAAAGAGTCAGGTCAGGTGTGTTGCTGCTTGGTTGGAACTAAAACCTGCAGCCACACGGCCCTTTGTGGAACGAGTTGGACGCCCCTGAACTGAACTAAGCGTCAGACGGGACGCAGACACACGTGCTGTACTGCGTCTGGCCTTCGGGGGGTCACCGTTCAGCAAGACCGATGCGTCATCTCAGTCATTGGGTGATCGGTGTGGGAATTGATCCCTCCTCCTCCTCCTCCTCCTGCTGTGTATTTTGGCTGCGCTCTGGACAGACGTAGTCCCGTCAGGCAGACGCGCCGGGTGACAGCCGGCTCGGACTGCCAGACCAACGCAGTCCTCTTCTGAGAGGAGCTGTCGGGCTGGCTGGCCTCGAGGCCGCTGCCCTCGGAGCACAGCACCGAAGCGTGTGCACCACATGCCCACTACAGCCGCGCTTCCTAGACGCCTTCCAGCGGCTGACCGCAGCTCTAGAGGGACTCGCATCGAGCGACTGAACCAGGGGTGTCCCACTCATTCCACAGAGGGCCGTGTGGCTGCAGGTTTTTGTTCCAACCAATCAAGAGTTCACAGTCTTGACCAATCAGCTGTCTGAAGGTTGAGATCAGTTCATTGAGAGTCAGGTCAGGTGTGTTGCTGCTTGGTTGGAGCGAAAACCTGCAGCCACACGGCCCTTTGTGGAACGAGTTGGACGCCCCTGAACTGAACTAAGCGTCAGACGGGACGCAGACACACGTGCTGTACTGCGTCCGGCCTTTCGGGGGGTCACCGTTCCCGACGCCGACCCTCGCCTCGCTCCGTCGCCTCCCCCCTAACCCTCCCCCCTCCGCCTCTCGCCCCTGCTCTTGTCTCCAGGTGGGCTTCTTCCCCAGCGAGTGCGTGGAGCTCATCAACGACAAAGTGCCGCAGTCCATGACCAACACGGCGCCCAAGCCAGGTACGGCGCCTCCCGGGACGAGCCACGCCCCCGGTCCCCGCCGCCGTGACCGCACCTCTGGGGAGCGGCGGGCTCCGCGACGGATCCGTTGCGACTCGGGGTGTTTGTGTGTGTGTGTGCGTGTGTGTGTGTGCGCGCATGCCTGAAACGCGAGCTCCGTGTCTGGATTCCCAGCGTTTTTTTCCGCCGCCGTTTTGAAAGGGTTGAATGTAACGGGGGACGGAGATGCCGCCCGACCAACCTGGGGACGAGACGGAACCCTCGGAGCCGTGCCCGGAAGAGGGTTTACCGTGCGTAACCGTGCCGACCGATGTAAGACGATACGACGCGCGCGTTTGAGTTGCTCTTCGTCCCCCGAAGCGGCCCCGCTAATGGCGCCACATTGACCCGGCGCCGTGTAAATCCAGTGCAAACGGCCGCGCTAATCTACCGCCGGCCGCGGTACAAACGGGTGAAGCTCGGATGAAGGCTGAATGTAAATCGTGAAGCCCCCACAGCGTCCGGGAGAACTTTCAATGTTTTGGCCTGCCCCGGGACGCGGACCCGAGAGGAGCGTGGGCTCCCCCCCCGCACGTCCAGATGAAGCTGGCAGGGTTAGGGTTAGGGCTACGCCCGTTACGAGGCGTCGCATTCTGCATCCCCGGACCCCCTGCGTCACCCTGAGAACTAACCCTAACCCCAGTCGGGTCGAAAGCCGCGGTTTTGGAAATGCGCGTGGATCCCCCCCCCCCCGCAGAGTTAACTCCTGCAGTGCACTCACAGTACACTCCTCTGTCTGTGACTTAATCGGCCTGCACGCCCCCGCCCCCCCCACCCCCCCCCTGCCCCCGCCGCCCGCCTCTCAGCAGTGTTCCCATGCTCTTCTTTTGGGTCGTTGCATGCGTCCTCATTCGTCGATCGCGCGTTTCTCCGCTCACGGGGCACCTGCAGGTCAAACGTGCCACTCGCACGGCCCGACCGAAGCCACGATCATTGAAGATCGTTAGATGCAGAGATGCTTTTTTTTGTAACAAAGCGAAAAGCTCGAGTTCCGCTACGAATCCGAGCCGGCCCGCTCAGACCTGCAGATGCCCTCCCCGGACGTCCGTACCGTTCACCCGGCTTTGATCCTGGATCGAGCGCCGCAGCTCGTTCCGCAGCTCGTTCCGCAGCTCGTTCTGCAGCTCGTTCTGCATCGTTTCCGTGTCGGGATGTTGAGCGGTGTTGGCATGTGTCTCGATTCCTTGCATTTGACTGTGACTCCTCTGCCTCAGCCTCCCCCTGCTCTGGCCTGCAGCCCGCTTCTTGGAGTCTCTTCCCTCCCTGTGCGTGTTGGTATACACACTCTCCATCCATCCGTCCACTCTCTCCGCCACTCGCTCACACACACGCGCACGCACGCACACATTGCATTTTGCACATGAGAACATCGCTTCCTTTTTGATTGTCAGAGCTCGGACGCGGTCAAAGTTATAATCCTTACGACTTCCGCGGTCACTCCCCCGAGCTCTCGGGGGCAGCGGATCGTCTCGAGCCGGCCTGTCGGACGTGCAACAGGTGGGCGGCCGAGGGGGGTTTACTGTACCACCAGGGGCTTAACGGGTTAACGAGGTGCGATGAGTCCGAAGCCTGAAGCAAAGGCAATGTCATTAATGCGAACCCGCTGAGCCGCTGTCGGCCACAGTCACTCGGTTCGTGGCGCGGGAAAACGGCGCTCTGCGTTCGCTCGGCCGCAGCTCTTAGAGTGATCGAAGTAATGAGAGAAGCCAGAGCGACCGCACTTTTCACCCACTGGCTGTTCCTCCTGCCGAGTCCTGTGTCTCAACCTGCCGGCACGGAAACTTATGGAGCCAGTGACTGAACTCTGATCGGTCAGTAGGTATCTATCACAGACAGAACTGATCAGTCCGTTTTGTTACGAGCTCAAGTGCTCGTGTTAGGCACGTCACAGTTCCTGAGTGCAAGCTTCGCTGTGGAAACAGTCGAAACCCCCCCCCCCCCGCTAGGAAAACATATCTCTGCACACAGATGCGTCTTGTTTGCGTGGGCCACAGGTTTAGTCGGGTGAGATCTTCGATGCCGTCGGGGTCTTAAGGTTTGTAACTTTGACGCTGGATCCGAGTCCTGCCACGTGAAAAAGACGCGTCCGATGCAAAACTTTCTTAAACTGACTCCCGTCACACCGCTTCTAACTCTTATCGCTGCCTCGCAACACGGCTGACCGTTTCACATTCAGAGTATCGTGTCTGCTCGAAGCGGGCCTTCGCGGTCCCGAAGTGCACAGTTGCTTTGTTCTCTAACTTGACGTGCTTCTCTCCC
The DNA here is from genome assembly GCA_029224185.1 of Karalla daura. Lineage (NCBI taxonomy): Eukaryota > Metazoa > Chordata > Actinopteri > Chaetodontiformes > Leiognathidae > Karalla > Karalla daura. The sequence goes on from CM055204.1 coordinate 2,218,160, forward strand.
CTCTGCCGATTTTTCTTATGTCCTCCTCGTCCTCCACATCATCCATCCATCCATCTGTCTGTGGGTCCATCTGTCCATGGGGCTGCATGCAGACTTGGAGATGGAGAGTGTAATGCAGGACAGTGCATGGGTGGCCGACCCGCTAAACCACTACAGCCTGAGTTCAGGTAGACCAAAAAAAAAAAACCTCAAAAGAAACCCCCTTTTCCGTGTGCTGCTCCCCCAACCCTCCTAACCCAACTAGCACCACCCGGAGCGATGTGTTTGCACTGTGTGTGTCTCCTCCACTGCGTGTGTGTGTGTGTGTGTACACCTGTTGCGCTAGCTCTGGACCGGCGCTTTGACTGGAGCCTCACTCTTCGCAGGAGAAACCGTTGTGTGCATTACTATTATCACTGTTATTATCATTAACTGCAAGGGCGTGGCCCTTTTAACCACTTAACCCCTTGACCTTGAACGCACTTCTCCCCATTTCTGCCGCCACTAGGCCACAGCCGCTTGTGCAGAAATGCGGACGCCTGTCCTCCGTATGACTTCCTGTTCAAGTCACCCTTCTCTGATCTGACCTATTCTCTGATTCTGTGACGTACGTGTTCCCCTCCAGATGCGCGAATGCCGAGACTGCGGCCCCCGCGACGCTCTTCTCACACTGCTTAGGCGCGCTCCGGGCTTGTTTTTCGCGCAGCGCTGTCGACTTTTGGGATTAGCCCCGGGGGATGTGTAAATGTGACCCCCACATTTCAAATGTCGCTCTCCAAAGAGGACGATCTCACCCCCCCCCTCCCCCTCCCCTCCCCTCCCCAGCCCATTGTCCCCGTTCTCTCTTTTCGCCCCTCAAGGTGTATGCAAATATCCCGAGGGGCGAGCCAGGTTACTACATTATTTTTCCAAGCTGCTGAATTGTACCCCTGTGTCTGGCCGGGGGCCAGCTGTGTTTGTGTGTGTGTGTGTGTGTGTGTGTGTGTGTGTCTGTTTGGGGTGGGTGGGTGGGTGGGGGGGGGGGCCCTGAAAGGCCGCGGCAGGGGCACTGCGGTGCTCGGTCCCCGCCGGCCTTGATTTATTTAATCCTTTTACAATGAGGGGGCCTGTAAACCCATCCATTGAGCGCTAAGCTTTGTCCCGCAACAGTAAGAATCTCTGTCTCCCTCTCCATGGTGACTGAAAGAGCACATTCCTGCAGGGAGCCACACAGCCCTGGAAAAAATGTGCCTGCGCTGCCCAGACCCACTGCGCTCACCGCTAACCTTCGCCGCCTCCCAGTGGAAGCATGGAAACTGTTAGCGCGCCCGTCCCGCCTCAGACGGAGACGGTGCGAGCCATCGGCAGTCGGATCGGCCCTGACGTGGCGTCCGCCGGCCTCTGAGGAGAGGCCCGGGCGCTCTCGCGATCCGCGCGCAAACGCAGTCGGGACTGTGGACGACCCGGGCGCTAGCCCGCTTTCATCCTCGGACGGTCCAAGTGGACCGGCGAGTCACTGACCCAGATGTGGAGCCCTCCTCCTCCTCCTCCTCCCTCTCCGTTCTCCTCCTCCGGCGCAGGCCTTGGCCGCGCCTGGGTGGGGGGGCGGGGGGACCAGTGATTCGGGCAGCTGTGAGCGAACGTGAGCCAAGACAGCTGGTTAAGTGAAGGAGAGGAGAGGAGAGGAAACGGGGGGGGGGGGGGGGGGGGGGGGAGAATGTGCGAGACGGAGTCAGATCTGTCCTCCTGTTCCCCGGGATCTCGCCTCATTTCCTGCCGCCCCGCGTCTGAGCCGCGAAGCTATTTGAGGTCCCCTGTGCAACGCGTTGGCCCCGTGGCTTCAAGGACAGACCGTTGTTGTTGTTGTTGTTGTCGTTGTACGTAGTCTGGGGATCCTTGTGGTTCCACACTCACAGCTCAGTCACCGTCATAAGTGGTGTGTGGGATACTTTCACACCGTACTTCTTTTTTAACTCCTTCAGCGGACCTGAAACGTTTGCCTGTGAGGTCCTGCAGCTACAGGACAGAGTAATGAGCGCACAAGTGAGGTATTCAGATCAATGCAAAACAGCAGCTGCACGGCACCTCCGAGTTCTCATCCAGTCCTATGTGGCACAGGCCCGGTTAGGTGACGCTGACAGTGTTCTCCCGTTTGAGCTTCGCCGCCTCTATCGCGTCAGGGACCGAGTTTCTCACCGCTGTCATGGTGCCACCAATGGCAGCGTCCATCCAAACCCTCCAACTGGTACACAGAGCGAGCGGGTGAATTACAGGGGGGGAACCGGTTCGAAGTGTTGGTTCAAAACCGAGAAAACTTACCAATACTCTGTAACTGTAGCTCTATAACTGGTTATATGGCTAGCAGGAATTGACTTTGAGAGAGAGAGAGACAGAGAGACAGATTTCAGGATCGACCCAAAGAAAGGTTGGTTAATGTCGCAGCTTGTTAAACGCATGTTAAGTTGAAGTTCAATCACATGCCCCATCACAAGTCTGACTGCGGTCTTGTGATTCTGGACTGACAACAAATTAGACGTTATTTTGACTCCGTGTGCGTGCTTAGGGACTTAGCTAGTTGAGAAATTAATAAGGTGAGGGGGCCAAGGGTCCCTCGCCGAGGAGAGCTGGTTTAGAGTCAAGAGGGACCGTCTTATCTCCTGTGGAAGCCCGACTAATTCTTTCTGTCAGTAAGGGTCAGCTGGGGGTCGGTTGGTGAAAGGTGTACAAGCCCTTTTGAGGGTCTCTCCTACCTCCCACCAGACACCAGACCAGCTGGCCCGGCCGCCCCAATGATAAGTCCAGGAGGACTCAAAAACTTAACACTCGACGGCAGCCAAGGGATGAACCGGTCAGAGCTGAGAGACACTTCATCTCTACTTTGGTATAATGCATTTTCAGACTTGGAAGAAAAATTTTATTTGGACTTTATGTGGTTTTGCATGCATGGAGCGACACCATTTATAAGTTCATGTATCTATAGAATGACTGTAATCAAATTAGTCTCACTTTCAGAGCACTTTGTCGAGCTGATGTTTGTGTAAGGAGTGTTTATCTCAGTCTTGAAACCATAGACTACCAGGCTCGCGTGATGCTTTCAAATCCCGTCGGAAATATGACAACGTATCACGCGTAAACGTGTCTTGGCTCGGGGTTGTCGCGTGCACAAGAGTGTACGCAGTTTCAAAACATTCTGCCATCATTTACGGCCTTTAAGTTGTTATCGTGACCCCGAACGTTCCAGTATTGTTTCGCTACGTAACAATTGCGCCGAGGAGGCGCACATTTGTGTGCGCACTGCGAGGTCAGTGGAGGAGTCGTCGTATTTCCGACAGCACGCGAACGCACCGTGAGCTGGTAGTAAAGCAGACGGTCCGAGTGTGCTCGGGCTCGCGCAGGCAGACCGGGAGCAGGAGAGGACGAGGGAGAAGCCGTCTACGTTTTCATCCGCTTTTGTCCGCTTTTTTTCCTCATTCTGTCCGCTTCACACACTTTTCCGGCGCGTGCGACGTTCGGCCCAGATTCCGTCGCCTTTTTTTGCGTGTGTTCAGGTCGAGGGTTCGTCATTAGAGGCAAGGGAAAAAAAAGCCGAGCTTGTACTTTGGAGTTTGTTGGGAGTCGCGTCATAAAGCCTAACGTCAGGTCCGGCGATATGGAGCAAAGGTAAGATGAGATGCGCTGTCTGGAAAATACCACTCCTTCCTCGCGGGTTTCCACTTCTCTCCCCGTGTACGCTTTCAGTCAACTTCAGGGTCGTATTTAACGCACTCCATGCGCCCCCCCCCTCTCCCCGATGGCTGGGATACTCGGGATGGAGGTTGTTACAGAGAAAAAAAGAGAAGGAACCAAGTTTATAGAGCAAAAAAAAAAATGCGTTTGACGCGGTTTACATCTGTTTATTGTTAACGTGTAAATAGGGATTAAACGAGTCACTACCTGAGCGTCAACGATCGGTGGATGAATTAGGAAAACGGCGTAAAAATGAATTCGGACGAAACCATTTTTATTAAGTTTAACTTCTCGATCGAGTCCACGTAAAAAAGCCCGAATGAAAAGTCTGTGAATTGTGTGCTCAGTGGGAGTTGGGACAGTGCGACACGAGGCTGGCCGCTCAGCGCACACACGCGCTCCTCCGGAGCCCCGCGTCCGGAGGAGGTCGGTGTCATCCGCGGCCGCCCCTCAACGAGCCGCACACTGCGCTGTTGTTGTCACGGCCAGCCAGAAACAGCGTCGCCCTGCTGTCACCGCTCAATGAGCAACGCAAACACTCTCTCTCCCTCTCTCCCTCTCTCTCTATCTCTCTCTCCCTCCCTCTCTCTCTCTCTCGCGCCGGACAGACATCCTTCATCAGGAAATTGTATTTGCGAGAGTCATTACGCATGTTAAGTTGCCCCGAGGAATTTCTCAAGTGGCTGGGCTGGGGAAAAAAAAGCTGAAGTAACCCGGAAGAGCTCCCCCCAGCCTCGCCGGGCAGGATAAATGGTCGGTTATTCGAGTTCGAGTTGATCGATTGAATCTCCTTAAAGAGGACGCTGTCTTTCTCCTTCTTGGACATTGCTCCTCGGTGCCTGATGTAGTAACGTTCTTTGGTCCGAAAGACCGAGAGATTGAGCGCCTCCTGGATGCGCTCGGTTTTATCGCCTTTCCCTTTGCATGCTCATGAGCTCCTGCGTGGCCCCGCCCGGCCTGTCCAGCAACCAGGTCTGGGGCCGCACTTTTCCCCTGCATCAACGCTGTGTGCGTCCGTCTCGGTGTGTGCAGGCTCATCACCTCTGAGCTGTGTGTGTGTGTGTGTGTGTGTGTGTGTGTGTGTGTGTGTGTGTGTGTGTGTGTGTGTGTGTGTGTGTGTGTGTGTGTGTGTGTGTGTGTGTGTGTGTGTGTGTGTGTGTGACTCCGTGTGACATCGCTCGTCTTCGTTTTGCGAGGTGTCGGCGTCGCGGCACACGTGCCGTTCACTCGCTTTATCATCCGCTTGCCTAGTCTCAGAGAGAGCCACGTTTTGGACTCGACCAGAAAAGCTTTGGGCCATCAGGCGTGTGTGTGTGTGTGTGTGTGTGTGTGTGTGTGTGTGGAGGGGGGGGGCTGCCACACCCACAGCTGATTGTGTATTCAGACAACACCAACACACGGTGGCTGTATCGGATGTCTCAGACGTGGCTGCCCATTGGCCCATTGGCGCCCTTTGAAAGGCTCCTTGTCGACCGGGTGAGTGAGGCGACCAGGCTGGGGCCGTGAGCCAGGGAAGACGGACCGACGTTTGCCATCATGTCTGTTATTGCTGCTGCTGTAATGCTTGCCCCCCCACCCCCCGCCCCCCGCGCCCCGCACTTGGCTCCAGCCAACCACAGCCCATCTGTGGGCTCTGCCAGTGCCCAGTCGCTGCAGGCCTACACCCCCCAACTCCGTCAGTGTTTCTCAGGCATTTTTAATCACCTTCCACTGTGTTCAGCTCTGCCCTCTGGACGTAGCCCTCACAGACACACACGTGCCTGCTAGATCAACTCCCATATTCCCCTGACCGAGGTTTGTTAATACCCCATCAGATCCCCTTTTGTGCATTTCCAAAGTTATTCAACAGACTGCGGTGAATATCACTTGATAGTCATTTGCTGCTGAGAAACGTTGCGTCGCATGTTTATGCGTATGGAGGAGCTTAATGATACGAGATATTACGATGTGAGATGTTGTTAGTAGACGGGATGTGAGATGGCAAATCTAACTGGAGGTGTGCAGTTTGAGGGATGCGAGTGGGATGTTGCCGGAGGGGGGCTCTGATGAAAGACATCAACCACGTTGCATTGTGGGAAATCTGCGAACTTCAGATTCCGCAGATGTTCCGTTTCCACCCTGCCAGGCTCTCCCTCCTCTCCGATAGTGGTTGCGCTAAACGCCTGGGATACCTCATTAGGCGGCCCGGGCCGCGAAGCGCGTAATCACGGGGGGAGAGAGAGAGAGAGAGAGAGAGAGAGAGAGAGAGAGAGAGAGAGAGAGAGAGCGCTCTCGGGGCTTCATCGGCCCCGCCGGGCTCAAAACGAACGGCCCGTGCCGGCGGACGGTGTTGGCGAGTGTGTCGGAGGCTGTCTGACCTGCATGCTGAGCGTGCTGGAGGAGTCGCCCCCCCCCCCCCCCCCCCCCCCGGGCCCTTCATCTGCACCGACACGGAGCAGATGGGAGAGGCCTGCCTGCCTGCCTGCCTGCCTGCCTGCCTGGTGCTCCTCTCGCTCGCAGCCTACAGTCTGCTGAATCAAAGTGACTCTTGCACTGTCAGCCCCCCTCCCCCCTCCTCCCCCCCTCCCTACTCCACACGCCGATGCCGAGGCCACATTTACGCAGCTGCCGTTCCACTACGGAGCCTCCAGATGTTGTCCCGTATGAATAGTTGCCGCGGTTGCACGTGCCGGGCCTGCATGTGGCGCTGTTGTCGCCGTCTCCAGGGCCGATGACAGTTCCATGTTTCCCTGAGGAGGCGCGTTGGGGGGGGGGGGGGCGTGTTCAGCCCGTTCCGGGGGAAATTAGCGGGAAGTGTTTTTTTTTCATTCATCCTTCCCAGCGGTTGCTGGAAGGAGATGTCAAGCTCGCCCTGGCCTCGCCCTGCTGCGTACACACACAGGCGTAGAGGTGCCGCGATTCCAGTCCGGGACCTGTATTCAGAGATGTCATCGCCCTAAAACCCTGAATGTGTGTGAAGCGGGAGGCCGGATGGGTGCTCCGGCTCCCTGGACTCCGAGCCGTATCGCGGCCCTGCAATGGGGCTCCGAGGCTCTCTCTCCGATGCCTCCGCGGAGAGTAAACGAAGCCGGTCTAGCGTGTGGGCACGGGCAGCCCAGAGAGCACCTCTCCCGTGGGCTGGCCCGTGCAGCTCCGCTCCCGGCCCAGAGTGACCTGACGGCCTTCGCTCGTGGAAGCCGGGACGGAGGCTCTCGAGTCGTGCAGCCTCATTAGAAAAGGCACAGAGCAGAGGGAGGACTTGGAGAAGAGTGCACGGTGCCACACCATCCGTGGCGGGTCAGGCGTATTGACGGTGCGATCATTCGCGACACATTGTGCGGCCCTACCGGCAACCGCCCTCTCTAGCGCTAGGGTGCCTGTCGAAAGGGTGGCGCAACAGTGTGTCGACCTCGTCCCTGGTGAATGGCCGACCTCAGCTCGCTTACTTTTCCGAGTCCTCGTTGCGCTCCTCTTGTCTGCGCGTTTCAGTCCTAATGGCGAATCTGAGGGAAATGAAGCACCTCCGAGGCCGACGTCTCACCATCTGCTGTCATTGTGCGCATGCATTTGTGTCGGCGTTCGGCCGGCACAATGAGAAACTGTCGGCGACGAAGCAACCCCCCCCCTCCCCATCTCACTCCGCTCTTGACATTTGCGTTCTAAATGCGCTGGGCGGACCATCCATTGGGGCTGTTGCACGTGATTTGCCGCCGTAGCGGACGTTCGCATCTCTCACTCAACACCCGGACCAATCGGGGGGGCCGGGAGGAGTTGGGCGGACCCGCGCCTCAGTGGCGCCCCGGGCTGCTCAGAAGGTGGGCCGAGCTGGGCCAAATAATTGGGCTCCCCCGATCGCCAGACGCATCGGCGCGCAGAGCGCGACTGCAGAGCGCGTGACAACGCTGCGTTCACGGCACGTCGGGCGGTTTTTTCGCAGCATGTGTACGACGCATCACTATGACGACACTCGACCTCCGTCTGCCCGACAGGCGGCATTCAGCGTGTCGACCTCGTCTCCCGGTTCAGTTGTTCATTTTTCGACAGCCGTATGTTCAGCATCGCAGGGATCTGCCATACATGCTGCAGCCCTGATCTACAGCCTATCTGGAGTATTATCACAGGCTCTCTCAGATTTTGAGCTGGAGGTGATCGATGTCACCCGATATGACGAAGAGCCCTGTCGTGCGTGTGTGCTTCACTTTAAAAACAGCCTCTGTGTGAGAGCAGCGTGTCCGCGGCTGGATGTCATTCACTGCTTGATGCTGGTTGTGACATGTACGGAGTACGTAACGGACCCCAGAGTGTGGAGGGAAACTGCCGCTACAGTCCCAGCTTTTCGGGGCAGAGTTTTGCTGAGCAGACGTTTAAAGTTCAGGCCAGCGCCGCTGTTCACCCCCTCCAGAAGTTGCACGTAGTTTGATTCACTCGATAGCCTTTCCGCATCGCCCCCCCTCCTCCCCACCCCTCCCACCCCTCCCCTCCCCACCCCAGACTTAATATCTGGTGAATGTGGTTAGGGTTTTGAAGTGGGACTGCTTTTTGTCTCGTTTCGAAGGGGAGTGCGGGACGCTGGTGTGGGATGTGGAAGATTCCATTGTAGTTGCCTCGGAGGTGGCACTTGGGAGCGAATCGCTCCTAAGGGAACGTACACATGCACGAGAGAAGGGTTTGCATTAGAACGCAGCCCAAATGCACAGTGGGACGGCCGTGGCCAGCGGAGCGGGGCTTCCCTCCGGCGCACAGCAGCGTGCGAACGCTGTCGCCGTGTCAGACCCACTCTTGCTGGAGCGCGGAGACCTAAGATGCGTCCCTCTTCCCCTCTCCTCAGTGTCTAAGAAGCACGGGAAGCTGATCACCTTCTTGCGCTCCTTCATGAAGTCCCGGCCCACCAAGCAGAAGCTGAAGCAGAGAGGCATCCTCCGGGAGAGGGTGTTTGGCTGCGACCTGGGAGAGCACCTCCTCAACTCGGGACACGATGGTGAGAAAATCGGTCGCGTACGTTCTGGTGACGCTTCAGAAATGCACTAACCCCTCCCGTGTCCAGGTGAACACTCAGACAGGGCCTCTCTCAAGGCTCGAATGGGAACAACCGAGGGCTGGGAAATAACGTTCAGGAGTTGTTCACGGAGTCGGTAATGTGATTAAGGAAAGGCAGTTAGCAGGAGCAGTCGGGGTCAAGCGGAGGTCTGGATGTGCCGCAGGACACGGTGAGAGAGCTGCATGTCGATCTGCTAAAACTGTAGCTACAAACCTGTTTGGAGCCTCCGAACAAGCTGGACGCTGTTGGGCCGGACGGCAAGTAGAGCCACGCATGGAGCAGAGGCAGACCTCTGCAGACCTCCGCGACTGCTCAGCGCGGGCTGGAGCGGCTTGGCCGGGCTTGCACTGCAGCCAGCGATGCAGGGA
>CM055204.1:2232228-2514999 GCA_029224185.1 Karalla daura
CAAGCGCAAGCTGCACCGCAACCCCAGCGAGCCCAACGAGCTGAAGGCCATGGCCCTGGCCGGTGAGTGGCCGCTCTCTGTGGGTGGGACGCCTCGTTCGCCCCGTGAACGAAAGTGTGCAGCGGGGCTGAGCGCTGACGTCTTTTCCACTGTCGTCCTCCAGGGGGCAGAGGAGACACGGCCACGTTGCGGTCGGCCAAAAGCGAAGAGTCGCTGAGTTCCCTGCACAACGTCGAAGGTAGCCCGTGCCTCGATGACGCCAAATACTTCAGATTGTGAACCATCCCCGGAACCCTGCTCGTCCCCCCCCCCCACATTATCTCTCTAGGGATGAATTGACTGTGTTGTCCCGCCCGCAGGGGAGTCGAAGGTGTACCGTCCGCGGCGGCCGCGCTCCAGCAGCGACGCCCTGTCGGCCTCCTTCAACGGCGAGCTGCTGGACAGCCGGCAGCACTGCAACTCCTACGACAACCTGGACGCCGGCGAGGACAGCGACGGCGACGACGGGCCCATCCGCGTGCCGGCGCTCATCTCGCCGCCGCGCTCGGCCGGCGAGGACGTGGACCTGAGCCCGCCCGACATCGGCATGGCCTCCCTGGACTTCGACCCCATGTCCTTCCAGTGCAGCGCGCCCGACGCCTCCTACGCCTTCCCCCCGGACGAGCCCGGGGCCGGGGCCGGGGCCGGGGCCGGGGCCGGGGCCGGGGCCGGGGCCGGGGCCGGGGCCGGGGCCGGGGCCGGGGCCGGGGCCGGGGCCGGGGCCGGGGCCGGGGCCGGGGCCGGGGCCGGGGCCGGGGCCGGGGCCGGGGCCGGGGCCGGGGCCGGGGCCGGGGCCGGGGCCGGGGCCGACCTGATCTCGGCCACCTTCCTGAGCGGCCTGGCCTCGCCCCTGCTGTGCTCGGACCTGGGCCGCGCCGCCCCGGAGAGGCCCGAGGGCAGGAGGCCGGCCGCCTCCCGCTCCTACAGCGAGAGGCCCACGCAGGCCGTGTCGCCCATCAAATGCGCGAAGGGCGGCAGCCTGACGCCGTTCGCCGCCCCGGGGGAGGCGGAGCCGGAGGCCCCGGCGCGGCCCGCCTCGCCCCCGTCGCTGGCCGGGGGCTCGCCCCCGTCCGCGGGCGGCGCGGCGCCGAGCGCGGCCGAGAGCTCGCTGAGCGAAGCCTTCCAGCTGGAGCTGCACTCCAAGCTGAGCGCCCTGGACGGCGGCGGCGACGGGGAGGAGCGGCGGGCGGAGGAGGGCGAGCAGCCGGACGGAGCCGCCTGCGGTCACCAGCAGCTGCAGCAGGGTAAGCAGACCGGCCTCACCTCCGAGCGCCACCTGTTCGACATCATCACTCACTCATTCGTTCTGTGAATCCCTTTTCCAAAACCAGGACTGATTGAGATCTCTGCTGTACGGGTTAAAACTTCTGCTGTTCTCTCCATTTTGTGCATATCCGTGGTTGTGTCTGTCATGCCTTCAGGGTCAGGCTCTCCGGCGCTAACCACGCCTCTCTGAGTGTCTTTGAACCGCCACCCACGGTCGCTCCACTCTTTCCCACTCCCGAAGCGCCATCTGACCAGCCTGCCCGGTCTCATCTCTTGACCTCCCGCTTCCTCTTCTGCTTTGCGACTATAGATCGTTTGTGTTTTGTGTCCCTGCTAGGAGCCGTGGCTCTGGATTCCGCCAAGGACCTCACCCCTTGCTCCCTCAGCACTGCAGCTCCCGCCGCTGCCCCTCCTCCCCCTCCTAAAAACGCTGCCCGCATGCTGGCCCTGGCCCTGGCTGAGTCTGCCCAGCAGGTCTCAGCCCAGTCCCAGTCCCGCTCCTCTGAGCCCCCCACCCCGGGGTCCCCCTTGCAGCCACCGGAGACCTCCATCTTCCAGACGTCCTCCGAGGACGCAACAGGGGCAGGGAGCCCCCCGCCCTGCCACAGTGCAGTTGCAGCTGTCGCCCCGGCCCCCATGTATACCTCCACTCCCAACCCTGCGGCCAGGCCGAAGCCTCCGGACTTCACCGGCTCTGCCATCAAGCTGCCGGACAGTGCCAGGGCCTCTGTAGCGCCCACCAGTGTACGGCCAGAGGCCAGCTCCGCCCCGGCAGACAGCTCTCTGGGCAAGTCTGCCCCACTCCCCAACCCCAGCAGCCTGACCTCCCCAGCCAGGAGGAGTCCGGAGAGGCAGCAGACTGTGCAAGCACAGCTCCAAGTGTGCACCAGTGCCTCCAGCAACACTCCGGCCACCACCTCCAGTCGCAGCTGCAAAGATCTCTCACCGCAGCCTGTTCCTGAGGTCAGGGTCATACAGATTTCACATGAGTTCTTCAATGTGAGTTGAATAAGTGTTTCACATGTAGAGCAGTCAGAGAGTAGAAAAAGAATCAACATTTTGAGAATCTTATTCCAATGTGTGGCCAGTTTCCCAGGGTAGCCTTATTAGATGATATGTTAAACACAATCAAATCTGGTACGTCTTTCAATGAATTAGGTCCTAGTTCTACTGTCAGCTCTGACCTGTGGTCCTGGTCTAAAATACGTTTTGCAGGCAGTGTTTTGGCCACTTGGACATTTGCGCTGTATGGTATAAGTTCTGCTCACTGTAGATTTGCTAATTTGCCCAGGGCCTGTCACATGTTCGTCTCAGTAAATGTTTAAGATTCACCTAATGTGATTTTCTCTTGCCTGCTTAGGTGATATTTGAATGTCAGTGTTTTGTAATGTAACTGTTTTGTTTTTGTTTTCAGGCCAAGCCAGAGGAGACAGCACCACTGCCTATCCCTCCAAAACCATCGGAGCAGCCACCCCCACCAATTCAGAAACCCAAGAGACATGCCCTCTGTCAGCCCCAGCATCAGCCTCAACCCCAGCATCAACCCCAGCATCAGACTCAATCCCAGCATCAAACTCAATCCCAGCATCAAACCCAGCATCAAACCCAGCATCAAACTCAACCCCAGCATCAAACCCAGCATCATACTCAGCCCCAGCAGCAGCAGCAGCAGCAGCAAAGTCAGGTGCAGGCGCATCACCCAGCACAGCCTCCGCCTCAAACACTGCCTCATCCACATCCTCAGTCACAGGTCCAGTCCCAAACACAACCCCAACCCCCACCTCAACCCCTCCCCAAGGCCAGTGCCAGAGTGGCCCCCACCTCTGCTGAGCCAATGGAGAAGCCCTGGGAGGCCATAAAGCCCGTTCAGCCCTGCGGCGACTCTGCGAAGCACCCCGACTCGTACGGCTCTGCCCCCCCGGCCCCTCCTGTCCGCACCATGGAGAGCAAGCTGGCCACGGCAGCGCTCAGCCAGAGCGAAGCCTCCTACCACAGCCTGGGTGAGAGTCCTGCCCCGGGGCACCTGGAACAGGCTCTGCCTCCCCATCCCCTCTCCCCTCGCAAGTCTTCCGCACACCAGCCAGCCTACCTGTACCACGCCAAAGCAGAGCCAGTCCTCATGGAGCCTGCAAGTGCTGCCTACTACCACCAGAGAGCCGCCCCCCTGGCCCCGCAGCCCGTGTCGCACCACTACCGGCCAGACAGTGTCCCCCCGCACCTCTCCTTTGTGTCCAAGTCTGAGCCGCAAATCCCTTACATTGCCCGCATGGACAACAGATACAGCACTTTAGGCCCTAGGTCCTACCACCACTCCATCAAGTCTCGAGGGAACCCACGTAGTGTCTATGTGTCCCCGGGACCCGGGCATCAGGGTTACAGCCATGACCGACCCCATGGCTATCCCACCATACGCAGGGTGCATTCCCTCCATGTCCCCTCCACTATCCGTTCGGTGCCCATACAGAGAACTGAAGTCCCTCCCGACGACGACATGTTCTTCTACCACCGCTCTCTGTATCCCTGCAAGAACTTCCAGCAGCCGGCGCAACAGTCCTCACAGACTGACTACCATGTCACCCAGCTGCAGCCCTACTTTGAAAACGGTCGGGTTCAGTATCGCTATAGCCCCTACTCCGGCTCCGGGCCCCTGGATTCGCCTTTCTATGACATCGACCCCTACAGCACCATCCGAGTGCGGCACTTCCACTCGTTCGGCCGGGACCCAACAGCGCACGGGGGCCGGCCCGGGGGGAAAGCGTCTGGGTACCACTACCTCGCTCGCCACATCCTCCCACCGGGGAAGGAGCACAGCTTCGTGAGCAGAGACATGCCCCCCAGCCACACATCCAAGGAAGCCGCCGCCTACCTCTCCTGGGACCCCGAGGAGTCGGAACGACTCAGGATGCACTCCATTCGCAGGGAGAGCAGGGCGCGGCAGAAGATAAAAGGCCCTGTCCTCTCTCAGTACGACAACGTGGGCCTGTTCGCTCCAGCGGACATATCGGGCTACGAAACCATGCACCTGCGCAGCAAGTCCGACCCGGGGAAGGCTGTGCTTGTGGCGGCCGAAAGCAAAGACGGCCGCTACTTGCCCAGACACATGGTGTCGGACCCCGACGTCCTCATGTACATGGAGACTGACAAGCACGGCCAGGGCGCCGCGGCAGCCGACAAGGCGGACGGGCAGGCCAAGCAGAGCGGCTCCAAGAAGTGCCAGGCCTCCCACTCGCTCCCCGCCACGCTGAGCCATGGCCTCCCTCAGCAGCAGGACGCTCCCCGGCACGAGGCCAAGTACGAGGGCGCCGAGGACAAGCCGGGCGGCGAGGGCAGGCCCAAACCCTGGCAGCAAGAGTACACCAGCAAGAGGAGCTTCCAGCCGCGGTACGAGTGCTCCGACCCCGAGCATCTCCAGGGCAAGGCCAAAGCGGCCGGCGGCCATCCCGGTGCGGACGAGCCGGCGGGCCGAGAGCAGCACGGCCGCCCCAAGCCGGAGCGCGCGCACAGCATGCGGGAGCCGCAGCACTACGGCCAGGCAGAGCCGGCGGACAGAGACTACCCGTACCAGAAGCACGGCAGCAAGGCGGCGCAGTCCCACTACGATAACTTGGACGACTACCACCCAGTACCTCAGCCCCAGGTGCCAGGGCAAAAGCGCGGCGGCCCTGGGCCATACCCCGCCCCCGGTTTCACAGCCGGCCACAGCAACAGGGCCTACTCCACCGCACTGGGCCAGGGAGCCTTCATCCAGACTGAGCTGGCCCTGCAGAGGCCAGAGACGGAGATTCGTACGGAATGAGGCTTTTTGACGCAAAGGGGGGGGGGGGGTTCTCTAAAGCTGTGTCGAAGAAAGACTGTTGAGCTACGGTTGAGCAGCCTCTGCAGGACAGTGGACTGATGTATCACCAGTATTTTTTTCTCCTCTGTATTTTTAATGAATTGTAAAGAAAATTGTAAGACTCTTTTTACTGAATGTCCTGAATGTACCGGAAATTATTATTGTCCAAGAGGTCATATTATCGTGATTAATTGAGACAGTAGTCATAAATGCTTATAATATGTTATAAGACGCAAGGTACATTTACAGGAATCACAAAGATGTGTATATATATATACTGTATGTATGTATATATATATATATACTATACATATGTATACGTGTATATGTATATGTATATATATGTGTGTATATATATATATATATATATACATTTAGAATTACTAGTAAAAAGGGATTTTTAGTTGCGTTTTGTTTTTCATTTAGGTGTGGCGCTGGGTTCAGGCATCGACTGGGATTAAGGTTTGCATTTTAGAAATGCATGCACTCTTACAGAACAGTTCTGTGTACTTCACTAAACAACGTTCTCTTTTCTTTTTCCTTTTCTTTCTTTCCTTGGATGTTACAGCACAAGTTGTTTGAAGGAAGGTGCACGTAGGTCACCACACTCTTCCCCCCCGTGTTGGTGTGGTGTACGGTTTGCGTTCGTCTTTAATAATCCCGAGTGAGTGGGAGGTTTGACCGAGAGCTGCGATCGGCTAGGCGTCTAATACCCTCCGTGACTGTGCCATTTTATGTAAATCTGGAAGCGATTTCAGTAACTTCTAATGACACGTTTTGCTACTTGTTCGTTCTTCATTAGAAGGGGGACCAAACGACTTGGCGCAGTTGTTGCACATGTGGGACAAAGAGGTGAAGATGGATGAATGTCTCTTGTATCTTTTTAAATGTGTAAGCGGAGAGGTTGTTTTCCTTTCTTTCCCCCATTGCATTCTCAACATGTTCGTGAACGGGAGCGGCTGAACGAAGCGGAGCACGGTGCTCTTCAAAACGACGTGGCGGAGAACATGTTGCCGCTGCTTTGTGAGGAGATACAACTGTGTGACGAGCCTTAAATTTTGTTCTCAATGACCAGGTTGGTTTGCTGTCATTGTCCATCCCTTTGTCGTAATGCACAAACATTGTGACATCGGACACCAAGACCACTTTTGATGCATTTGGCAGTTTAGGGTAACAGGTGACCTACTGGGGTTATTTAGTGCCTCAGTGGTACTGAATGAAAACGAGGGAGGGAATTTTTTTTTTTTTTTAAGATATTTGGGGCCATTTGTTTTCAGGCTGGATATTAATGTATAGTACGTTCATCTGGTATTATACTACATGACCTTTTGATTCACAGTAATGTATGGATTATAATATGTTTAAAATGTGTTAAATCCAGGTTGTACTCTGTAACTGTTTGACTTCTATATCGCTTGCAGGTTTTTCTCCTCTTGCCTTATTTAACGCCTCTTCAGATGGGGCATTGGAGTAAGGCACCATGTACTTGAATGTGAAAACACTCTTGTCTCAAACTAGAAGTATCTGAAGTTAGATATGAAATAAAACTGTTCAGGAATAGCTATAATCCATGTTGTTTCCTATGTGTATGATGCTACTAATACAGCCCTGCTTTGTTAGTCCGACAGTTGCTTGTGGAAGGACAAAATCAAAACCGGAAAGCAAAATTCAGTCGAGCAAGCAAAAGCTAATGGCTGCGCCCCTTCCTGTTATCTGAATCAGCTGTTGAAGAAGTGTAGAAGACATCTATCCACAATGATGACACACTATACTCCAGATCATTATAGAATTGTCACAGTAGACTGACATGATCCCAGGTCCTCTGCTTCTGCTCTGCCTCCAAGATTAGGGTCAGTCTCATTTGCATCATCATCCATATAGTATCTCTAGATCCCCATTGTCATGGCCCCTGTCTTATCCTATATGTCAGTGACACTTGTCTGTTAAATGCGGAATGATCTGTCTACAGATGTAGGTGACACTGGATGCTTCAAACTGCACTTCGGTGAATTATAACTGGGTACTTAAAATGGCTATAGTGGCTGCTGAAGAGAAGAGTAATTCTGCTTTACATTCAACTCGATCGCTGCAGAGATTATTTTTCACTTCACCTAGATTTATTTTTATGGAATACTTTAAGGAAATAAATGATTTACAGCATATAAAGGTAATCTTTTCTTATTGTCTCATGTTAAGATGGGAGAGATGTTAAACTGAAAATGTAATTATGTTCATGAAAAAAATAACTACAATAAAAAAAAAAACTCCAAAAAGTCAAACTCAAATTTTGCACGTAATGGCACTAGCATAAATGATGACTTCACCTCATGAAAACATCTACTATAAAGGTTGGAGAGAAGCTCAAACCATTGGGACAAGAGTTGAGTTCACCCTGTTGAAATTGTCAGGCCCGATGAAATACTTCCCTCCCCAATGTCCCTGGGAACATCTATTCCATCTATATCTCATTATTTTAGATTAGTGCCAGGACACTAACAAATACGGACAAGACAAATGGTTTGACAACCAGAGGGACAAACATCGATCAGAACGTGAAGGTTGGTTATGAATCTAAATAGTTCTGCAGCATCAGTGTGGCGTTGGATGCTGCCAGAGTGACTGACGATGTGTATGCTTCAGTCTCATCTACGTGAATTGGAACACGTGAAGCCCTCAAAAACCAGCCTCTCAGTTATGGCTGTGTCACGCAGGACTGCCCCTATGTGTGAGCTAAGTACGTTTACTTTCCCTCTTGTAGGCGATCAATGATGCATCTTAAACAAAATGCGAATATGAAGAGAAAGCACCTAAACGGTGGTACAGTATCTCTCGCATGTTATAGGACGCCCTTAATTTTGAGGAAACTATTTATCTACACATTTTATACTAAATATTTTCAAACAATAAAATTGAGACAAACTGGGACGGATTTTGTCTGCGTGTATGTTTTGAGGTATCCTATTGTAATAAGAAAGGTACGATGTCACATTAATTTATACATTTCATACTGTAAAGTATTACTCATTATGTTGTAAAAAAAAAAAAAAGAAAAAAAGAAAATTAGTTTATCAATACGCCATAGCATAATGCTAACTGCTCCAGCCGATACTATTAGGTGGTAAAAACTGACTGGAAAATTGAGCACTACTCTGTTGGTGTGTGTATATATACATGCAATTCAGATAGTCGTCAATAAATTAGCCAACTGCAAGTGAATCTAAATGATGTGTTTTATGTGTAAATGTAGTGTTTAGTCGCCGAGATACTGAGACGCAGCCTCGGGGAGGGCAGAAAGTTGGCGTTCCCAGATGTTGGCAGAGGCGGTGTGGGAGGCAGGTGATTGACACGGCGGCCATTTTGCAGCAGCTCGGTCTGCTCCATTGTGTAGAGATAGTAAATATCTGACCAGACAACCACAACACTCTGACACCTCGGCCGGCACGAGAAAACCTCGCTCACGACCGGTAAGTCGCCGCTCGGACGTCATTTTTCACACCTGCGACGCCGCCCGCCGTTCCCTGACCCCCCAACGCGTCAAATAAAGTGCGTTTCGCGGTGTAAAACCGCGGTGTTTGGAGGCAGTTTGGAGGAGTAGAAAGCGGACCCGAGCGGAGCGGAGCAGAGAGAAACGAGCTCCCAATTCTTCCCTGCTCGCGGATCTACTCTCACTCCCAGAGCCCGTTTCTGCTCCGCTGTTTCGTCTCAGAACGCCGCCCCCGTCCGACCCGGCACGCTTATCTGTCGGACAGAATAGTCTCCTCTGCGCTGCTGTTACCGCTGTGCGCACACGGTGTTTGTTTTTGAGGGAAAGTGCCGTAGTTTTTATCCTACCCACTGTCTGGATACTGCTGGGTTACGATTGCCGTGCGGCCATGATCCTGCGGTATAAAGGCCGCCGGCCCCGCCCACAAACCCTGCGCCCTGCGATCCGATTGGTCCCGGGGAGCCGCTCGGGCGCGGCTGATTGGTCCATTTCAGTGTCAGCTGCTGTTCCGCTCCGCGATTAGTGGAGGCGAGGGCACGCGGCGCACGGATTGGCTGGCGACTGCGGGTCCCGCACAGCGCGCGGATGTGCCGACGGTCGAAGAGTTATTTGGGAACGGTAACCTCTCAAGACTGGGTCAGTGTGAAGACTTCCAAAGCTAGAAAAGAGTTTTCTGGCTAAAAGAAAAGAATAAAAAGCACAGAAAAAAAGCAAAGCTGCATTTTAAATGAGGGGCAGGCGATTTCTTTCTCAAACTTTTTACTGATTTGCTAGGAATCCTCTGAACGGCCCGATTGGAAAAGAGTAAATAGATAGCTTTTTAACAAATATCAAACAAATCAGTTGTACAGGGAGCAAGCAAAATAATAACATTCAAACACACTGAACGTCAGGCATGTCTCTTAGATCATAGGGGTGCAGAATTGTGTGAGTAAAAAAAGTTTTGTTTGTTTTTTTTTCTCCACCAAAAATGTGTTGGAAGTGCAGGGTGAGAGAGAGAGAAAACTCCCAACAATGACAACAAAGTACTCTGATGCTGACCCCGTCCTTTATTTTAGGTGATACTCTGTCGCAATGGCCCGTACCAAGCAGACCGCCCGCAAGTCCACCGGAGGAAAGGCCCCGCGTAAGCAGCTGGCCACCAAGGCTGCCCGCAAGAGTGCCCCCTCCACCGGCGGGGTCAAGAAGCCCCATCGCTACAGGTCACTTCCAGTCCGCCTCCTTTTCCTGACTTGCCCCCGCCCTCGCTGAAACTGCGCTTGTTGTCGAGACTTGTGGCGACCTGTGGCTAACGAGCGTCCGGCGCTGTGTGCTCCAGGCCCGGCACCGTGGCTCTGCGAGAGATCCGCAGGTACCAGAAGTCCACCGAGCTGCTCATCCGCAAGCTGCCCTTCCAGCGGCTGGTGAGGGAGATCGCCCAGGACTTCAAGACCGACCTGCGCTTCCAGAGCGCCGCCATCGGAGCCCTGCAGGTGCGTCTCTTGGGTCTGCGTGTTCTCTGACGCCCCCTCCCCCTCCCCCTCCCCCTCCCCCTCCCCACCTCTGACGTGCGTGTCCTTGTCCCTCGGTGCAGGAGGCCAGCGAGGCGTACCTGGTGGGCCTGTTCGAGGACACCAACCTGTGCGCCATCCACGCCAAGCGCGTCACCATCATGCCCAAAGACATCCAGCTGGCGCGCCGCATCCGCGGAGAGCGCGCTTAAGACGCCGCCACGTTTGACCTCGGTCCCGTTTCTGGGTTTACTTTTTCAGCCTGTCCTCGCCCTCTCGCCCCCTCACTGTGCCCCACTCTCACGCCCCGCCTACCCTTTCCCTCTACCCGCCCGGCCTCCCAGTAGACTTTAGAGTAATCGTGATATTGAAGAAGATAGAGACATGTCGAAGTCTGGTCTCATAGATTTTCTGTCGTTTTTTTCCTTGTCATCACCAGGTGTTTCTAGGGTACCGTTTTCCGCGCGCGTAGCGGGTCTCGGCAGATCAGGGTCGCACACGCGCAGGACGTGGGGTCGGGGTCGCAGCGGGTCCCGCCCCGGGTCGCCCCCGGCTCGTGGGAGACCTGCGGGGGTGTAGAGATCGCGAGCTCCATCGAGCGGAAGCAGAGAGATGAGGTCCGGGGGCTAGTCTGCTTAAGGGGAGCTGCAACTTCCACAGCAGGGTGCTATTGAAACTAGTCCCAGGGCCCGGGCCCTGCCTGACCACCCGTCCGTCCCTCCACACCCCCCACTCTCCCCCTCGGCCTGCTCACACCAACCTCCTCTGCCTCGGTCACCCGCACTGGGAGGGGACGGTGTGCAGGTGTGAGCCGTGATCTGCCAAACCGCCCACACTCAGCAAACCAGGAGCTTTGTTTTTTGTTGCTTAAGGATAATGATTATCAATGCGGATATGCTGTTTTTTTCATGCATATGATTCACGGTTCTCTCGCTTCTCTTTACCACTTCCAAAGTCACAACACCAGAAGTGAAAACAGTGCATATTGTCTCCACAGTAATCACTTTTTGTTACAGTGATCTGATTTGCTTGGATCAGGAAGGGCTTCTCCGTTCTCCAAGGCAACTTCTATCAACAGTAATAATGATGGCAGCCACAAGGGGGCGATGGTTCTCCATCTCCTCACTCTCCTCTCGTTCACTGTAGCTCATTCTGTCTCTCTGGCCGCACTTCCAGTGGCAGGCCTCACACTTGTTGCAAACGGGAATACGAGTCCACTGCATGTTTAGGGTCCGCGTGTCTCCTGCACTCTCTGTCGATCTGAGCGTATAATCTGTCCCCTTCTCGAAATTTGTGATACACAATACAACCTCATGTTTGTTTTCTTTTATATTTTTCTTATACCTGGAGATTTTCAGACGTATAAATAAGCTGATCTTTGTATTTTCCAAATTTCTCATATTATGGTGATAATAAATAGGTGTTAAAACAAGCAGACACGTGTGATCTCTTTCCTGGCGCTCTCAAAGATAGATAGATAGATAGATAGATAGATAGATAGATAGATAGATAGATAGATAGATAGATAGATAGATAGATACCATATAAAAGAAGGTCTGATTCGGGGGTTTGAAAATAGTAGATTAATATGCCTAAAACTTGTTTTGAACCACACCATGCAGCTTAACCCATACTCGGTGCACCTTATATTGACTTTCTGTAGCAAGGCTACAGGAAGTAGCATGCCTACAAGTTCAAACCAACCAGATCCTACAGTGAAAACTATTACTGAGATAAGTAAGAGACGTTAGTGCTGTAATGGTACAGTGCTGTAATAATATCACGACACAAGTATTGATTTGGACTCAACCACAGGCGTTTGTAGCCCATTCAGGGCTGTACATTGCTGTACATCCTTTTTTAACGAGCTCGCAAAGTGCCAAAACCATACGGTACTTGGTTGGAACGTAATGTTTTCACATAACAAAAATACGCCAGCGTTTTCCTCACAATTTCACGCTTTTCTCTCACGACTGTGGGAATGAAATTGCGTTGAAATGTAAAAAAAGGGAAAGTTGTCTAGCCTGGCCGGCAGCTCTCTGGGTGCCCAGCGCCCCTAAACCTCTGATCCTGGGATCGCCCCCGGAGTCAACTGAATTGTGAATGCCATTTCGGCAAGTCTGACAGACGGGCATCGTTTGATATAAACGTCTTACCCGACTTTGGCAGTGCTACCGTCACACACCATGGCAAAAGGTGACGCTGCACTGCAGTTTCAGTGTAAACGGAAAGGTCAGTGGCCATCTTGAAAACCGGCCTTCCAACTGACCTAACAAATCAGTTGTACAGCTACGGAGAAACACAAGGCCCGCGTGCTGATTTGAAAATAATTCGATATAATTACTACCCTCTGATGTCATCTTTAAAAGAAACTGGATAAACAAACCAAAGAAATATATTCCTCCGGGACTACTAACCCATGTGGCGTCTGCACAGGTCAGGTTCAAAGTTGAATTAATATCTAATAGTGATAAACAAGCTACTTCATTGGCGAGTGTAGTGTGTGTCTTTATATCTTATGTCAAGTTTTTCTCACCCCTCTGTGCTTCATGTGCTTGTGTTTTGTGAAGAGGGTATATTCAATACATCAGTGGGGCAAGAATGGTATGGACCCCTTGGTTGTATGTCCACTGCTTGGAAAATGAAGCCAAGCTGTTGTTTCTTTTTCAACCTCGAAACAGTGACTATCAACTGGTCTGCAGACCTTCCCAGCGCCTGGTTTCCTCCTCGAGCGTGTGCCATGTGTTTGTTGCCCGGCATTCACCTTCCTCAAGGTCTGCCGGCCGCGCGTCCATCCCCCATCACATCTGCTCCTCCCCGGGATTACGCCGCAAATGTCTGTCTGAAACTCTCAGTGCTGAGGGGGAAGATTACAAGTGCACTGCAACCCTTCCGAGAGAGGTTAACCAATCGGGGCGCGCGCTCTCGGGGATTAACCAATCAAGCCGGCGAGGGGGAGGGCGGAGGGATTAAACTGAGCGCAGAGTGGGATTAGGTCGGCGTTGGGAGCAGAGAAATGCTTTGAAATGTCTCTTGCTACTCGTTTACTTCCCCCAGTGCAGTGGATCTGAAGTGTGCTCGACTACTGATCGACAAAGCCAAAGCATCAGTCACTTATTATCATTAGTATTATTCAAATTATCTGTATAACGATAGTAGAAACATCGCGTGACGCTACGCTTCTACTGGGTCTATATTGAAGCAGCGAGGGCGAATGGCGTTTTTCATGTAATTCACCGTGATGTAATCTGGATCTAAAAGCTGCTTTTATGTGCTGCCGATCGGCGGATCGAGGAGCGGGGCGATCGGAAAGTTAGCAACGTGGTCTCGGAGAGAATCGGGCCCTGTTGTACACTCAGACGCGAACTCCCAGCGGCAGCGCGTCCGTGTTTTTTCAATATTTGTCGTCATGGTTAAATTTGCATGCCAGTATCCAGGTCATGCGGGGATTACCAAGTGCACAGAGGAGTTGGCGAGATTGGTGGAGGGAGAGGGCTGGGCGTCAGGGAGAGACAGGAGCCATTAAGATGATATCTCAGAGCTGGAACAGCTGATGAGACCGACAATAAAAAAAAAGGGGAAAAAAAGAGAAAAAGGCTTCGTTCCCGCTCCGCCGCTGTCAACGGCCGGGGTGTGTCACGATATGTTTTATTTCTGCGGGACGCGAGAGACGAGCCAGTCTGGGGGACGCGGGTGGAGGTGCGGGAAAGAGAGGCCGTGAAGGGTGGAAGGAAAGGACGGGGAAAGATGGACACGGATAAAAAAAGAAGTCAGGACAGAGCCAGGAAAGGAAGGGGAGGAAGAGGAGGCCGAGGTGGGTGAGATGGGTGAGAGACAGAGAGAGACAGAGGGGGATAGGGCAATAATCCTAACTAATTCACTTAGGGCATTGCTGAAGGGAGGCTAAGAGGATTGGGACACTCCCAGAATCAGATAAGCTAAAATAACCAAGATGGAGCAGTGAGAGCCATGCAGTCCATTTGACAAACATGACGGGTCCAGACCTGAGCGCAACATGGTCACTTAACCTCCGCCACCTCCTGTTCTGTCTTCAGACAGAACCTCTAACCCATCGTCCGGTCGGGGAATCGGCCCTGTCCTGGAAACGAGCTTAAAACCTGCAAACTCCAGAAGAGGCTCATTGAGAAATTCACAATCTCAATAATCGTCACTGCACAAAAACGTAAAGAATAGATCACTTTAATATGTCACACAACTAAAACAGAGCAATCGTTTTTCCATCAAACAAATTAGGATGATAACTGATGACATAACACTAAAGGCTAACACTTCAATATGCAACACGGGTGCTCGAAAACATCTAAATGCAACCAAATTAAATAATTAAACATAGCATAAGATGATAATAAATAGCTTAAAATAATTAAACCCTGCAGGAGGAAGTGACCTAAAGGACTTCGACTGTCCTGTCGAAGAAGCTCTCCATTCACTCTATGACGACGCAAGTTCAAAACATAATGAAGATGTGTGATGTAAATGGGTCTGAGTCAGAAAGTCATGTTCGGAAGAAGAGATGGCTCAGTGTGTTTTTTTTTTCTCCATACGCAGGACTCCACTATGTTCCTAAAAATGCTTTAAAGGCTTTTGTTCTCTCACTTAAAGTAGCATGAAGAGGACGACAAATATGGGTTGCAGTCAGGCAGCATTGATGACACTGGTCCCATCATTTCCAAAGTCCTTCACATAAAACGCATTTCTACAGAGGTCACCCTTAGAAAATGAAACAAAACCTTACAAACAAGAAAACTGAAAATCAAAGATAACCCGTCCCTCACTCTATCTCTCGCACTGGGACTTGTTGAACCACAGGACTTGTTCACACAGTCGCACCACGCTCTCTAGAGGACCTGGAACTTCCAGGAGTTTTGGTCCTTGTGGTCCAGGCAGTCCATTGTGGTGAAGCCCAGTTTCCAGGCCTGCTGGTCCTTGTAGTCCAGGCAGTCAACAGAGGTGAAGCCCAGGGAGGAGGCGGTGCTGTAGCCCTGGGAGGACAGCGAGGCCGGGGACTGGCTCAGCGAGCCACCCATGGAGGGCACGGTGATGGGGCTGAGGGCTCCCACCGTGCCCGACAGCTGCGAGTGCATGGGGGACAGGTAGGCGCTGCAGTCCAGGCCTGTGAAGTAGGAGGTGGTGCTGGCGTAGCCCTGGCTGTAGGCAGAGGGCTGACCATAGCTCATGGGGTAA
Organism: Karalla daura; assembly: GCA_029224185.1. NCBI lineage: Eukaryota > Metazoa > Chordata > Actinopteri > Chaetodontiformes > Leiognathidae > Karalla > Karalla daura. The sequence continues at coordinate 2,247,548 of CM055204.1, forward strand.
GGGGAGGGCCGCTGCATGCAGGGGGCGGAGGAGGAGGCCAGCGGGTCGGGCAGGGGTGAGATGGCCGGGCTCCAGATGGACACAGCAGTGTTCCCTGTGCTGGAGCTCGGGGCCAGGCTGGGGCCCGACTGGGCTGAGGAGGGGCTGTAGGACCCCGAGGGGTTGGGGACAGGGTCGGGGGCGCTAGGTTCCTGCACTGGAGAGGCCTTCTTTTTGGGTGGCCGGGGCTTAGACTGGCCACTGCTCTGCTGCTGCTGCTGACGGCACTTGGCACGACGGTTCTTAAACCACACCTGGACACGGGAGGAACAAGATCAAGAAGAACACTGTTAGAGCACAAACCACCTGCCAGACACGTGGCCGGAGTTTGCGTTTTGGGCACAGAGCTGAGGCAGGACTGCAAGTGTCAGTGAATGGGGCAGAGAGGAGCTCTTGCTCTTTATCTATCTATCTATCTATGTATATATAAGAAATGTCCTTCATGGTCTATCTCTACCAGACAGTGAACTGTAGGCCTGGCCTCAATCCTGGCTGCGCCCTCCAACTGCAGTACCTGCACACGTGACTCGGGCAGGTTGATCTTGAGGGCCACCTCCTCCCTCATGAAGATGTCCGGGTAGCGCGTCTTGGAGAAGAGCGCCTCCAAGATGTCCAGCTGTGTCCTGGTGAAGGTGGTGCGCTCTCTGCGCTGCTTCCGGGGAGTGGCTGCAAAGCCAAGAGAGGAGATTATTATTATTATTATTATTATTATTATTATTATTATTATTATTACAACACATATTAAAATGGCCGCGCCAGAGTGGACGGCCGCACTGTAACGCAGAGTCTTACATGAACTGGGCCATGGGTGGTATTTGTTTGAACAAGTTTGAGTGTTAAAATGACATGAAATGAAAATAAAATAAACATGTTCAGCTAATAAAAAGTACCATATATATATATATATATATATATAGAGAGAGAGAGAGAGAGAGAGAATATGAAGGAAAGTCAGGGAAATGTCGATCTGCCCTCCATGCTATTAGTTTCAGAGTAAGTGGAATATAAATTTAGTCTTTGTCATCTGGCATTTAGCAGAGTAAGCGTCTGCAACCATCACGTTAAAGATCCTACATCGGGAAAAGTGAGGACGATGGTGGGAAAAAGAAATGGCCTTATTGTAGACGCTGAAATCCGGTGCGCTCACATTAAAAACAAAAACAAAAACAAGACGATAAATCACTAAATATGTCACACACGTATCTGCACTGATATAAAACATAGCCTGCATGATACCAAGGGATGCAGAAAGTAATAAACGGATGATCGGTCTCTTTTCACAAAGGTTATTCATAAGTCAGTATTGTATATATATTCAACTTTGGCACCGCGTAATGATGTTAAATGCACACGCAGTCGTTTTTTTATAACGACTATTATCTAAACTTTTCTCAGAGTTCGCGTTTTTAACCCATCATCTATACGCTCGCATCGAGGCGCACAGTCCGAGCGCTTTTACACGGCGTCGCGCTGGAATTTACGCACACAATGAGCCGCAGAAAAAAACTGTCTAAAAGCGCACAAAGTTCGTTTAAAATCGAGACTTTCCTACTTACATGGGTAAGCGACGGTGGTGTGCAGCACGTCCATCCCGGGACCAGGCAGGTTTAACCCGTTCATGGTGTAATGAGGTTGCTTTATGTAGGACATCATCCTTCCGGCAGCTTTACGCGCTGGCGCTGCGCTCAGTGTCGGACGCGGAGCAGCCGCAGCCGCTCACCGCTCGCAGGGGGGGCAACAAGTCCCTGGTGGCCTGGCAGCCGCCTGCAGCACAGCTCGCCTCAAGGGGCCTCTGGGAAGTCCTCGGCTCCTCCCTGCGTCCTCTCCGGGCCGCCGGCCGCCGTCGGTGTGAGTGTGTGAAGCTACGCCGCGCCGCGCCACGCTCCGAGCATCCGAGCCGCCTGCGCTCTCCTCCAGCCAGGTGCGGCCCGGGACACACGCCTGCTGCGCCGAGTCTCACTGAGCCCTCCTCACCGGCACACGCTGCTAATTAGAGGGAGCAAGTGGCTCCGGCAAACCCCTCCCACACACACGCACGCACACACACGCACGCACACGCGCACACGGACACACACACACACACTGACGCGCGCGCGGCGCGCCAAGCAACAGGCTTCATAAGACAGACCTCTTACACAAAGTTTGTCGGTTGCCCGTGATTTTTTTTTCGTGAGAAAGAAATGGATCCAGTGCGCAAAGGGCAGCAGTTTGAATACATGCGTTGCAAGTTTCCGAACATAAAAAGGTTATGTGAATATTGATATCGATTTGGGGGTGACTGCGAGCTCAAACAAAGGTAGTAATAAACACATAATTACACACATCAATTTCCGCTCAAAACTGCAGTACAATACTCACATTCACACGCATGAGATGGCGCCCGTTGTTGCATATCCAACGATTTTGACTCGGATACAAACAGTGCGTTGTAGTTACTTGACCCTGCAGCTTGTGTTTACAGGAGCTAGATATTAAATTCATTAAAAAGGTATGTGCAAAAGAGAGTAACAACATATCAGTTATTAATGAAATAATAATAAAAAAGGGGGTGGTGGTAAGAGAGCTCTGAAATCACTAGTGGTCCCATCTTTTTCTGGGTGGGGTGGTGTGGTCTCCCCAACACACATCAGATCTCACACACTATGCACTCTCACATCAACGCCTAGGGCCAGATTGGACTAAACAGACAGCCTAAACATGCATGGTTTTGCACTGAGTGTACTCTGGAGTGCGGTGTCATTTTTCCCACCATAAAAATCGTCTTTACTCGGTCTCTGCTGCATCATGCTGCGGGCTTGTGGTTTCAACCAAGACATTGCGATCATGTTTATGTTCCTGGCTAGGAGCACAACTCTCTGTAAATCACAGCATTCTCTCTGTAGGTGTCAAGCCATGCAAATGTCAGTTTTCTTTCAGTTGTGCCCCCTCAGGGTCCTCTGTCCCATCCCTGCCGATCAAGGAACCTGCCATGCATCTGCTGCACTTCATACATTCATATAATTAACAGATTAAGTTTATCTCCAAAACAGCTGCATGCACACACATGCCGCATTTGTGCACACACAAACACACAACCACCCAGATGCACAAAACCACCAAAGCTCATTTGATTCATCGTAATATGCTTTATCTGAAAAGTATCTTATCTCCAGATAAAGGGAGGAAAGACAGAGCAATCCGTTCAGTGGAGCGGCAGGAAAAGAGGCTGGAGGGAACTGCAGCGGCACAAATGGCCAAACTGCACATAGGTCACTGTAAAGACTGGAGGGGGAAAAAGGAAGATCAGAAAACAGAAGACTGTGGACTTTGGAGACGGGAGGATTCTACGTCTGAGAGAGACATGCATAGCGGATTGAGGCTGAGGCGACAGGTGCAGCAGCTAATGGAGGCTGGAACACAGAAGCTCTGCGTGGAGGAGAAACAGGATTCCCAGAATCCCACTCTGTACCAGAGGACTATGTAGTGTTGGTACTTCTGACAGAACCTGCTCGGGAAGGTGTCTAAAATATGAACTGGGAATTGTGCTGTAGTGCATGCTACATCTTTGCGTCACGCCGTGAAAGTCATTTGCAGGCTTAATGGGGACTAATTTTGCAACTTTTAAATGTATCTTTGGCCAATTTTAATTCATCAAAATATTGTTAAGTATTTCTGGCTGCATATCTGATGTGTTATTCTTTTATGGTACTTTTGTTTGTTATTGATACGTTACTGGCAAACACCGTTTTTTGTGGCTTGTCTTCAGCACCATGAGGTCTTGTGCGTCACATTTGCACAGTCCAGATGATGTTGATGATGGCGCTGCAATCTTCCCGCACTAGTGGAACAGCTCGCCTTGCATCTGCAACAGCAAATAGGGAATTGGGGAAGAGGACTGAGCTGGTATAATCCCTGCCCGACTGCCCTTCCCCCCCAAAGCTGTCCCAACAGAGCCACAGCCTGAGTGATGCAAGCGTGCGCTCTTTTCATATATTTATTTTTTATTTTAGTGAGTGCACAGGGCTGGAGCTGTCCATACTGTGGGCTGGAGAAACCCTGGAACCTTGGCAAGGTGGAAAAGAGAGCGAGAACAGGTGGATTGGAGTCAGGTGGATGGAAAGGGAGGTGGGGGGTGAGGTGCAGCAACACTGAGGGAGGGAGGGAGGGAGGGAGGGAGGGAGGGAGGGAGGGAGGGAGGGAGGGGAAGTGAGAGGGCCGGAGGAGAAGCAGGTGAAGGGGCAGAGGGTGGGGGAGGCCCACGCTTCCCGTCCCCACTGACACACTGCTGCAGTTAATCCAGATTAGAGTGTCTAAAACAGGTCGGCTAAATCTGCAGGCCAGCCAGCAATACAGAGGCTGCTGTCAGCCTCAATCACTCACCCTACACACACGCGCACACACACACACACACACACACACACTCCGTTATAATCTCATCTGCGCAAACCAGGTGCCACCAGGACCTCAACACAGGCCGCCACAAACCACCCGACCGGCAACCCCCCCATCCCAGTTATCAGCGTATTACACCACCGAAGTGTTGCGCACGCTGTTAGTTTTCAGTTTCCCAGTCCCTGTTATTGACTCCAGCTTTTCCCGGGACAAAGGCAAGATGGGAGATGCGGCTCTCCTCCAACCCGGGATTCAGGGCCATGACGCAGTGAAGTATGTGCGTGTTACCATCCTGCTGAGTCACTATGATGCCCAGTATGACCCACAGATTTAACATGTCTTGTGTCAATCAATCTGACCTCCTGAGGTCAGACAGAACATCCATACTGTGAACAGGAGATTCGAGTTTGTTTTAAAGAGGCTCCCATCTTCCTTGCTATAACCAGGGTTTGAAACCTTTAAAATGTATTCCCCTTCAGATTGAATACATGCCCGAAAAAGTATTTTGTGACATATTGTGTTAACCTTATTGTTAATTTGTTTAATGTGAGTGACATAGTCTTAATACTATAGATTATTTTATCATCATCGACCAAAATGCAACAGTATGACTGCTGCAATCACGCCAACTGGGTCTGGGCACACCTCTCGTTGTTGTTATAAGCATTTATGAGCCTTTGTGTATTCTTTCTCATGCCCCGTTTTGTATCTTAACAGTGCTCCAGTTGTCTGTTGGAGCCTGTCCCAGCACACATAACTTAAACCCTGGACACATCTGCAGTCCATCACTCTCAGAGAATCCAGTCAGCCTACACGCGCCTTGGAAAATGAACCTGTGTCCCTTGAGAACGCCCATGCACAAATGAAGATAACATGAAAACTCCACACAGCATACTGTCAGGTGTCAGTGCCAACCGCTCACCCACCATATTCATGATCTTCAGTCATGTAACTGTACAATGATAATGATCATATTTCCATACGTTCCATAGGTTCCCTGCATTCCATTGTCTGAACTACTACCTGAACTGCTTAAGCTGTTCAGGTATTGGGGATGGGCCACAGTGCTATGTGTATTTTCACAAAAAATACTGGATATGATATTTGCATGCACGTGCCACATTACTAGTTACTTTTATAAAAGTAATGCTATACTTTACTTAGTTACGTGCTGCTTAGTTACTGGCTGCACTAGTTACATTACTTTTGGAAGCTCCATGACATCTCGTGAGGTAAACTCTCCCTTAATTACCAATGCTTGAATCTTTATTCTAAAAGAGCACAAGCACACAATCTCTTCCCTGGTCTTTAATTCAAGAAAACGTATAACAGAAAAATGCGTCCTACAGTACTAGCAGTTTGTAAACTGTCTCAAAATAAAACGTATCTTTTAGATTTTCACTGGAACCCTGTATTATCATTCAGTATCTTTCCATTTAGAAGCCTTTAGATAAAAGTGATCAAACTTCATTTCTCCACAATACAACATAACAAAGTTGTGTCAAGAATTTTGTGTAATTATGAATTTGTTCGGAATAATATATGTAACTAAAATATATATGTTTATGCATTAAATGTAAAATGTAAATCAAATCTCTGGCCCTCGTATTAGATGATGATGATGAGAATTCAAAGGAAAACAACGATGAATATGAAGTGTAATTTGTTTTTAACAGGCCAAATGTACATCAGCTCACTTAGCAAACTACAGCTAATCTACACCTAATTTTCCCATCTTACTTCACTATCTTTCCATGTTCCATTCCTGTCAAAGTGTTACTACAGCAAGTCTCCGATTCTTGTAGATCATATGGCCCCTGAACGCCCCTCGTATTTCCTATGGTACCTGAATGCCTGAATACCTGAATGAGTAATGCATTACATTACCGCATTACAGACAAATATATTCTGATTACAGCAACACGTCGCTTTGTAACTTTGTTCTTTGTTCCTTGTAACGCATTACCCCCAACATTGTCCATGACCCAGAGTGGGCCCTCCATGCTCTTCCAGTTAAGAACCGTGACCATAGATTTAGAGGTGCTGATACCCTCCCTGGATCTTACAACAGCACACTTCAGTCCACTATCACGTTGTTGGACCGATGCATCAATGTGGGTAAAGCATTTTAATGTTGCTTAAGGTCGAAGTCGTTGTACCCTTTTAATATGCAGTTGACTAAGTTGCTAAGTGCATGTTTCTCTGTATAAAGCCTTTACATTTTTAAATCTCGGGTCATTATCTATGTCCAATGTCTGTAATGGTCCCATGTTGAGTTCCTTGTTAAAATAATGACTACAGTGGCCACAATGTCACCCATGTGTTTCTAAGCAACCTCTGTGAAGCTCAATTACTGTATCTCTGGATATTGCAGTCGTTGCAGCGTCTGACTTGGCCTCACTCCTGGTTGATCCAAAAATGAGCAGAGATGGACACTGGATGGAGTGTGCATAGAGCTGCAGCATGCCAATCGTACCATGGATGCTCCATCAAATGTAAATGATCAAATGCCCCTGATTATGCAGTGTAAGCCTTTATGTAGTATAAATGATTGAGTTATACAATAGACAGCCTCAAGTGACTAATCAGAGTACTGCAATTCTCCCGCCCTGTCCCTCTCCCAGAGTTTCAAAAGTAAATTTTCCTCATTCCCACATAAGCCGCTCTCTCTTTCACTTTAAATTTCAGTCTAGTTCAATCTTTTTGCTGTGGCCACCTGCACTGCAACATAAGACGAGTAGATAGTACATAAGATGAGAAGAGTATTAGGGCGGCATTAAGAAAAAAAAAGAGAGAATAAAGTTGTTAATTACGAGAATAAAGTAATTAACAATGAGGATGAAGTCATCAATTACGAGAATAAAGTTGTAGATTTAAGTCATAATATTACGAGAATAAAGTCATACTTAGGTAGGTCAGGACCAGAAGTGGTGAGCAAGTAAGGTTGATGTAGACTACACGTTTAAGTACAATTAAACTACAATTAAACTGAACAGTTTAATTTTTTTTTCAGAGTAACGTCAATTATTCTAAAACTGTTGGGAAAAAATGACGGAAAACACCATAACTAATAATGGGAAGGTCATCACATCAGACACAAGCACGCATAGGGACTAACAGCACTTTTCTGACATAAAAAGTGAAATTATTGTTTTAACAGCTACATCACAGTACATTAATTGAGAACTTCATGATGAATTTGATATTGAGCGATTGTTGCTGTGTCTGCCTAATGAAAATCCAGCTGGTATTGACAATCGAGAAGGCAAACTGTTGCATTTAGCTGCGGATCTCATAGCCTCTCCAATTTATCCCATTTTTAGTAAATACTTAGAGCATGGGGTTTGTCCAACAGTTTGGAAAGAGGCAAAGGTAATTCCAGCGTCTGTTAACCACTGTCTGTTAACTTCGTTGCTGTGTTTCAAGTTAAGGATCTGGCATGGCGCAGGGCCTTTCTCAGAGGTTTGGGCAGATTTCTTGTATGGATATGTTCCACAAGCTGAGACCAGAACCACAACACCAAGAACCATCCTCTACCTCACTGAGCTAACTGGCAGGTGGAGTTAGCACTTGTACCTTCACAAACTGACTAAGCCAGTCGGTCACCCCACCAGACAGCTGCTCTTAGTGTGCAGAGGCAGACTTCAAAGGGATGGCAAAAAAAACAATAATTAAGACAGAAATCAGAAAATACATAAATTGCTTCCACACAGCCTGGAGAGGTTGGTAATTTGTTTAAAAAAAATGATTAATTGGCTCCACAAGTAAAAGAAATAAGATTAAATGTGCCATCTTGCATTGACTTCAATTGTTCGCAAAAGGGCAAAATTCAAAATGCTATAAAAAAAGATCAAATTCTCATATCTGCTAAAAATCATCTACCAGTGCTCCAAAATAGTCATTTTTTATGAATACTGAAAATATGTTTAAAATACCATTTACAGTCTTTGATGCACTGTAGGCTCAGTTTCGATTATTCAAAAAGCTGTCTGAATGTTTTGTGTAGAACAGTCTGAAGATGCTCTGTACCAAGTCTGGTGTCAATTGAGCAATAATTACTAATTATTAATTAAGTACGGTTATCTACCATTCAGTAGTGTCTTAGAATTCTTTGCCTCCATATGTGTCTTGCCCTCAAAATGTCATTCAAACAAACTGCTTAAGACTCACCTCATGCTGTTTTATCATTTCTTCTTCTTTTCAATCAATAAATGTTTACTGTTGTTATCAGGACCATAAATAAATGAATATGCTGCAACATCGTTATTCTGAATTCGCTATCTTGCCTGTATAACTTGTTATACAGGCAATACAGTTATACAGGTATACATAGATGTATCATTTGAATGGCATGACTTTATGTAACTCTGTTTATAAGTTTTATGTCTGTTTCTATTTTGTATTTTTTGTATTTATTTTTTTATGTTTGCTGGTATGAAACCCAGGAAGACCAGAGGTCGCCAAGGCTAATGGGGACTCGTTTAACAAACAATGAATAATAAACGTCCAATTTCACACTCATGTTTTAAAAAATGTGTCTGTACAGTGGGAAACCAGAATGCATGCAAACATGGGGAGATCATGCGAGCTCCACAGAAAGGTCCAAGCCAAAAGAATCAAACCAGTGACCCCGAGGCAAAGGTGCTATTCACCAAACCACCAATCTACAAGTCTGAAAATTATGTTTTATCTCTTTTTGTTTGTATTATATTGTAGCTGTTTCCTTCGACCTATGAGATATGTACTAGCAGAACCCCATGGCTTTACTGGGTACAAAGTTGGTGAGAACCAACCAAACTGATTGCTGTTATTTTTACGGCACTCTACTTAACATTTATCTTTGTGACCGCAATAATTGCAACCCTGCGCTGTGGAGATTTTATGAAATGAATCAATGTCCGATCACTGTAACAGTGAGGGAAACGTGTCCAAACAGTTCGCGGCAGACTGTAAGAACTACACGCAGGTAAAGCTGATTCACACGTTTAACCATCCAAATAAAACCAAGACCAGAGCACATTCCTTATGCAAGGATGTGCAGTTCTTCAACTATCCAGTTACACCATAAACACATGCTGTGTCTGTGTGTGTGTGTGTGTGTGTGTGTGTGTGTCTAATGAGTCAGGAGTTGCAGTGTGAGGTGAGGTGTGTCAGTGTGGAGGATGAGTGATTACAGTAGACAGTAATCCTGCAGATGGATTAGCAGGTGGTATTAGGAGAAGTGGGGGTGTAGCACACTGCCACCTCTGAACTGTCACAATATGGAGCAGCAACTCTGTCTGCTTCCCCATGGAATACACACACACACACACACACACACACACACATACACACATACGCACACACACACACATAATGCGGGATGGACAGACCACTGAAATGCTGAATGAGTTATCATGCCTGTAGCGCTGGTTTTACAACATGGCCACTATGTTCTTGTGCGTGTCCAAAGAGGAAGACCATTGCTGTGTTGAGCTAATCTACTCACTTTTGAACACTTCTTAAAAATCTTTAAAAAAAATACTTACACATATGGACCACTGACAATTAATATTCCTTCAAACCAAATTTGCAACCTATTGTAAGATATCAATATTCCCTTACTGTGCTTTGCATATGCAGTACCTCTGGAATGAAATTAAATGTTGTTTTTTTTTGAGAGAAGGACATACAGCTCTTATGTAACAGCTTTTTCCCATGACATTGTAGAAAAAGATGTTCTGATGCGTTTTTGCCTGATAGCTGTGAGTCATGTCCTTTTCTGCTAAGCATTTCCCATCTACTGAGGTTCCAATAACTTAAATAACTAACGTTGAAGATGAGGATGTGACAGAGAAGGGAAGCTTTCCATGAGTGCAAATATTGTCATTTTTGTCAGGTTTGGGTACAACCAACTTTGGTAATGAATAGTCTGCCACAGATTTGATTTATGTACTGACTTAAGACATGGCACAAAAGATGTCTCTTTGTCGACTTCCATTTGTTGCCTTTTTTCCATGTCATAGTCCAGGATCCTATTTCTCTGTAGACAGTGTGTCTGATTTTCCCCAGGGCGGTTTTCCACTGCATGGATCACCTGTGAATGTGAATGTGATATGTGAATTAATATTGCATCCTTATGAACCCTGAAATTCCTCTCCTGGATTGTTTGCGTCAGGCATGAGGTTGAGAGCAGACTCCATTCTCCCGCTACACAACTCCAAGAGTGAGTTTTCACTGACATCTGCTGGACGAAATCAAACTGTCCTCGATCTTGGAGTCAAGCTAGGCTGGTGTAGTTGTAGTATTGTTCGTATTTCGCTATTATATTATTTACACCAACTGTCCATATTTTGTGTATGATTCATCAGTAATAACACACACTGTGAAATATGACCAACTAGAAGGAAAGAGGAAGTCTGGTATTTTTTTAAGACAGCATTTTACTTCGGGATGCGGCAGCCATTTCCGCTAGGTGGCGGGATTGCACATATGATGCGTGGAGTCTGTTATCGATTTACACCGCGAAGCAGACAGTTGCCTTTAAGGTCATTGGAAGGCCCACAACACCGCGACGAAACTGCTCCAGACTCTCCCAGTTTCGTCTTCCTTATCACTTCAAGCAGTAAAAAAAGGGATAATTTCACTCTTTAACACGTTCACTTCAGTTTGACTTAATTTTCTTTATTTTTTTAATCACCAACCGATAAAGATTAAAAGTGACGAAGTGATTGCGGTGTGTTCACGGTGATGGAACAACCAGAAATAATAAATAATAATAAAATAACAAAAATGAGATTTTATTGCAACTCTTGCTTCTTGGGTGCACTTTTTTCCTTAAAACATGTGCTTTCCCTCGTCACTTCAGCCTTTGGAAGCACTAATTCCTACACTTCTGATGAGCGTGAACGCAGCATGATCCAAACCCGGATGTTTTGCTCGGAGCCTTGTCATTTGGAGGGAGCCAGAAACTAACGGGACTCTGAACATCTGCCTCCACTCTCCTCTAAAACAACTTCTCGGTGAATTAACAGGCGACACGGCACCTGCAGCCTCTCGCCAGGCCGTAGTGGAAGCAGCGGTGACAGGCTGAGCTGAGCTGAGCCGGGCCGGGCTGGGCTCGGGGATGCGGCGGGATGTTGCGGGCGGGATGCTCCTATCCCTTCGTAGAGGACAGCTTCAGCCGCTTCCCCTCCCAGAGCAACATCTATGGCCTGTGCCAGGCCGGCCAACAGGAGCTGCTGGCCGCTACTCTCAAAGGGAAGGTGGTGTGTTTCAGATACCAGGAGCTGCAGCAGAAGATACGGCCCGTGGCCAAGGAGGTCCAGTTCACCTACATCCCGGGTACGTCCCGAGTGAGAGCGAGACAGATGAGCACATTTACAAACCACGAGAAGATGCTTTCACCCGGAGAGATAGATACTTAGTATTGTTCGGTGGCATGGCCTCTCTCGGCTTCCGTACAGGTGCAACAGCGGTAGCAAAACCTATCCAAGAGTTAGCACCTGTTCGAGCTATGCGGGAGCCCACCCACTTTTTAATATAATGCATGAGATAGGAAAACTGCAACAGTAGTAGTATTAGTGGGAATACAAAGGTGTACAAAAATGGAAGTATGACGGACCTTCACTTTACTGGATCAAGAGATTTTCATACATTTTTGAATTAACTATGGGTCACAATATTTTTACACCACATTCACACTTCCCACGTCCCACACATAGATCGTCATTCTTCGGTAAATGTCTTTTTATGCAAATACGTTACAGATTACTGCAAAGATGTAACCGGGTCTTTTTTTTCCCCCCCAAAGTCGATGCGGAGATCGTATCGATTGATGCCTTCAACAAGTCTGCACCCAAAAGAGGCCTGGTGGTGGGCATCACATTTGTCAAGGTGATAATCCCCCTCCGTTTTGGTCATGTATTTTGCCATGCTGCGTAAGAGGGGCCGTTAACCACCGGCCCGACTCCTTGCAGGACTCGGGAGACAAAGCCACGCCCTTCCTGAACATCTACTGCGACTATGAGCCCGGCTCCGAGTTCAACCTCGAGTCCATCGCGCGTGAGTCCAGGGAGGGCGCGGCGTGGGCCGACGTCCCCGCCGTTCGGTTCTCGGCACTGACGTTCGTGTGTGTCTCCCCACGCAGAGAGCTGCCTGAACCTGGAGCTGCAGTTCACGCCCTTCCAGCTCTACCACACCGAGTGAGTTTGCGCGCGGGCCGAATGCGAAGGCACTCGGCAGCCGACTCGTGGGCTCCCCGCTCTCGGAGACGGATCCCATGAAATCCATGCAAGAGTTCAGTTTCCATGGCGACCGAGCTGCAAGGCCATTTGGTACAGGATCACAGATCTGAGAGAGAGAGAGCGTTGGTTGTGGGGGGAAAATGGAGTCCTTGTTTTTGCAGAGTGGTGGAAACGATGCGCCTGCGCCACAGCGACAGTGAAAATCTAATCGGAGACACGCCACAAAACGGTCCCGATTGAAAAACTACTGGCTCGAAGAAACGTTAAAAAAGAAAGTAAGTGGGATCCTCGTCATGGACCACTTCTTTCAGTTACCACCACAGATTTTCAGTTGGATCGACTTTGGGGCTGTTTGCAGGCCGTACCATTGACATTATACTGTATGTCTCTCTTGAGGGAAGTTTCAATGAAATTATGTCATCATTATCAAACATCAATGGAATAGGATGGTTCAAAATGTCAAATGTCAGTGTATGCATTTACCTAACTTGTGATCTCATATCATCAATCTTTGAATATTGTTTTGAACAATGGTTGTTTCAGTGATAGGTCTGTGACGTTTGTGGAGCTCAAACAATCAATCGATTGATCGACAATTAATCAACTAATAAAAGAAGCGACAACTGCTTTGAGAATCGATCAATTTAAGCACTGAAAACAAATTTGAGAAGGACGTCAAGAAATGAAGCGACCTTCAAAAACACATGGGGTTTCCTCCCTCTTCGCATCATTTTAAAACCCCAAAACTAACCGATGGATGGAGAAAATTAACAGACTGACGACCAAAATAACCGTTCGTTGCAGCCCCGTGTGATACGCTTTTTTTCCCTACAAAATCAAACGAGTGAATGAACACCTTCCGAGGGTGGTGCCGGGGGTTGTAGTCTGTGTTTACTGACAGTTACCGTCCCAGAGGATGCCATGCTCTCCAAAGTAAGTCGACGCTGCCCGACAGTTAGAGATAGAATGTACTGAGAAAAAAGAGAAAAAAATAAGCCTAGTTGTCCCAATCTCAGGGATTCCTTAGGGAGTGTTTTGAGTGTCTTGAAAGTCATTATCATCGTGAACCGAGTAACCAGTGAGCTGTTCTCTCGGTCAGAGTGCAGTGTGACGATGGGGGCAGAGAGACCGTGTTTCTGCTCAGTGGCCATGACCAGAGGATCCACCTGTACAAGGAGGTGAGAGCAGAGCATCGACCTCTCAGTGTGTGTGTGTGTGTGTGTGTCTGTAGGACATCGTGTATACCGCGGCTCTAAAGGTTATGTCATAGGAACACCAATTCCGGTGTCAAACTAGTGGATCAAAGGGGACATTTCCTTCTGGACAAACGATGGTTTTAAAAAAAGCTGCTAGCACAGCGCAGGATTCAGCCCGATTTCCCCCTGGTTCCCGACAGAACGCCTCCCTGCACCAGTTTGAGGAGCAGCCCGTGGAGAAGCTCTTCCCCGAGCTGCAGGAGCTTCCCAGCAAGTGAGTTTTCACGTTCCGGGGTGATCGACCCGTGCGTATTCTCTCCGTCTCGGCCTGTCACCGTGTCCAGCGTCTCCCTGTAACTCTTGCCCCCCTCCCCCATCCCTGCAGTGTGCTGTGGCTGGACGTGCTGAGCATCTCTGGAGGCCGGCGACTCTCAGCTTTTGGCTGTCAGAGCGGCTGCGTGGGACTGGCCCTGGTGGACCAGGCGGGACCAGGTGAGGGAGGGCACATCCTGGGCGATGATGTCCTGACAGTCAGACACGCTCTGCTCCCGGCACAAACTGTCTCAGTCTGAAACGCGCCATGATTGTTCTGGTTTTCGCGCCCGGATGGTCCTGGTTGTCTTTAAATGGTCGCGCATGTCGTTTGTTTCTCCCCCCCGATCAGAGGTTTTGCAGAGCTGGCGCTTCCAGTTTGACAGTCCAATCTCCACAGTGCTGCTGTTCCCCCTGAGCTGCCCGGCGGGGCCCCGCCAGCAGGAAGCCGGAGAGGAAAGTACGTCCCCCGCTTGGCCTCACTGTCAGCCCTCAGCACGCGTCCCTCTCTGCTCGGCGTGACTGGTTTCCCCCGGAGAGGGGGAAGAAAACAGTGATTTACTGCGTCTCTGCGTTGCCAGGTGGAGGGCTGGAGAGCTACAACCTGCTGGTCACCAGCACCATAGAGATGGCAGTGGTTTACAGGTGAGGCTGTGTTTCACCGGGGAGGGGGGGGGGGGGGCCATGGCCTGGCGTGGCAGCTTTCACAGCCCGAGCGTTTGTCCTCCAGAGACGTGCAGGAGCGCGGCCTGTCTCGCTCGGTGTGCCTGGCGGAGAGCGACCAGCATGACGCCGTGCTCTGCGCCCTGGTCATCGACCTGGACTTCGACGGGGAGAAGGAGGTGCTGCTGGGAACATACGGCCAGGTCAGGAGCGCCCCCCCCCCCCCCCCCCACTCGACACTCTGTTCAGCCGATAAGACTCGAAGTCATTCCGATTTCACTATCGATATGACTTGGCGATAAGTGGAATCATTAAGCAGGCATCCGGTTCTGAATACGAACCGGTTCTCAAGTCCCATCCTTACGCTCTACCAGCGGCCATCTTTATTAGTACTTTGAAAGTACAGTTATTGCCTTACCTGTTAAAAGAGAGTCCTACAATTGTCCCAGAGCAAGCTAAAGTGCTGAAACGTGACATGAATAGCATGTCTGTCGTACTTTAGAAGTACACGGATGGACACATAGATAGCCGTGTTACATGACCGTCCTCTCCTCTCCTCTCCCCTCCCCTCCCCTCCTCTCCCCTCCCGTCCTCTCCCCTCCTGTCCTCTCCTCTCCTCTCCTCTCCTCTCCTCTCCTCTCCTCTCCTCTCCTCTCCTCTCCCCTCCCGTCCTCTCCCCTCCCGTCCTCTCCTCTCCTCTCCCCTCCTCTCCTCTCCTCTCCTCTCCTCTCCCCTCCCGTCCTCTCCCCTCCCGTCCTCTCCTCTCCTCTCCCCTCCTCTCCTCTCCTCTCCTCTCCTCTCCCCTCCTCTCCTCTCCTCTCCTCTCCTCTCCTCTCCGTGCAGGAGCTCCTCTGCTACAAATTCCAGGCGGCGGCGGCGGGCGGGGAGGACGGCCACTTCGAGCTGCAGTGGAGGCGCAGCTTCAAGAGCCCCCTGCTGTCCGTCATCTACCTGGACCTGACGGGCGACGGTCTGCGAGAGCTGGCTGTCCTCACACTGAAGGGCCTGCACATCTTACAGGTGCGCGGCGCAGCGCTGGGTCACGCCCATCCGCCACACGAAGCTTCCCCCCACCTTCCACTGTCCAGCCTGGGCCGATGAGCGCATCCAATTAATCACGACACTCAATTCCGATTCTCACAAAAGCAAGCCGGACGGGCTGAGAGAAGGGCGAGTGGGGAGCCATCACTGGCCTCTACTGGCCACCGGGACAAACTGCCCCGAAACTGATGGCGCTGAGCTCGGCCTGCCCTCTCTCCTATGTTCACTCAGTCTGCAGTGGCCTGTGCTTCGATGACTTCATAACCTCAGACCCGTAGGTGCACAATGTCACACTGAATTATCCGGCCTGACGCTACAGTGCCTTTCATTTGCTTTTGTTTTGGAGCAGCATGACAAAGCTCAAGGCTTGGAAAAGCAACCAAGAAATTGTTGTAGTTGTATGTACTGTAAGCCTAAGATATTTCACTTCAAACATCTTGTCAGCTCGGTCTGCACAGACATATCGAGTGCAATCAGTGAATGTCGTACAATCCTGACTAAAAGACGGTAATGAAACGAACCCAAACACAGAACTTCTAGAATCCGGCCGAAGCTGAGTCCAGTTTCTTCCTCCATGCGCTTTCCCCAGGCGTGCGTGTGTGTGTGTGGGTGACGGGATGTCCCTCTGTCTGTCTCCTTCAGCACACCCTCACCAGCACGGCCCACCTGGTCCTGCGGCGTCTGGCCGGCAGGGTGTCCGCGCTGACAGCCGGGTCTGACCCGGAGTCAGACGGAGCTCCGAAGGAGAAGGAGGCCGGGGCCGGGAGAGAGGAGGGAGGAGAGAGGGTGACCCCGGCACCCTGACCCCCGGCACACTGACAGGACCTGCGGCCGGCGTTTACGCCTGCACGTCCCTGCGGGTCACCCCCGACGTTGCCAGTCCAACTGACAAGTGTCCTTACAGCTGTTGCGGCGCTGCTGATTACAGACACTGGCCAGAGAACCTCAGATCGAGTCTGGCGGGTGAAGATGCAACACTTGGTCTTTGTGGACGAACGCTCGCAGCAGGAGCTATGTAGGAGTTATGGGGCGATGTGCTGTACATAGTGTACAGTCATAGCAGATAATAAGCAGATAATAAATGACACATTTGGCTCCATATACACTCGCTGTTTGTGATAAATCAGGTTTTTGTCACTTGAAGTGGTATGATTCAGAGTTTCACAAGACTGGTGAAACTGAAGGAGGAATGCGCCATTCGTTTTCACTAATAAACTGAAATCATTTCAAACAGAAAATGTGCTTTGATTTTTTTTTGATAGATGCTCTTCAGGTTTGCACGCTCCAGGGAAGCGCCGTGACACGCTGAACACACTGGAAATATCAGTAGAGCAATGGGGTGGTCTGAAAATATGAAACTAACTCTTATTATGAGAGGAACTATTTGAAGTTTGTGGAGGCCGTGTGAAAGTGTATCTGCGGCGGGAAACCAACCCATTAAAGTGGTGAGCGGACTCCAGGGGTTTATTAGTGCTCAGCGTTACGTAAGAGCACAGGTCCTCCTATCATCCGAGACGCAGTTCAACTTGAAGGTTGGCCTGCTGGGGTGGTGGTGGTGGTGGGGGGGGGGGGAGGGGGGAGGGGGGGTTCGAAGTAAAGCCCAAACTTCACGAGAGACGTTCCCAACGGTAGATGGAAAAGCTTCCTAGAAAGACGCCTGTGTGTGCGGCTCGTAGTCCGGAGCCGTGCGGGACCACGACGCGGGGGGGACCATCCGGGAGCCGCCGCCGCCGCCTCTGGCACCTGTTCCCCCGGCCGGCCGGCCCCCACAGCGCCGGGCTGCCGCGGCCGCCGCCGGTCCTGGAGTTGTTGTTACCCCTTGTCAACAATGAGGAGCGTGGCGCGGCGGCGCCGGGCGCCTCTCACTCAATGGGCTCGTTATATTTAGCTGTGGGAGCAAGCACCGAGAGAGAGGGGGAGAGAGAGGGAGAGAGAGAGAGAGAGAGAGAGAGAGAGAGAGAGCGAGAGAGAGAGAGAGAGAGAGGAGCCCCTGAACCAGGAGCGGTGACACTCTGATCCCGCTGCTGCAACCCCCCCCCCCCCCTCCTCCTCCTCCCCTCCACCCCCTGCGAGCAAAACAAAAAAAACAAGGAGAAAACACAACTTGGCGATCGGTGCGAGGTGCTCGTCACCACCAGGCTGCGTGCGTGTGTGTGTGTGTGTGGCTCACGCGCGGCACGCACGCGCGCACACACACTTGCGCGCGCGGCCAGAGAAAGCGAGAGAGACACAGAGAGAGAGGGAGAGAGAGAGAGAGAGAGAGAGAGAGAGAGAGAGAGAGGGAAGAGCAGAGCGCAGATTAGTCCACAGCTCCGGGGGAAAAGATGATGATGGCCGGTGGTGGCGGAGCCGCCGTGGAGCATAACGGGATCTACTCGGCTCCCAGCCTCCACAGTCTGCAGCCCCTCATGGAGCCCGACAGCCCGGACTCCCGCAAGCGGCCGCTGGACGCCCCGGCCGAGGAGGCCGGCTGCACCAAGCGCACCAACACCGGAGGTAAGGGGGACCAACATCCAGAGGGGCTGGTGGGGGAGCCAGTGCAGGGCTCTACAGCACACGCGCGCGCGCACACGCACACGCACGGCATGTGTTTATGGTGTGCTGGATAGTTGAGGAGCTGCACATCCCAGCGGGGTGAACCCTATCACCTCCCCCTCTCCTCGGCTGCAGCTCCTCCAGGAGCTCCTTTGCGCCGTGGGGCCGTGCTTGGATGACTCAAAGGAGAAGTTGCCACTGGTCACTGTTTATCTGGAGTCAGGGATTCCCGTTCCGACACCAAAGCTTTTTTTGTCTCTCTCTCTCTCTCTCTCCCCCCCCCCCCCCTCTCTTTTAACACTGTGGGGAGGAGGAGGAGGAGGAGGTTGGCTGAGAGCAGGTGGCAGCAGGACCATTTGACAGACATGGCAATGGGGGGTGCAAGTCAAACAATCATGCTGAACTTCCATCCCATTGCTCTGTGTTGCGTTAATGGCCCAGGAACAGTGGAGACGGGAGCTCTGACCCCGGCTTCTGTCTCACTGTTGATTTATGAACTCTATCAAATGCACAGGTAATAATAGGGCTCGTTTGGTGGATTTACGGAGAGTTCCCGGGGAGATTTTAGTGGAGCATTCGTCTTTGGTGGCTGAAATGAGGCTGATATGCAGTATACATTAGAGTAACCCAGTTACAAGCCACATCGGCCATATTTTAAAGTGCAAACTGTTGAGGAAAGTGAAGTAGGACATGCAGCCCTGCACACAAGCGGGGTGGACACGTATTACCTGTCCTCGGTCCTCTTTTAAAGCGGAATTATTTATAGTTTGCCAGTTCGGTCAGAACAGCGCATCTGTTCGGAATTTTTGTTAGTCATCATGATACAAGGCATACAAGCTTTTTTTAGCTGATTGGAGCCGTTGGCTCACTACACAGCGGACGCATGAAGAAATCACAAATAGGGAGGCGAATGGAAACCACGCATATGTACAGGTTGGCTGGGTGGTGTGGACGTTCTTGAGGGAGCGTGGTCCACAGTTGCGCCACGGTCCAAACACATCCACTGGAGACTCTAAATCGTCCCTTGGTGTGTCAATAAGAGGCGTAAATGCTGTGTGTAACCTGCCATGGACTGGAAACCTGTCCGGGGCACGTTCCCCCGCCTTCACCCTGTGTGAGCTGGAGATGTGAAGTGGCTAAAACAACGTTTCCACGGAGGAGAAGCGATGGCGACCGCCGTGGAGTCGGCACCTGCATCGTTTGCCACCAGTGGGAGAGGTAGGGGCGCAGTAATGAGCTGTGTTGGCCGACTCGTTATGCCGTCTCCTCTGTACGTCTTCGTTCGGCTGGTGATTGTTCCGGTCCGCGGCTCACCAGGGACCCAGCCGGCGCTTACCGGAGAACCTCGCGTTAATTGGACATCCACGGAGAACGGGCACGGCTTCTGCGCCATATGCTGCTGAAAATCTGCCCGGCCCGTCGTCGTGGTGTCCCAGACATGGACGGGTAGAACGGACGACAGGACGATGCAACTCCGGTCCATTGGCACCCTTAAAACGAGTGAGGGACAGAGAAATCACACCCCTGTTTGCCCTGGAAAGTCTTGGTAAATACTAAAAGAGACCGAATCCACACACACAGAGAGAGCGCCTTGGCTTTTTGAAGTTGGCGCCGTCCCTCTAGTGGGGCTCACTCCCCGGCCCGACACGGCCGACGTTCTCTTGACTCACCTCTGTGTCACAGCCCCGCTAAACACGGAGCGTCCGACGTCCGACCCGACCTGCGTCAAACCGGCCGCCGCTACGCCCGGAGAGACAACGTCAAAGTCATCTCGTTACGAGGCGGACGCCGACGTAAAGAGGGGTCGTTTGTTGGGCCTTTATGCGATTCCAATTTGCAATGGGACATTTGGTTTTACAGAGTCATTTTATGCTCAGTACTGAACATTTAGTAGCAAGTAAAACCTCAGCAGGGGGACGTGGAGGCACACTGGCCCACTGGTGACTGGGATTAAACCTAGCCGAGGGGCTACCAGTGCAGGCCATCGCCACGAACGCGTTCAAGGAGTTTCGCTCTGGCCCGGGCGGTGTTGAGCGGTCGGGAGCTGGACTGTCTCTAAGGCGTAGGCGCGCGCGGGAGCTCGCCAACATTTGATTTCCAGAGGCGATGCAGCAGCCAATCTTCCGGTCAGATACCTTTTCTTTGACCTTTTTTTTCCTTTTTACCCCCCCCTGGAAAAAAAAACCCATTGCCGCTAATTTGGAGCACAGCGGCGCAGCCTGCGAGGTGCACATCTTACCCCCTCTTCAAACGACGGCCCCCTTACAAAGGGACGGTGCTTTGTCTCCCTCCCATATCATGCTGCCTACATACATACGGGCCTTCCACCCCGCGCAAAGACGGCAAATTTGCAGCCCGTCCTGGCGGCGGCGGGAGTGCGGCCCAGTACTCCTCCGCCTCCCCTGTAATCACCGAGCCCTCCACCGCGTCTGATATTGATCGCGTTATTCCCTTTCGAACCGATCATTAACGTGACTGGCAGCTACAACAAAGAGCGGGGGGCCCTCGTGCTCCCCCGAAGCCCAGCGCCTCGCGCTTTAAGAGCCGCGGCCGCCGAGCGAGGGAAATTGCTCCCCTTTTATCAGCGGCGCCCTTCTCTCCTCGAAATGAACATCTTTCATTCACTGCTCCCCCTAATTACCCCGCGCTCTGTAGGCCCATGTCGCTGGCAAGCGCGTGCCTTCCAAACAGGGCCGCGCGGCTGAGGGATTAGGTATGATCTCGCAATGTTGCTAATGGAAGGGCTGGCTCAGGAATGCCAGCCGTTTTTTTTTTTGTTTTTTTTTTCTTTATTTCATTTTTTCGCGTTTTTTTTTTTTTTTTTTTGGTGGGAAGGACACAGGTGCCCTTGCAGAGCGGTGTGACGTGAGCGGACTGTGAATTTGCCAGGTGGCAGTGAAAGAGAGAACCGGAGAGAGAGAGAGAGAGAGAGAGGGAGGGAGAAGAGAGCGGCAGAGAGGAAGATAGAGGCGAGCGGAGAGAAAAGGAGAGATAGATAGACTGCGAGAGGGAGTGGAGTCTACAGGGAGGCTGTGTCTATATACCAGAGGATCTCTCAGTGAATGAGAATGGGAGAATTTTCTGGAATGATTTGTTCCAAATACCCCCCCCCCCCTTCCTACCACCACCCAAAAGAGAGCCGGGCCGCGATGCTAGGGGGGTTTGATGTTGTGGATGAAGCTAATGAGCAGCCTGGAAGAATAGGGAGCTCTCTGGCAGCCTCCCTGGAAAGCCCTGCTAAATGAAGCCGGGGACGGCGCGTCCACGCACACCTACACACCGCCGTCGTTCACAAGCAGCCCTGCCACTTAAGATACCTCGCCGCGCGAGATTTATAGGCGTAGTGATTGGCTCCGTCGCCCCCCCTCCACCATTCTGCGGCACTGCCATTTGCAATGGTTGATGAGCCCCTCCGCCCTCTCAAACATGGCCGTCTGAGGGATTGGGGGTGGGGGAAAGGGAGGAAAAAGGAGGGTGGGAGGGCGGGTGGCGTACGGCACGCTGCCTCCGATCACTCCTCCTCCGCCTCCTTCATCATCTGCCTCTGCTACCCGTGCGGCTCTCCAGCCCCGGCTGAAGGTCACTCCACGCGCTCCTCCGAGCCGCGCGCTCCGAGCCGCCGCACAGCCACTTCACCTTTGTCGCTCTCCGCCGAAAGAGGGGTGGGGGGGAGAAAAAAGGTGGCCGAATGGGCTGCCATACTTTATAGTGCTGCGTCAAAAGAGGCGGAGTAGGGGGAGAAGATTCAATCTTTTTTCTCGGGCCCCGGCGTCGGGGTGGGGGGTGGGGACGTGACGTGCCGGAGGCGGGAGGCCAGCCATTGGCCGAGCGCGGTGTCAGTCCCGCGCGCTGCTGCAGACGGACAGGCCACTCGATGAATATGGATGAGAGCAGTGAAAAGGGTGATGCGGCAGGGAAGACCCCCCCCCCCTTCAAACCGATGCAGGCTCGAACAATGCGTGCCGTCTTTCACTGAAAACACTGAGAGCCCGCATTAGCATTTTCCCAGACAATTGAGGCTCTGGCCAGCTGCAGGCATGGCTCGGATGCTGCGGTGAAGCCCCTTTCTCTGCGCCCGCTGGTGAATTAGAGCCGTGAACAAGTCGACCGGCCGCATTCCTCAACACCACCACTGCACCTATGCCTAGGCTAACGTCAAGATCCCCTTCAGAGATTGTGCCCCGGCATTGATGGCGATCTGACGGAGGACTTGAGAAGCAGCAGATCTCAGAATGGGTAAGCTCTCTGGAAAAAAAAAAACCAACTCATTTTGCCTGACTTGTTGAATTTATCCGTCGTGCTCGACGGCGTGCCATTTCGCTCCCCGGGTCTCGTTTGTTAGCCGCTGGTGCTCAGTTTTGTTCCGTCGTCCTTGCTGCCTGTCAGCGGCAGGTTGGTCCATTGAAATGCAGAATGGGTACTTGGGGGGGTAGCGGGAAGGAGGGAGGACGGTCACAAGGCATTTCCTCCTGACCCACCCCCCTTGAGTGACTTAACTAAACACATTTGGCTCGGCGTCCGTGTCTCTCCTCCGAGCCATCCTCCCAGTACTGGGAGCAGGGGTTTGAACTAGCACCCCACTGGCTCGGCTTGCTCAATGTGCCCCACTACTCCCGGTCCTTGGCGGATTGCAGCAACAGATTGCCATGTTTACTCTACCACATGACGCCATGAAAACCTGTTACTGTGATCTCAGACACCAGGGCAGAATGAATTATTGACTAATGACAGCAAGCGTGGCTGCGAGGGGCGACGGAGGGGACCTCGGTGGCGTCCTCCCCCCCCCGTGCTGGCTTTTACTCTGCCGGTTTTAGGGCTCAGGCAGAAAGTTACGCAGTGGGTTTTGGCTCGGTCTGTCAACAACAGGTCTTTGGATGTTTGCGCCCGGCGCCGTCTCATTTCGATCCTCCGTGCCGGCGCGGTCCCGGGTGCCTCGCGACGGGGGCGAGGGATCGACAGCTCAAAGGTGACCGTGTCAGACACGCGTGATCTTTATTTCGCCATCAAGGTCATTTTATTGTTATTCGGCGCGGTGGGAAGCTGGGGGCCGACCGCAACGGAGCGCCAAAGTCAGAATGTTAGACAATGGCCTGAGATCAACAGAGTGTAATGGGTTTACCTCTTATTCCCCTTCCTTTTGAGGCAACCGCATACTGAGCAGCATCTCACACATTCACTTGGTAGGTGAATGTGGGCATGATGCGCTGTGGGATTTGGGGATGGTCTCCACGGCCCTGGCTAATGAAACTAAACGAAAAGTGAATGGCATTAACAATTGTGCCGTTGTCTGTATATTTGTCAGAGCCATTGGTTATGGGTGACGTGCAGGAAAACAAGCCCTGTGTCTGAACGGAACATGAGGGGCATATTAATGCAATAGAGAGAACAGCTAACATCCAGGCTGTGAAATTCCTTGATGTCACAGTGCCATGTTCATTCACATCTGAATCTAATGAGTGCATTACTGAGGCAACAGGTTGGTCTCGGCACAGGGCGGTCCACCTCCATCCATCCGTCCGTCCGTCCGTCCGTCCATCCGTCTTCCCTACCTAACCCGCCCGCGCCTAGCCTCCAGCCCCCTTGCATTTCCATGCTCCCCACAAAACATGGGATGCAGTGTCATGGTGACGGAGCGTGCAGCTTTGGCATCCGTGACGGTGAAATCTGCATTGCACTACAATGGGGGGTGGTGGGGGGTGGGAGGGGGGGGACGGAAACGTAATCGAAAATGCCCGTCTGCCGAGATGGACAGTGCTTCATTTTTTTTTTTTTCACCACATCCCGAGCATCCACCGGAGTGACGTCACCCTGGAGGCAGCTCGAACGGGATGGAAGCATGACGTCATTGCATCGGGAGTCGGTCCCACCAGGGCGGAAGGGGCACCTGTACCCGAGTGCTCACCGCGATGTCACCCGTGTCGTGGTCGGAATTCAGAGAGGGACGAGGGCCACGCGCTACGTCGATGTATCGCTGGCCGGTCCTCTGATTGTGTCCGAGCCCCCCCCCCCCCCTTGTTCGATACGTGGTTGATTGCTTTTCACCAGATTACCGCGCTCAACGTTATCGGGGGTTGGGGTGGGTGGGGGGGTTGACTCCACTTCGCCCACTTTGCCGCTGATTAATTCTTAATTAGCAGCGTAAGGGGAAGGGGAACTTTCCCCGCGCTGGGAAAAGAGGAAATGTGTTCGGCTGCAATTTCTTTGAGGCCGACGAGGCCTGTCAATCACCGACCGCTACAAGCTACTGTAAACCACAGAAGCCCCTTCCAAAATGGAGGAGATTTAGACCGTCTTGGCAGTCTAGCCTTTGAACAAATCTGTGGGATTGGCTTCCATATGTTCCTCTCACGTCTGTTAATTAAGAAGGCTCTCTCTGTAGTGGCATTCATGAACTGCATGGCTAATGACTCCGTGCATTTGCATTTAGTCTGTGTGTAACTTTCCTCTCCTTTTGAAAGAGCAGGCTGGGTTTTACGCTCACATAGTGCTGCTCAGTGGACACCCCCCTTGATTAGCGAGACTGGACCTGGCGTTGCATTTTGTCAGAGGTTGCTAAAACTCCTTGAAAACAGTTAAAATTAGACCTCTGCAAACTGGAAAGGAGGTCATCATTTACTCTGCAGAAATCTGGGACAGGACACAGAACATGTCACCAATCTCAGACAAGAGCAAAAATGTAAATGCACTGAAAGCGACAAAGAGCTCGGAAGGCAAAATCCACATCCAGACGCCACCTCCTCAAACACATAATTAGGATATTACCTTTCCCTATATATGTCAAAGCTATGTATTCCCATGATGATGTTCTGCTGGTTGAGGGGTAATGGTGTGTGTGTGTGTGTGGTGGAGAGGGGGGGGGGGTGAATATGGGTGGTGTAAACCACCCATATGATGTGCTGGGCTACTTTATGAGTTGTGACCCTTTCCCACTTTGTGTGTCTCTCCCCCAGAGGAGGGCGAGTACTTCCTGAAGGTGCTGATCCCCAGCTATGCAGCCGGCTCTATAATTGGCAAGGGCGGCCAGACCATCGTGCAACTGCAGAAAGAGACGGGTGCCACCATTAAGCTGTCCAAATCCAAAGACTTCTACCCAGGTAAGGACGGACGCTTGGTAATTCAAATGGATGGGCGTGAAGCCTCACGCGTATGAATAC
Organism: Karalla daura; assembly: GCA_029224185.1. NCBI lineage: Eukaryota > Metazoa > Chordata > Actinopteri > Chaetodontiformes > Leiognathidae > Karalla > Karalla daura. The sequence continues at coordinate 2,273,084 of CM055204.1, forward strand.
GAGAGGGGTCGTCTGAGTCATTACCCAGCCGGAGGAGCGACGCCTCGGTGCGAGGGAGCATCGACGTAGCCTCTTCATCTGGCCTCCCATGAGCGATCGCTTCCCATTTTAATCACGCGGCCATCGTAAACACTCTGAAATTGATTACCCCCCCCCCCCCCCCCCCCCCACCCCCCGTGTCCTTGAGGGCCTGAACATACACACGGATGTAAAAAGACGCAGTAGTCAGGTCTCTCAAGTCGTATGGAGCGGCCGGCACGTTGTGATATGGCAAATGTGTTTCCGCGCCGGGCGCAGGTTTTTGTTTGCGCGTTGCAAGAACCGTCTCATTTGTCTGCTGCCACTGCCACTGCCCCCCCCCCCCCCCCCCCTCCTCCCCCCCACGCCTCCTCCACCCCACTCCCCCTCCTCCACCCCCCCCTCCGTTACCAACCACCGCCGCCACCGTTCCACCCCCAAAACGAGGCTGAATTCTGTGACGCAGGGGATGCATGGCGTACATGGGAAGCCGCAATTGTGCCGGAGAGAGTTTGTGCGTGTGTGTGTGTGTGTGTGCGTGTGTGCGCGCGTGTGAATCGGAGACGAACGGGAGAAGGAGGCTTCTCTCGGTGACCCTCGCGGCAAGCGGGCCGAAGCCAAGCCATCTCGCCTTCCCCCCAGCGCCCAGGCCCGGGTCGCGGGGGAGTCCGCCTGTTCGTCCCTCATGCCTCGGGAAAGAGGCCTCGACCTGCGGAAAAACAACAGGTGCCGAGGCGCCTCGCTGCCCATCCCCTCCAGATGTTTCCTGCGATAGCCGACGCAGGCAAATAATCCCCGTGCAGCGGCGCACCTTCGTTCGCCACTCGAAAGAGGGGAAATTGGTGCGCCATGTCCGGCTTCCTGTCGCAAAGCCCACCCGCGTCACAACCCCTCCGCACGTCCGAAAGGTATCGGTCATTTAGGCGCCGGATAAGACGAGCAACAAACGAGTAACGCGGCCTCGGTCGGGCCTGCTCTGTTGGGAGCTGCGTGTGATATATTGGACGTGGCCGAGGATTGCCGAGCAGTGGGAGGGAGGGAGGGAGGGAAGAGGAGACGCGCTATCAGACATTTTTTTTCTCCCCGTGCTTTTTTCCCCTCCACTATGTTTGCGTTGAGCCATGATGAAACGGCGCGTGTTCACGGTTCACGGCTCAGAGCTCTCTCTCTCTCTCTCACGCGCCGCGCTGCGCACACACAGGGGCCAACTATGTTTTAAGGGGGAAGAAATATGGCCGCCGCAGAAATGAAAGGGGCGATACGCATCCCCCTATGTCTCTCTTCGGGATTGTGGATGTGATCATAGGCCACCACCTGCTCCGCCCATCCCCCGCTCATTATCGTGATGAGTGAGGAGAGGAGTTCAGGGAGAGGGTGTTGGCACGGATGTGATTGGGCGCTCGCCCTGGCCCTCACGGGTAAACTGAAACGGCGGCTACTGTACGCTGCACAATAGCCGGGAGCGACGCCCTCCGAGAAGCCAGCACGGGCTCAACTCGAGACTGCCACTTGTCCGAGACGAATGCAAACGAATGGCATTTTTTGGTCCGGCCCCGTGGTTGTTGAATGGGCTGTGATTCGGGCTAACGTAGCATGCTAATGCCATTACGCGTAGCCGACACCCCCCCGACGGCCAAGGCTAGCTCCCTACGAGCCCGGGCGATAGCTCAGTGCCCCGGAGACTCTCCCCCGGACGCCGCACGTCTCGCGTCCGTCAGCGTGAGACATGAGAGCGCGTGCTGAAAGGTCCTGATGGGGTGGGGAGGGGGGGTGGGGTGGGGGGGGCGGGGGGGCGGGACGGCACAACAGGGCCCGGCCGTGTCGGACTGAGATGGATGAGCAGAGATAGTGAAGGGTGTGATGATGCATGATTGTATGTGAGCGAGGGGGACGGGGGGGGGGGGCAGGCCCAGAAATAGCCCGTTTCAATCTCTCTCTGTGGACGTGACCCCTCTCCCAGCTGTACTCGAGCGGCCCTGACACACGCCAAGTTTCCTCTTTCCTCCTCCTCCTCCTCCTCCTCCTCCTCCTCCCCGGTCGCTGTTTCTTTCAGATACGGTTCCTGGTCGTTGGGAGAATTCAGGCCAGATAGGATGACATCATACCCCTCTCGAAACAAAAAAAATAAATAAAGAATCCGCTTCTCGTGCTCACCTCCCCAACACTCTGGCACCGGCCGTTTTTGTTTTTTTTTTGCGTTTGTTTTTTTATTTTGGTTTGAAACTCGAACCGTGGCACGGTTGGAGAACAAGTAATCCAGCCCCCATAAACACGCCACGCCATACATTCGGCCCACTCGTACTCTGCTCTCGGCACACACACACGCACGCACGCACACACACGCTCACACCTACTTACACACATCCGAATAGTTAAGCAGCTGCGGAGACGGAGAGAACTGTGGGAATTCACAATTTGAACATGAACTTGGGCAGAAAACTTCGGCCCGTTGGCTTTGCGCTTCTGGCCTCCAGCCAGCTGTATTGAGTTGCTTTGTATAACACGGACGGACGAAACGCGTGATGTCATCGAGGCACTCGGTTTCCATTATCTAACCATCGAAACATCGGGCGCTTCTCCTCTCCTATGGGCGAGCGATGCGTACGTTTTGGAGATAAGCAGACCGCGTTTTGACACCATATGCGGCGTACACTCCCTATGGCGCGGTATCGTGTCTGCCCCCGGGGTCAGATCAGATCATGGGCGGAGGTCTCAGACTAATGGAAACCGCAGCGTTTTCTCTCTCTCCCTCTCTCCAGATTTATGCGCGTGCCTCCAGTGAACAGCAACTCCTCTCTGTGCGAGTTGGTCATCGAGATGTGCAGTTACACAACGCCGCACACTGAACCAGTCCCTTAGAAAATCTCGTGTTGTTCTCCTTCATGCTGCGGCCGTGGCGTTAGAGAGCGGACCTACCTGCTCACTGGACACTGGATATAACATACAACAGTTGAAATTTGCTCTTGTGGTAAAGTTAAATGGAGGAAGTCTGTTTGCTACGCTTTGACATGCTACCATTCCTCGACCTAAAGCCTGCATTGTGAGCTGCAGGGCATTAGCTAGCCTTCACAAATCTACCGAGTTGCATTGCGGGAAGTAGAAGATTCATCGTTTTAAGTGCTTAAGCTCACCGTATACGAAGGACTCGGGTCTAGGACAGCCATGGATATGCAGCCAGGATCCCTGCAGTCTGCAGTCGCATCGGTGGCCAGGCCCGTCAAATAATCCCTCTAAACTCGCGGCTAACATAGCCGCTAACTTGTCCCCATTAGCAGCTATGGTAGTCCCTCGCTCGCAAATATATCGAATCAGTCATTAACGTCAAGGAGAGGAGGGAGAGGTGGCACTTGCCTCTTATTTTACCGTCCCTGGAACATTAGACGAAAGTGTCGGGCGCTTTCCTTTTTGAATCCCTCTCGCGGGTGTCGGCAACAGAACCAGGCCCGATCCCCTTCGACATGCAAACGCTGCCCCGTTTTGTTTCGCAGATAAATGACTTTGCTTTCGGATGTCGCGCCGTCATCCCCGGTTGAAGTCAACCGCCTTACTGCCGTTCGCTTCCCAGAGCGGCGTTGTCGACGGGATCACAGCGCGTGGCACCCATCGACCCTGCGACCACGAATCCAGCAGCCTGACGCCCTAAATCAAGTTTGAATTGAAGAGCTTGTCGAGACGACGGCGCTGCCTCGTTCCCCGCAGGGAAGCCCGCTCTCGGCATATGTCTCCGAGTTGCTTCCCAGATCACATCTTTTCTCAGCCGCGGCTGCTCTTAAAACGGAGCTCCCTCGACCTCCCGCGCCGTCCTACTCGATTGAGCAGTTCCCATCTGGACCTTCACGGCGTAAGTGGCGTAAATGGTATCAATACGCCGATGAAACTAGTTCCAGGAAAAATCGAAATTTCTGTCCGTTCCGGTCATTTTTTGCCACAAGCTTCCCGTTTCTACCTGAATTCGTGAGCTTCACGCGTCTGTCCTGTAGCTTGTTAGGACCAGGGCGCTTATATTGTAATCGAATATCTCATTCATTTGTAGTGAGTGCAAGATAATTCTTTTGATAAGCACGCTGTGTTTATTGTCCTTTTCCACGATGACTACAGCGATTATTTTCTGGGCTATGATGTCATGTCTCACTGGTCCAAGAGCCTGTTTCTGATTCACTCGACACTTGCGATCGTAAGACGTCGGACGATTTGCTAAGCAAGTAGAAAAGATCCCCGCATTTCAATATTTACACGTCAGGGGAGTGTGCCATATGGCGACAGCGCGACGCGTTGGAGCCATTCAGCGCTGGGATCCCCAATCAAAACATTGCAGCTCACTTTATGGTGAGAATAATTGCTTTAAAAGTCTGCCGATGTGATGACAGTAATTACGGGGGACACTTAACATGTGGCATGCTCGAATCAGACAAAGGAGCTAATAGAAAGGCAGATTTCCATCAGTGGGAAGCTCGGGCTTCGAGACACAAGTATTGAGAGTGTCTTCCCCGGGATCATGATAGAGGACCTGAGAGTGGCTGCTCCCCGGGGGGGGAGGGGAGCTGAAGGCTGAGATGTGCCGTCTCAGGGGCACTGACACATTTCTCTCCCCCCTCCTGCCAGCCAGAGGACAAGCAAAACTCATACCGCAGCTCAAAGCCCAGAACTTTTATTATGAAATTTGTCACTCTCAAAGCGAGACAGAAGGCAAATGGCTGATGCAGGCAACGCGGGGAGTGGAGTGGGACGGGGACTAGAAATGCAGCACTCAGACAGGTTCATATCCTCTCCGCGGTGGCTCATTTGAGGCAGGACTGATCCGGGAGCAGCGCTAACGCGTCTTGTCTGCAGTTTTAGGCATTCGGTGGAGGGTTGGCGTACCAAGAAAAATAGAGCAATGGACGCTGGGAAAGTGAGGAAACAAGCGGAATGACCGGAGGCAAAAGGAAAAGAAGACCTATGTTGTGATTTGTTTGACACTGGTAGACTAAGTAGGGGCTCGAGTGGATGGATGGATTTTCAAACATCAGATGATTTAGGCTGAGATCTGCCCGGGAGTCTAGTAAGCGTCATTGATAAAGGGTATTAGGCGTCTGCGAGCCTGGCGAAATGTTACGGATACAATCCTATCTGTGCTGCTAGCACTTGAGCTGCCGTAGAACTCTACAAGGGGTTAAGTGCCCGTACTCGCAGTTCTTCAGTCTGTCACTTTGTCACCTCAAGAATTGCAGGCAGGTGCGGCACAATGGCGCTAAGCCACAGCAGCTGTGTTTCTGCCAGGGGCTCCATGAGATCACGTTCGTCGTCTGCTCTTTGTCTGCCGGCGGGGTTTGTAATTTGAATAATTCTGGCCGTTTTTGGCAAAAAGAAGCAAGATGCATAACAGTAACATGATGATAATCCATCCATCACCTTACCTGCATCACTGGTGCTGCAGGGTGCCTCCAGCGTCGGCAATGATGATGACAACAACAATAATAACAATAATGATAACAATAATAATGGTAATACTGTGCAGGACCTGTATCTCTTGTCCTTTTATAAACCGTTTCCCCCCATGCAATCTGTGTCCATGTTTCTATGCTAAACAGCTTTGCGGGGACACGAGGTCAGTGGCAGGTCGGGCGCCCGTTCCCCATTTTGCCGAACGAGGGTTTCCAACCGCCCTTCCCGATATGCTTGAACCGACATGTTGACGTATTTAGATCCATTGCTGCGCATGGCTGTGGCGGTGGCATGACGCCCTGGGTGCACGCGAGGGCGGATGCACGGCTCACGCAGTTTCATGTATGTCGACGATCATGAGATATCCCGCATTTGCTCCGAAAGGCGCGGCGGGGAGGTTGGCACGACAGGCAGGGCGTTTCAAAAACGGTGCGCGCCGGCGTGAAGGCCTGGCTGTTGCGTCACCTGTTTCCACGGTTCGGCCCCTTCGCCATGGCAACGGAATGCCGTTTGGGTCGCCAATGTGGGTGCAGGACCAAGCGGGGAGGAGGGACGAGTCTATTCGTGCTTCGAGGCAAGGACAGGCTCAGTATCACAGCAGTGAAAGAGTTACATCATTGAAGAGGAATCCCCCCCCCTCACCCCCCCTTTGTAGCTCGCTAGCCCAGCGCGGCGCTTTCTTTCAGCTGTTTCTCTGTTGATTGTGCAAACCGAGGCAGCGAGGAACAGCCAAATAACTGGGTCCTAATGTATTTCTTTAAGACGTTGGGGGGGCCCTACCGGGGTCCCTCAGAGATCGTTCAAGTCTACCACCACACACACAACTGATAACTTGTGCTTGTGCCCCCCCCCCTCCCGTCTCAGGAACAACAGAGCGCGTCTGTCTGATACAGGGTACAGTCGAGGCCCTCAATGGTGTCCACAACTTCATCGCCGAGAAGGTGCGCGAGATGCCCCAGAGCGCCCAGAAGCCCGAGCCGGTCAGCATACTGCAGCCCCAGACCACTGTCAACCCTGACCGCGTCAAACAGGTGAGCCGCCGCACAAGTGACGGGGGTCGGGGGGGGGGGGGGGGGGGGGCCGAAAGACCTCTAGGACAACCCGTTTGTCCGTCGTCCGTCGCTCAGATCTCCGGGCCGTGACCAGCAGTGGGGCAGGGTCAGGAAAATGTGAGGGTACGGGGTTATTTTTACCTACAGTCTTTCATAGCGAGACAGAGCCGTGTGGCAGCTGCAGCTTAAACCCCTGGGATTAACAAATTGCTGAGTAAAGCGGGGGCTGGCGTAGTACTCTGACTCAGTGAGAGATATCCCTCTTCCTGTCAGCCATGTATGCCGTCAAATCTCTCTCCTGTTGCCTTTTTTTCACATCTTCCTTTATCGCCGCCTCAACCTCTCTGTCCCCCAAACAGGCCAAACTGATCGTGCCCAACAGCACCGCCGGGCTGATCATCGGCAAGGGCGGCGCCACGGTGAAAGCGGTGATGGAGCAGTCGGGGGCGTGGGTGCAGCTCTCGCAGAAGCCCGAGGGCATCAACCTGCAGGAGCGGGTGGTGACCATCAGCGGCGAGCCCGAGCAGAACCGCAAGGCGGTGGAGATCATAGTGCAGAAGATCCAGGAGGACCCGCAGAGCAGCAGCTGCCTCAACATCAGCTACTCCAACGTGTCGGGCCCCGTCGCCAACTCCAACCCCACCGGCTCGCCCTACGCCAACACGGCCGAGGTGCTGCCCAACGCCGCCGCCGCCGCCGCCACCGCCTCCAGCCTCCTGGGCCAGGCCGGCCTGACGGGGATGGGCGCCTTCCCCGCCGCCATGTCGAGCTTCTCCGGCAACGACCTGCTGGCCATCACCTCCGCCCTCAACACGCTGGCCAGCTACGGCTACAACACCAACACCCTGGGCCTGGGCCTCAACCCGGCGGCCGCCTCCGGCGTCCTGGCCGCCGTGGCGGCCAGCGCCAACCCGGCGGCGGCGGCGGCCGCCAACCTGCTCGCCTCCTACGCCAGCGACGCCTCCAGCAGTGCCGGCCACCCCGCCACGGGCCTGGGGGGCTTCTCCCTGGGCTCCCTCGCGGCCGCCACGGGGGCCTCCAATGGCTACCTGAACGCGTCGTCCCCACTGATGGCCTCCTCCCTGCTGGCGACGGAGAAGCTGGCGGACGGGGCCAAGGACGTGGTCGAGATCGCCGTGCCTGAGAATCTGGTCGGCGCCATTTTGGGGAAAGGAGGGAAAACGCTGGTCGAGTACCAGGAGCTAACGGGGGCCCGCATCCAGATCTCCAAAAAGGGAGAGTTCATTCCCGGTACTCGGAACCGTAAAGTTACCATAACAGGGTCGCCAGCCGCTACGCAAGCAGCACAGTATCTGATCAGCCAGCGGATCACGTATGAGCAGGGCGTGCGTGCCACCAACCCACAGAAGGTGGGCTAAAACGGGAAAAAGAAGAGGAAAGGAGGAAAGGATGAAGACAGAGAAAGAAGGGAATCGAGAGGGTCACGACGAATAAGAGAGAGAGAGAGAGAGAGAGAGAGAGAGAGAGAGAGAGAAAAAAAAAAAAGAAACGTCCAAATACCTGTTCAATATTTCAGTATCAAATGAGAGAATCACAAAGGAGGAGGCGGGGGAGACAACCAAGATAAGTGTGTGTGATATGTGAATGTGTTTTTCGGACTGACGTCCTGATGTTTTTTAAAAGTTTGTGTCGAGTCCTTTTTGACGATGGTGATCAGAGTAAGCTGAACTGGTCCACTGCCAAGCTGCAGATTCAAGGGCGGGGCCGCAGGGTCTCGCCCTCCTCCAAAACCTCATAGCTGTTTTACGTTTTCCTTCTTTCCGTTCGGGGTTGCGTTGGTTTCGATCTCAGTTGCGGACCTCAGCTCCCGGTGAGTTGAGCGTGTCAGATGGAGTTCCGGCCAACCGATAGAGCTGTTCTACGAACCGTGCTCTTTTGTGCACAATGCAGGAAGGCATTGTCGACAGGGGAGAGGTTTACAATGGCGAAGCACCTGAGGTCATCTCAGCCTATGGGGAAGCAATCTGAGTATTATTTCTTTAAAGAAACCACATCTATGTTGACATATGTTGAATTCTGGCTCATACCATGATTGAAGTTTCTAAATTTGGGTATTTTATACTTTCACTCTTTATTTATTGACATGGTCTCATTCAAACACAAGTAGATAATTTAAACCTGCGAGCGCGGGTTGATCTGAATGTAAAAACAATATTAGCCTATTGCTATTTTTTATTTACAGGGATCAAAATGTTGTGTTGCAGTGAAAGAAATGTATAACTCAAACCCGGTCTGAACTTCACCGTTGCGTGTCTGCAAGCATCGTTCAGGGGTTAAATAATCAATGTGAGAGGATAGAGGAGACACAGGAATGTATAAATATATTTTACATGAACACACATCGATGACGCTCCCACGGACACCCAGACATTACTTGCATGTTCAGTCGCGAGCGACAAAAACGCGCGGCACCCACGTCGTTCTTGAACCCGTTCCTGGTGCTATAGGATTAGGTGTCTATATCCTTGACCATGAAATCCGAAAACCTCCCTGGCGGCCATTGTGTCGTCCAGCCATTGAGTAGCCCATTGGATCTGACCCACCCACTCACCTAATGAAAAAGGATTGATTTCAGCGTTCCATGATGAAAAGCAATCCAGTCTTAATCTTTACCCATCGTCGCTCCCTTTTGTTTTCCTTTTTTTCTTTCCAAGAGAACAATTGGCCATACCCCAGATTTTACCCGACGCTATGTTTTGCCTTAGTCATACGTTCGTAACTCCCGAGAATCAACTCAGAGCTCAGACTACCTTGGAGCGGTGTCCAAACAGTTCGCTTGGCGGGGAGAACAGAGCACTACAAAAGCATTTTGATAAGAAAAGCTGTATGAACCAATATCTGTGAACAAAGAAACTATTGCCTTTACATTAAGGGTACCAAATAGTCAAGAGACATACTCTATTGAAAGGGAAGTGACGACACTTGAAAAGAGGGCTCGGACTCGCCTTTTCCGCGAGCCGTCCCCCCCAATTTGCATCGAGGCAAAAAAAAGAGAGAGAGAGAGAGAGAGAGAAAAGAGAAAAGAAGAAAAAAAAAATCTGCAGTTCATCCAAGACGGCCTGTTATTGTTCCCAAAACACGTTTGGCGCTCGCGAACTGCGGATGGAGCTTGCGATTAAAAACGCGAAACCTTTTCGGCATCGTTGTCTTTCACGGGCAATTGTTTGCCCAATGCAGGGAGGCTAATTGTCTGGAGCATTGACCGAGCACTCAAAGATTACCTTGGCTTCCTTCTGTGCTGCTATCCATAGTGTTCACCCTGAGTACACTGGGTCTCTGAAGACTGCACTGTGAGACATTAAGAACACAATGTAAAGCGTGTCTGTCCCCAACCCGGGGGATGTGAGTATATTTCAATGTGCACATCTATGTCACATACACAAGACCGGCCGATACAAGGGATCGCTCCACAAGAGCATTTATATACTCCGGCATCTTGTGACTTTTGTGTTTACCAGTACCAATGCACTGCACTAAAAATTAGCAGACGTGTCCCCAAATCAGCCAACCATAAATTATTCCCGCCGCATTTCCCTGCACCGTATCTCTCCGGTCGTACAGTGTCCACTCCCCTGCTCTGTAAAGACATCTTCTTTCAAGTGTCCCCCACCACCCCCCCACCCCCCATCGACCCAGGCTCTATGATCAGTTCCCTTGAATGCACGGCTGTGAGGGTTGGTGCTGCGTAGTGTCCAAGAGAATCAGAACCACTCTTTCTTTGTGTTTGCTTTGGGAAACTCGATGACTAGCCTTTTTTTTTTCTTTTTCTTCCTCTTTTCATTTTCACGATTCATGTTGGAAAGTAAATGGTATTTTTGGAAGTGTTTTTTTTTTGTTGTTGAAACAACTCTTTGTGTCCGAACATCGCAAAAGTGAGCCTTTCTTCCTGACTGAAATCTCTCCTTTCACTACGTGTCTGGAAGGCTTCACGGTCATCCATAACTCCAATCTGGCCACTATCGAAACCATAGATAACCTTTTACTGCCCAAGATTTTAGCATATAATAAGATACAAGCACAAAAACAAGGGGATGTTTTATCAATGCAACTGGACTGCTTGACTGCAGAGAGCTCTCCGTCTAAACTCTCTGACCTATACATTGTGCCAAATACTATTTCTCTCTGCCCCTCATTAACTTTCCTCTTTCTCTCAACATTTTATTCCCCTGCATGTTGCCGTTTCTCACCCCTCTGAGGCTCCTCCCGTGTCCTAACCCCTGTCTACGCTTCCTCCTTCACTGTGCTCTCCCCCTCTTTCTCCTTCCTCCTGTCTTGTCTTCTCATGGGCGGTGTGTTGGGTGTGCTGCTGGTGGGAGTTATGCACTACAGGTCATAAGGGTATGAAAATATTTTCCCAGGCTGCAGAGTTCACAAGGCTTAAAATGCACAGAAAACACCTGCCTCCAAAACTGTGACACCCACAAGACCAACCAGCAATGTTAGCTCAAAGTATCAAATTCCCTCTATAAGAAGAACAAGTAGGATCCAGAAAGGTTGTGGCCTTTTAATGGAGAGGGTGTTGTTTTTTTCTTCGAAAAAAAAAAAAGAAAAAAGAAAAGAATATAAAGGCAAACCTTGGTTGATTAAATACTCATATGATGGCGGAACAAACTGAGCTTGAGTTCTGGCCTCTAAACAAAGCATAGGAAAGACAGAATGCATAAGATGGTGAGAGTAAGGTGGGAACTTGTTCGTGACCTCAAGCCGAAACAATGACATCCTTTATGCATATCCTCTTATCTGAAAATGACTAGAATTCATTTCTGTGGAATACAATATGTCATGTCATATGATCTATATGTACTTTATTGTAGCTATTCTAGTTTGTAGTCCAAATGCAGTCCTGCGTTGTCGATACAATGTGAAACTATGTTATATTTGTGTGGATGATGAGAGTGCCAACTAAGCCTGATTAAGATTAGCTTCGCGATTTGTTTGTGCATTATGATGACTCATCATCGACCGGTGGTGTCCATATTTCTGTCATTGATGATTTAGTTTGACAGTAAGAAAATGTAAAGAATATTGGAAGCAATATAGTAGCATGTTGTCCTGTTTTGTGTTTTATGTCTGTTGTATGAACCTTTGAAATTACTAAGATTTTGAATGAATAGGTTTACATGTACTTTTTGTAAGTTATGAAAATGCTGCTATTTGATAAGTAAACTATACAAAATATTTTAGTTGAAAAGATGTCTGGTCTGTTGATTAGAAACATGCTCTAAAAAGGTTGGAGCATAAAACGAGGTGTATAGAATACTATACAGTATTGGTAAGATAGTAAAAGTAATAATAGACTCCATAGTACAACCTGTGCCAAACTAGACCTCCGCAGCTTCTGAAATTGTAGATGTGCGATCAAATGTTAGATATCAATAACTTGTTTAGAAGTGCTGATCAAGTGCCAATCCAACACCGTCTTTTAAGTTAAGAAAAGATAATCAAATACATTACTTAAGAAAACAAAGGACAAAGAACTTTTGTGCATTGTTTTATCCCATAGGTACATAGAGTAAGAGTTAAAGATTGTGATTTTTATGGATCCATGTTGTTTTACACTCCATGCATCCCTTGTGTGTTTGTTTGACCTGTGGCTTAAGTACTGCTGTCTCACAAATGTCTCTATAGGCCAGCATGGACTAAGCATAACATGTTATAAGCATTCATAACATACCATTAACAATCAAAAATGTGTTTGTGGAGTTAGGTGTTATCTTTTTGCACGTCTTCTATTGCATGGTATCAAAAGTAAAAATTATGGAGGAAAAAAAAAAATCGACAAAAATTTTTGCGAGGCGTCTCGCAGCATTCAAAGACATGACACTGCATGCGGTCAAATGTAAAGCACTTAAGTTTACTCGCCTCATGTCGAAAGAGTTGGTTTTTTTTTTCTTTAATGTCGTGAGTTGGGAGGGAGCTCATTATTGTCATGTTGGCCCCCAAAATAAAAAAAAAAACATGCACCCCCACACGCACACATACGCACGCACACGCACGCACACACGCATACACACACACACGCTACACCTCAGATCCAGTTCTCATCAATGAAGTCCATCTCTCTCCATATTGTACCGGAAGACATTTTGAATTTTGGGTGCAGTGAGGAGTATTAAAATGTGAAACAAGCAAACGTGAAAATGTTACTCAGTGCATTGGCTCCTTGTGTTTATTTATTTGTTTTTTTTTTGTTTGTTTTTTTAAGGGCATCAGGCATGCACTTGTTTTACTAACAGGTTCAACCTCACACGACCTGTCCCATGGTGATTTCAGTCGAATCTTTGTGTCGCAGCTTGAGAGCCCAGATCTAATCTATGAATGTACTCATTTACCCTTTTCTTTTGTGCTTTATTTTCCGTTGAATGTTACCAGTCTTTTTCAATGTAAATTCAGGGCAGGAATGTCAAATACATGTAGAGTTAATATCTATGTCAATAACAGATTTCAGCTATAGTCAGGTAGGCCTCGCACGGCCACAGTCATGAACCAGATACGCTTCAACACAACTTCCGATTCGCTGTCAACATTATCTTGTTTGTTTGGTGTTGCATAAATGCACTTTACTGATCAGTGGGTCATACCGGGCGTGGGATGAAGCATGTTGGCTTTCAGTGGATTCTTTCTTCTTCTTCTTTTTTTTTCCATTCTTCGTCGCTCTGATGTTACTTTATTGTATTTATTCCCTGTTGGGTCTCACGAATGGAGGGAAAGGGCTGGCGTCTCAGACAAGATAGAAAAGTAGCACCCGTTTCCTCGCTCGGAAGGCTCCGCCTTCACATTCCCTTCGGCGGAGGCTTGTGTCTGTCACCGAGCGCTTTGTTTTTGACGAACGTGTGAAACCAGGAGCAATCTGTACACCTGTCCTTTTTCCGTCCTCTTTTTTTTCCCCCCGCCCCTCAGATAAACAAATCGGAAAAGATCCATTTTCACTTCACTGGAAAATTGGGAATTGAAGTGCTGGACTCCAAAGTGCAAAGCTGGAGGTCTGGCTGAATCAGCTCCTGTCTGACCGTAAAGAGACGTAACCCGGCACCAGCAAAATGAAGATTGGCCCCCTGCTCTGTGAAGATTATAAAAAAAAAAAAAAACCCAGAGGAGACCTATTAGACTTTGAGAGGCCCGGTTACAGTTGAATGATATTTCTCACATAATTTTGTGTTGCAAGTCCCTCGTTGTGCATTTTACTGCTTTCGATAGGAACGCCAAGCAAATCGCAGTATCATTCCAAAAAGTCGCTATGTTTGTTTTGACTTTCCACTCCAAAACGCATCCCGGACGTTTCATCCGCCCCCACGGAGCCCTTTCACGGGAAGGATAGGACTGGCTCTTCAGAAGAGACTCCCGGGCCGAGGCTGCCCGCTCCACTCGCGCAACCTTTCCCCCCCCCTGAGTCTCACTCTCTCGGCCCACACAACGTCACGCTTTGTGTTCCGTCGCACCCAGCACCTGCTACCCGTGTCCGCCCTTTAAGCAGATGAAGGTGTCTCTGAGCCCCGTTGTTCATGACAAAACAAACACGCAAACAAGCAAGCCGAACGGGATTCTTTGCCGACCCGACATGAGGCCATTTCTGTCTTTGACCTCCTGAGCCTCCCATGAACTTGGTTGACCTTCTCCATCCCCAAAGAACTCATTTATGCGTTGGATGTTTTGCATCACCCGGGCGATCAAACTCTGCCAGACTGTTCCTCGGTTTCCTGGTTATCTGGACAATTCTTGCAGGGTCGAACGCTTGCTCGTGTGTAAGCCGAAGAAAGCATGCCAGTACTTTGCAGCCATCCTCACGTCCTTTTTGTTTCTTGCTTTCGGGTTTGTTTGGTTTTTTTTCTCCGCTCCGCTTATTCTCCGTTCTTTTACATCTCAAAACAAAAATGGACTGACAGCATAAGATTAAATCTTCCAACCTAAAAAAAAGAAAAGAACGCGACGTTGTTGATTGGGTACGTTTCTCTTTTGGCATTTGACGACGACCCTTCTGTCTGTCGCGTCACGCGACGAGGAGAATCTGTGAAAGTCCACAGCGTTAACTACCTAAAAAGGGCTTTCCGGGACCGCATTTATACGTCTTTTAAAACGAAAATGTCGTCTGGATGTGTTCAGAGGAGCGGGGAAAACGTGTTCCTGTGCCGCTCACACGGAAGTGTGAGAGCTTTTCACGGCAAACATTGTCAGCGAGAGTGCCAAATAATTCCACACTGAGCCAAAAGGCTGCCAGCCTGCATAACTAAGTGTTAGATCACTGGAATGGTTACGTCCCATCTCCACTCCCCCTTTGGAAGACATCACCCTAATTGTGCGACGTTTGAGCTCATGTGCCATCATTGTTATGCTGCCAGTCTGTTTTCTGCTTTTGTCAGAAAAGAAAAACGAACAAAAAAAAAAAACAAACAAAAAAAAAAAACGCCTGAGAGGAGCAGTATATTTTCTAAACGATACACTGTTGATAAGATGACAACAGCTACTATGGCGAGGCAACGAGGGGATTTTAAAACGTGTCATTGTTTTTATGATTCGTTTTTTGTTTTTCTTTTCCCGTTTGTTTGTTTTTTTAACATTATATCATGAATAGATTTAACGGTAATGACTATTTAATGTAACTGTAGTACTGTGTTTGTAAAAGAAATTCAGTGAGTTGTGTTTTATGACTCGTGGACTACCAGTGAAGTCAGCATTTCAGTGTTAATAATTGAATTGTTTTTTAAAGATTATTTTTGCGACGGCAACAAAGAGTCATTATAAATGTTCATTTTAACATCACTTGTCTTCCGTTGCCTTTATTCCCCCACCCCCACCCCCTCCCCTCCGCTCTCCCGTCTCTCTCGGGGAGCGAGAGGTTTGTGTAATTGCAAACCAACGCGCTCTACGAACGGGCCGAATGGCGGGATGAATCGGAGGGCACGTTGAAAGTGAACGGCGATGGCATCCGGGCGGACGCCACGAGGAGGGGGGGATCTGATCGAGGCGCGAATTCCACGCCGGGTTCCCTTTGGTCGGAGCGAGATCTATGAGCATGAGCGTTTTGTTTCATTTAGCCGAGACCTCCAAGTGAAACCGTCTCCTCTGTGATCACACACAATCGAACAAAAGGCGGGTTCACCGCAGGATCAATAGGAAGGGATTACACCAGCCCGGGCCAGTACAGTGTTTTCATACCTATATGCCCAGAATGGGTAAAGCAGTAAGGAATGAGAGGGATACACCGGTATTAACAATGACTCTGCTTAAGAGCTAACGGTGATCCAGAAACCCGCAGTTATTGAAACACCCTCAGAGTCTCTTTTGCATACATAAGCGTTCTGAGGAAGGCTCGGCTGGGTAATTATCACAGTAGCATTTAGCGTCTTAGTTTACGGTCTCTTTGTCTCAAACCACTGATGATGGCATTGGATGGGGTTAAGTACCCGCCACAGTTATTACAATGCAAAGTCTGCATTCATCTGCATTAAGCAGCCGTTGTGGCATTTTGCTCAAGACCACCGATGAAAGGTTTATGGCGGCTCCAGATTATTAAATGATTATTGTCGTTTTGTTTTTAATCATTGTATTGCTACAAAGGACAATCCTCCCCGTTGGCGTTTGAGCCCTCGCAGACCATTCAGACTCCGCCAAATCCTCTCATTGTCGCAGACATCTTCAAATAACAGCGTCAATCGGGTACAATGTGGTCCGAGAATTCAGTGTACAGTGAGGTAGATCATGTAAATCACACGTTCGGACACAAGCTAGTGATTACGGTACTGCACGATCAGCCTGAGCCATGCGTATCTGGGTTGCACTAACTAGTGATTAGCAATGAATGTAAATGCAGTCATGAGATCGCTGGCTGCCGTCGCTGTGTGCACAACATTAGCCAGTGATTCACACGCGCTGGGATCTCTGTGACCGACTGAATGCAAAGCTGTGCTGCCAGCCCTCCCACACTGGTTTGACCTTGTTCATCATCCAGCGAATACAGGGCTAATCTGCCGGGCTCAGCCACACCAGGGTTGGGGGGGGGGGGGGTGACGTCACTGAATGTATGCAGGGATGTGGCTGTGGTCATTTTCAGGGGTTACGGGTGTTGTGTAGTTATGTAGTTTACATGGCAGAATCGAAAAGGAGAACACCGTTACGGGTTCTTTGAGGCTGATTCCACTGTGTTTCTGATTTCTCCACGAGGAGGGCTGCTAGACTGCTAATTAAACCACATAAAACTTGCAAAAGTCTCTAATCAATAAACTGTTTTTTTTTATCTCGAGTCAAAAGTTTGTACAGAAGAAAAATGGTCCGTATCTCTGCCGAACATTTAGCCACATACCTGAGCCTTCTCACCTTCTCTGACTGCTCCGAGCTTACGGAAATATATGAAATGATTATTAGCCAGCATGATTTACTGACCATTGGAAAATTGTCCAATGGTCATTGAGTCCTTCACGCCTGATGGTGGATTTGAGAGACACAACACCAGATGCACTGGGGTCCTGGAAAGCTTGCATATAGTGTGTATAACAATGATCAGAATGACGAACTGGTCTGACAGTTAGACATAGAATTGCACAAGTAAGGCATTGGAAACAGTAACCCACCCTGAGGTCGCTGAGGAATTCAACGTTGGTGATTTGAATGTATGAACTCCTTTCTCTGATCTCCTTTAGTTTCCCATCCTAATGCCAGGCTCTGGACAGAAATCTGTCCAAATGTGCATGTTTATTTTCTGGAGGAAGACGGCAGCCTTTTCAAACCGCGTCTTCGCCATCGGCATTAATCTCAGCTCCGAGTCTGCTGTTGAGATCGCCGTGTCTTTGTGTTATTGTGATGGCAATGAAATCGTCTCAGGCTGAGCAGTGACAAAGTGAAATCGTAATTGAGAATTTTCCTCACATCTGAAGCCATTCGGCGTCTCATATTCTACCTTGAATTGAGTTGTAAACCCCTTGCAGCAGTATACATTTAAGGCACATTTGATTCCTGCTGTGTGAGGAGGTAGCAATGGGCTTGAATGATAAAATTGCGTTGTCAAGGTAACAGGTTGTTCTGAAGACTGCGAATACGTCGTACTGGTTGTATTGCTCCTATACGATATTCCAGCGTGTAGCCACCGTGGCACTTAACCGTGCCGTCTCTACGCCTTTCAGCCCCTCCAGGTCGAGCAGGTAAAACGCTGCGGATGCTGTGGTTTGCATTCATAATTTAGGGATGTTTAATACCCAGTCTGTCTTCATCAGCCTTATTGGAGTGATTCACTGCAAATCTCATTTGCAAAAGCAAATCATAGCTGTCGGAAACCTTGGGGTGGCACGGTGATGATTCTTTTTTTCCTTTTTTTTTTCAAATGATGAATGAGGGAAAAAGGTGGGGACTGCTGAAGAATAGAGATAGACTGATGCACCCTTTAACACAGCTCCTGATGTAACCATGGATACCTCTATTTCATGGATAGAGTAATTTTAGCTGGAGTGGGATCTGAGGGATAGATATCACTGTTTTTGCTCTCAGCATCATATATTAATACTTCTATACTTCTTCTATAATACATGCTCAGGATACGCTGATACGCTCAAGATACACTGAAAGACGTGTGTTTAGTATGCCTCTCCTTAACGCATGCAGAGTGTGACAGGTGAGGAGACGCTGCATCCCTCAATCCCAGTAACGTGGGATGTTTTGTTTTTTTAATCGATGCAACGTTCGAATTCCCTGTACATGATAATCTATCAGTCTGACAAGAGCAGCAGTGAAAATCAGGCCTACTTCTTGCTCAGCCATATGCCAGAAGTCACAGCTGTGGCATTCCTGAGAAATGTTGATTTCACAGGAGAATTAAGCCCGAAATGAAATCTGAGTGCGGGCAGCAGCCATGAATGAATGCATTTCCGCACTGGCCATGTTGTCGCCGTATTCCGAGTCCTATTTCTGTGTGCGGTGGGAGTGGAAGGTAGTAGCACTGAGACTTATCAGTTGGGGAGAGAGCAGGCAGAGTGTCTGCACTGTCAAGGCAACCATGATAGCGGCAGCCACAAGGGATTAGGAGGAGATGGAGGTATGATAAAAACAGAGCAGCTCTGACACAAACTTGGCCGGTTTCTTTGGAAGTCCAGAGAAATGGGACTTGATTGTCAAAGCACACACAGAAACACTCTGAGCTTTACATTGCATCTACTTTTTTTGCAACGATTTTATGGAAAATCTGTAAAACGTAGACAATCGTGATTGATGCCAGAATTACCTTGTTATTTCCAGATTTGATGGGGGAAATCTGCGGAGGGTTCCAAAGGTTGAAAAGCAAGCACAGATGACTGATATTGCTCAGTGGTATGTGAATGTAGCATTTTAGGTATTTTCATGCCATCATCCATATCACTTTGTCAAAAAAAAAAAAGCAGAGACTGTAGGTTTGATTAAACTGTAGCGGTGAGTGCATTTAAATCAACAGAGGGAGCAATAGCACCATCCAAGACTTAACTCACCTTATTATAGAAAGATTCACGTTTATGCAAATGAGCTGGACCTATTCATCATTTGCTGAAGGCAGAATCTAGAGTCCCTCTCAAGTGCTCTTTGCCTCCACCTGCTGGTTCTCTTTCGCACCCTATATATACGGTCACGTCATATCAAAATGATGCATGAAAAAACACCATGAGCTGTCGTTTTGGAATGGCCCCGGTGCAAGGCTGGGAACATGAAGAGTCTATCTCCAGCTCTGGCCTGGGCGTAGGATTCAGCCTGACTGTGTTCTGTACTCAGCCTACATTGACTGTGGGAGGACACATGATTCAAAGCAATATTTGATTTTTAGGTTTATCATATTTAGCTGAAATTACAGAACAATAAAGAACAAATAAGGTCCGGTGTCAGTTTGACATTGCCATTACAAGGATTAGCTAATCGCTGCTTATATGATCCACTTATCAGAGAATAGTATTTGTAGTTAAAATACATGAACAAACAGCTTTCACTCACTTCCCAACAAGCTGTGTTTCATTTGTCATTGTGGTGTGCTATCTCTTTGTAAACACTGCCAAATCCATTTGCATTTGCTGTTGAGATGTTTTAAAACTGTTCCACTTCCTCTGAAAACGGTTTATATTTCTCATCAAATATTCCTCTCGTTAAATCTCTAATTTATACATACAGTCGAATTCAGCAATGATTTGCGGTGCGCAACTGCTATGGCTGCTGCCACGAATACCGTCACTGCTACTACTAGGCAAGCCAGTAGTAATTACCACTGCTCTCACTACTCTTTTTACTCAAATTACTCCTACTGCTGCCACTACTTATACTACTACTACTACTATTAGCACTCCTGCTACTGCTTCTACTACTACTACTATTACTGCTACTACTGCTATTATTACTACTACTACCACCACTACTGGTGCCACTACTTATACTACTACTACTACTATTAGCACTCCTGCTACTGCTTCTACTACTACTACTATTACTGCTACTACTGCTATTATTACTACTACTACCACCACTACTGGTGCCACTACTTATACTACTACTACTACTATTAGCACTCCTGCTACTGCTTCTACTACTACTACTATTACTGCTACTACTGCTATTATTACTACTACTACTACCACTACTGGTGCCACTACTTATACTACTACTACTATTAGCACTCCTGCTACTGCTTCTACCACTACTACTATTACGACTGCTTCTACTACTTCTACCAATACTATCACTATTAGCACTCCTGCTACTGCTTCTACCACTACTACTATTACGACTGCTTCTACTACTTCTACCAATACTACTACTACTGCTATTATTGCTACTACTAATACTACCACCACTACTGGTGCCACTACTTATACTACTACTACTATTAGCACTCCTGCTACTGCTTCTACTACTTCTACCAATACTACTACTACTGCTATTATTGCTACTACTAATACTACCACCACTACTGGTGCCACTACTTATACTACTACTACTATTACCACTCCTGCTACTGCTTCTACTACTTCTACCAATACTACTACTACTAATACTACCATCACTACTGGTGCCACTACTTATACTACTACTACTATGACCACTCCTGCTACTGCTTCTACTACTTCTACCAATACTACTACTACTGCTATTATTGCTACTACTAATACTACCACCACTACTGGTGCCACTACTTATACTACTACTACTATTACCACTCCTGCTACTGCTTCTACTACTACTACTATTACCACTCCTGCTACTGCTTCTACTACTTCTACCAATACTACTACTACTGCTATTATTGCTACTACTAATACTACCACCACTACTGGTGCCACTACTTATACTACTACTACTATTACCACTCCTGCTACTGCTTCTATTACTACTACTATTACCACTGCTTCTACTACTACTACTATTACCACTCCTGCTACTGCTTCTACTACTACTACTATTACCACTGCTTCTACTACTACTACTATTACCACTCCTGCTACTGCTTCTACTACTACTACTATTACCACTGCTTCTACTACTACTACTATTACCACTCCTGCTACTGCTTCTATTACTACTACTATTACCACTGCTTCTACTACTACTACTATTACCACTCCTGCTACTGCTTCTACTACTACTACTATTACCACTCCTGCTACTGCTTCTACTACTACTACTATTACCACTGCTTCTACTACTACTACTA
The DNA here is from genome assembly GCA_029224185.1 of Karalla daura. Taxonomy (NCBI): domain Eukaryota; kingdom Metazoa; phylum Chordata; class Actinopteri; order Chaetodontiformes; family Leiognathidae; genus Karalla; species Karalla daura. Next base: position 2,294,246 of record CM055204.1, read on the forward strand.
TTACCACTCCTGCTACTGCTTCTACTACTACTATTACTATTATTAATACTACTACTACTACTACTACTACTACTACTACGATTGCTATTATTACTACTACTACTACTACTACGATTGCTATTATTACTACTACTACTACTACTACGATTGCTATTATTACTACTACTACTACTACTACGATTGCTATTATTACTACTACTACTACTACTACTACGATTGCTATTATTACTACTACTACTACTACTACTACTACTACTACGATTGCTATTATTACTACTACTACTACTACTACGATTGCTATTATTACTACTACTACTACTACTACTACTACGATTGCTATTATTACTACTACTACTACTACTACTACTACGATTGCTATTATTACTACTACTACTACTACTGCTACCACTACTACGATTGCTATTATTACTACTACTGCTACTACTACTACGATTGCTATTATTACGACTACTACTACTACTGCTACTACTACTACGATTGCTATTATTACGACTACTACTACTACTGCTACTACTACTACGATTGCTATTATTACGACTACTACTACTACTGCTACTACTACTACGATTGCTATTATTAATACTACTACTACTACTACTACTACTGCTTCTACTACTACAACTACTACTACTACTACTACTACTACTACTACTACTACTGCTTCTACTACTACTACTACTACTACTACGATTGCTATTATTTATACTACTACGATTGCTATTATTAATACTACTACTATTACTACTATGATTGCTATTATTAATACTACTACTATTACTACTACGATTGCTATTATTAATACTACTACTACTACTACAACTGCTTCTACTACTACTACTACTACTACCACTGCTTCGACTACTACTACTACTACTACTACTACTACTACCACTGCTTCTACTACTACTACTACTACTACTACTACTACTACTACTGCTTCTACTACTATTACCGCTGCTTCTACTACTACTACTGCTTCTACTACTACTACTGCTTCTACTACTACTATTACCGCTGCTTCTACTACTACTCCTACTACTACTGCTTCTACTACTACTATTGCCGCTGCTTCTACTACTGCTTCTACTACTACTATTACCGCTGCTTCTACTACTACTATTACCGCTGCTTCTACTACTACTACTACTACTACTACGATTGCTATTATTTATACTACTACGATTGCTATTATTAATACTACTACTATTACTACTATGATTGCTATTATTAATACTACTACTATTACTACTACGATTGCTATTATTAATACTACTACTACTACTACTACTACTGCTTCTACTACTACTACTATTACCACTGCTTCTACGACTACTACTACTACGATTGCTATTATTAATACTACTACTACTACTATTACCACTGCTTCTACTACTACTACTACTACTACTACTACTGCTTCTACTACTACTCCTACTACTACTGCTTCTACTACTATTACCGCTGCTTCTACTACTACTATTACCGCTGCTTCTACTACTATTACCGCTGCTTCTACTACTACTATTACCGCTGCTTCTACTACTATTACCGCTGCTTCTACTACTACTATTACCGCTGCTTCTACTACTACTATTACCACTGCTTCTACTACTACTACTACTACTACTACAACTGCTTCTACTACTACTACTACCACTGCTTCGACTACTACTACTACTACTACTACTACTACTACCACTGCTTCTACTACTACTACTACTACTACTACTACTACTGCTTCTACTACTATTACCGCTGCTTCTACTACTACTACTGCTTCTACTACTACTACTGCTTCTACTACTACTATTACCGCTGCTTCTACTACTACTCCTACTACTACTGCTTCTACTACTACTATTGCCGCTGCTTCTACTACTGCTTCTACTACTACTATTACCGCTGCTTCTACTACTACTATTACCGCTGCTTCTACTACTACTACTACTACTACTACTACGATTGCTATTATTTATACTACTACGATTGCTATTATTAATACTACTACTATTACTACTATGATTGCTATTATTAATACTACTACTATTACTACTACGATTGCTATTATTAATACTACTACTACTACTACTACTGCTTCTACTACTACTACTATTACCACTGCTTCTACGACTACTACTACTACGATTGCTATTATTAATACTACTACTACTACTATTACCACTGCTTCTACTACTACTACTACTACTACTACTACTGCTTCTACTACTACTCCTACTACTACTGCTTCTACTACTATTACCGCTGCTTCTACTACTACTATTACCGCTGCTTCTACTACTATTACCGCTGCTTCTACTACTACTATTACCGCTGCTTCTACTACTACTATTACCACTGCTTCTACTACTACTACTACTACTACTACAACTGCTTCTACTACTACTACTACTACTACCACTGCTTCGACTACTACTACTACTACTACTACTACCACTGCTTCTACTACTACTACTACTACTACTACTACAACTGCTTCTACTACTACTACTACTACCACTGCTTCTACTACTACTACTACTACTACTACTGCTACTGCTTCTACTACTACTATTACCGCTGCTTCTACTACTACTCCTACTACTACTGCTTCTACTACTACTATTGCCGCTGCTTCTACTACTGCTTCTACTACTACTATTACCGCTGCTTCTACTACTACTACTACTACTACTACGATTGCTATTATTAATACCACTACTACTACCACTACAACTGCTGCTGCTGTACGCAGACTTTGCTCACGGGGGCAGTATCGTTCGCAAACCGAAGCCAACAGCAACGAAAAACGGGACAAACACAACAAAGATACACGAGCTGTGAAAGGGTAAACGGCGTGTCCCGGAAGGGTCGTCTGGTAGAGGCGCCGCCCACCCGTCAACCAGCGCCGGAAACAGGCCAGGTAGCCTCTTGCTGCGCTCTGCACTCTTCACAGAGTGACTCGGGCCGAGCAGCTGTAGCAGTAGTAACAGCTGGTGCGAGTAGAAGCTCAACCCGACCACAGCCCGACTTTAAACCCACTTTCAACTTCAGCTTCAAGTCGCTGGCTCACGGTAAATACACGCTCTTATCATCCAAACATCCCGAGTGTCGTTCGGTCGAGACGGGGCCGTGTTTAGTAGTCATTTCCGCGATGTGAAAACTAGCCTAGCTGGGGCTAAAGACTAAACTTCGCTCTCCCAAGTTGGAGCTTAAACGACTGAAACGGCGAGGAGGTCCCGTAACTTCGTTTAACGTGCGTTTAAGTTAGTTTCCTGGTCCCGTGAGGGAACCTGTGTGGCTGTTACGCAGTGTGGGTGCGGCATGTCCTGATGTGACAGGATCACTTTTCGGAGGGGCTCGGAGGGTGTGCCCCTCATCAGATAGGACATGCCAAAGCTTGATTAAATCAGCCATTAGTCGGAAGAAATGAAGTGCGATGCAATCCGGCTCTAATCGTGGCAGTGGCTTGGCCAACCGCCTCTGTTTGCCTACCACACTCTTTAGATCTGATACAGGCTTTTCATTTCTGTGCACTTTGCATTATTTTCCATAGGGACGATAACGGATAATAGCTTACTGCAGAGGTCTTTTTCAGCTTGCGTTACATCCGCAGTAGTGACTGTAATTTTAGTACGGTTTTAGACGGTAGTTTCTACTGTCTCTATGAAACGTCCTTAAACCAAAGGAGGAAATGACCACACGATTCTTCCAGCTTGAGTCAGAGAGCCGTAAGAAATCCGGATGAATCCTTTGAACCGACCTCATCTCCTCACTCAGTTTGTGCCGTGCCCTCTGTTCCCAGCCGAAGCGAGATGTTTTTCGCCAAAAAGTTCATCGGTGGCATCATCGACGTTGTCAGGTGAGGATCGGCTCAGAATGGCCCTGGGTGTGAACGGGTGGGTCACGCCTCACGTCTGTCTGTCTTCTCTCTTTTCCGATCCTGTCTTCGCAGCAACATCGACCCAGCCCAGTTTGTGCCCTCCGACCCCGTGAGTAAAAGCACCTGTCACGTTCCCATCTCTGTCTGACATCCGGAGATTAACGCGAGCTGTCTCGCGTCCCCGCAGCCCCCGCCTCGCAGGCCGAACGTGTACGCCGAGCAGTACGAGAGCGATGAGGAGAAGCAGTTTCGCAGGGTCTTCCAGCAGCTGGCCGGCGATGTGAGTGCTCTGGTTGCGTTCGGTGCTGTCCACCGTTGTTTCTACATTGACGACCACTCTTGAACGTTTTGCCGCGCAGGACATGGAAGTGAGCCCCAACGAGCTGATGAACATCCTGAACAGGATCATCGGAAAGCGTAAGGCGTCTTCCACCCGCCTCACGTGCGACGTGCAATATCCGCAGCGCTCTGTGAGCCATTCAAAGAGACACACGACTGCCCTCGTCTTTCAGATGGTGACCTGAAGACGGACGGTTTCAGCATCGAGTCCTGCAGGAGCATGGTCGCCGTCATGGATGTATCCTTTCTCGGGGATAAAAGACAAACTGGGTCCAGAGCTGAAAACACAGCTCAGTGCAGCTCATTCGGAGGTCAGATGAGTACTCCCGAGCGTTTGCAGGGTAAGCCCGGACTGCAGCTCTGTGAACGAGGCAGACAGAGTCGTTAACCGTCACCCGAGGAATGATCCGTACTCCGAGAGTGAGGGAGGGCAGTGAAAATGGCAAAAGTTGGGAGCGTGTCGTCCTTAATGCCGCCCCAGAGTGACAGCACCGGGAAACTGGGTTTCCACGAGTTCAAACACCTCTGGAACAACATCAAGAAGTGGCAGGCAAGTATGACAGGTTGCTAAACCCGACCACACCTGTTTCTCAACGGGCGTGTGGAATTGGCGGTGATTCAAGCTCTCGTGCCCCTGTCCGTGGCCTTGTCTCTTCGACACATTCGACTCTGCTTCTTGTTCAGGGAGTGTACAAATCCCACGACAGAGATGGCTCGGGCGTGATCAGTGCGGATGAGCTGCCCAGCGCTTTCGGTGCTGCTGGTGAGTTTCTGTTTCTTCCTCCTCGAGCGATCGTGCTCTCTCGGAAACATTCGTACAGCCACTGGGGGAAAAAAACGCAGAGGTAGCTAGAAGTAAGCCATACATTCACATAGACTTTATCGTGGTTGGTCCTGATGCTATCTGACCTAACTTCCCTATCTCGACAGTGGCCCGTTGACACCTTTTAAGCAAATGGGCAGATCATTATTCCCACGCCAAGATAGATAGTCGGCCAGTCAAACAGGAGTCCAGTGGTTCTCAACATAGACGGGCTTCTCTGTCAGTTGGCACATAATGATATGATACTGAATCGGTCGCTCACTCATCCTTCCACAGGCTTCCCGTTTGTCGGGTAAGCCCAGACTACAACCCTGTGAGCAAGGCAGACATGAAGTTGTTAACCGTTACCTGAGGGGTAATCCATGCTCCATGAATGAGGAAGGTCTGGACTCCAGTCAAACAGGAGCCCCGTGGTTCTGAGCATAGACGGGCTTCTCTGTGGGCTGGCACGCAACGATATGACATTGAGTCGCTCGCTCGCTCGCTCGTCCTCCCACAGGCTTCCCTCTGAACGACCAGCTGTTCCAGATGATCATCCGCAGATACAGCGACGAAAACGGGAACATGGACTTCGACAATTACATCGGCTGCCTTGTGCGGCTGGACGCCATGTGCCGTGAGTCTGAGCATGCGGCCCGGAAATCGACCCGTTTCCAACGTCTCTAGTGCGATGAGGGTGGTTCTTTCACGGGGTGATTGTTTCGCAATGTCCCCTCCGATCCAGGTGCCTTCAAAACGCTGGACAAAGACAACAACGGCGCCATCAAAGTCAATATCCAGGAGGTAAGGTGGCACGACGGGGGGGGGGGGGGGGTTTAAAAATCCCTTGACTGAAACGATCATTTTCTGTTGTTTTCGGCTCTCGTCTCTCCGCAGTGGCTTCAGCTGACCATGTACTCCTGAGTCCGGGGATGAGGTCTGCTGCCCCGTCGCACGCACACGGAGCCGCTCTGTTCGTCTTGCGCGGCGCGAAATCTGCAGAAAACAACCAATCGAAACCAGAAAGAAACAGTGACATGCAAATCCACCCGGCGTGCGCCGGTTCACTTCCAGCGCGGGCAGTATTCGCTTCGACAGTGTCGTGGGGGTCGTCCCGCGACACTTTCGAAGCGCGGCCGATACTGTGACGCAGTATGCACACAAGCGGGCAACCCGAAACGATCTCTAAAACAACACAGGCTTAAAGTTGATGTCCGGTTATAGCGTAAACGCACCGTCTAGCTGCACAAAGATACCTTTTTTTAAAAAAAAAAATCGAGAATCCGTTGGTCCGCTGGCATTTGTTCTTGACTCTCTTTTTTTTTTTTGCCGCCTCATCTCGTTTTGCCAGGTTGGCAACTCTCGATCTTGCCTTTCAAAAGTCATATTCTTTCAGACCTGATGCCCTGGTGCGTCTTGGCCCGGTTTAACAGAAACTGTCACCAGTGTGTTGACTTGCCCCGTTCAAACAGGTTCAGCAAAACGTATTGCGGGGTTATTCGTAACACCCGGTAAAGAGTTCTATTGTGAAGTTGCATGCGGGTGAAACATAGCCTCAGAGACTGTCAGAGAGATAAGAACTTGATAGTTGTAATAAAAGCGTCCCCAAGCTCCGGTCGGTGTTCATCAAGACCATCGGTGAGGCGGTTTCGCACGTTTGTTTCAGTTTCAAGATCAATGAGGCAAACCTTTTTTTAATATGTGACTTTTGTTTTTCACGTTACACTACACATGTATCGCTGGTAGCACAACTGAGTCAGCTTTTTTCTTGAAGGTGGAATATGTAGAATGAGCCTCCATTTCGCCATCTGCTGGATTAAGATCGTAGTTACAACAACAAAATTATTCCAACAACAACAAAATTATTAACAACAACAACAAAATTATTAACAACAACAACAAAATTATTCCGGCAGTCGGTCGGCAGGTTTGTTCCAGATCTGTAAAGCAGTGTCTGCATCACGTCAAGTGGTGAATCGTTCAGGGTACTGGTATGGGTGAGCTCAAGTCAGCTCCATGGGAGCTGCAGGACATGCAGATGCGCCATTTTACCCAGTGCCAGCCTAGCTGTGCCACTCCACAAACCCCATTTGGCAACCCGCAATCCCGGCCGGTTGGCCGGTCCGACGTAAACAATCATTGTTTCTTAAACCTGTCGAAAATGTTCAAATCATTTTATTCAGACTAAATCTACATTTTCAAGGAAACGCTATGCCTTTATTCCGCACCCCCTAAATGCCCTGTGGTTGTTTGTTTGTGTGTGTTTTTTGTTTTTTAATACAGCTTTTTAAAAACATTTTACATATTCGACCTTTAGCATGCCAGCCTAACAGCTTGGGAGCAATTACATGCCACGTCCTTGTGTACTTACTGAAAATGCGACAATGGAACCACTATACGTTTCACGTGTTTGCCACTAATGCATGCAGACCACATTGAAGTGGACAGTTAGAGATGCCATTATTATAAAGGAGTTTTTAACCTTAGTTGTAGCCACTGTCTGTCACACCTGTTACTGAAATAAACACCTGTGCCATATTTGGAATAAAAGGATTCAAAAAAATGGAATAAAAGCGGTGTCAGTCCCATCTATTGGTCCAGGTCGTGGTCTCTGGTTATTACCATGGTACTGAACTTTTATTTTATGAGGTGAACCGTGATGAGCGAACGCCACCGCGCTGTGGTCTTTCCGAGTCGGCTTGCGAATTTCAAAATAAAAGCACTGTATAGGCTAAAACAAACAAACAAGCGAACAAAAAAAACCCAATAAAAGTCGGTAACTGCTTAATATTAATCGCGAAACGAGTACTTAATGAACATGTATGACGGATACACTATTGCGTCTTTAAGTGTTCCAGGCTAACTGCTCTACTTTGATATCCGAGAACGGTGACCGGACATGCCATATGCTACGTTAGCCTAGCGGCGGCTAACTTGACTGTAGCTACATTGTCGTTAAGGAAGTTTATTATAAATACCTAATTTCTGGACCAAATTGCAACTTTTTTGACCAGAAGGTACGTCCGCCACGTGTTGTTTCGTGCCGTTTGTGTCACGTCTGCGTTCGTTGTTGGAGTTCTTAGAGCTGAGCTCAGTGTTTTGACAGCCCGCACCGTACCGATAGCTAAAGCCCCGAGAGGGAGAGGGAGAGGGAGAGAGAGAGGGGGAGAGAGAGCTAGCTGGCTAGGTGCTGCTGTATAATACTGGATAAGAGCTGCTCTGCGCGCTGGATCGCACTGTGGAGCGGAGCCCCCCGATGATCTGAACTCCTCGGAACGACCGGGGTAAGGTTAAATGTAGGTGAGGGCTCCTGGAGCGGCCAGGCCTGCGGTCTGCTAAGCTAAGCCGAGCTAGCAGGCTGTACGGTGGACGAGGAGCCCGGGTCCATTGTTCGCACCCTGCGCTGCGCCGTCTGCACTGGCATGCCATCGTCTGTCGTGCCCGCTCAGTCAGCTCTCACCGGGTGCAATCTAACGACACAGTTCAGGAGCAAGCATCGCTCGCAGTGCACGTCGTAAACGGTGTTCCCACGCCTTGCATGCCCGCTCAACGTAGTCATGTCCCGGAGTTATCACCAAGTCAGATCTGCGGCTGAGTTAAAAGTTTGCGCTGGTTAACTCTAAATTGGTGTTTCAGACTCTTCGGGCAGCAGAAGCCGAGCCGCAGCTGGAGGAGATCTGCTGATCTGCGTGGTGGAGGATGTCTTCCCCCATGTATTATAACACAGACAGTGTGACGCGGTTCAAGAAGAGAAAAGCCCGATTCACTTTCAGCGAAGTTCACATTCTGTTGGATGAAGTGAGGAAGCACCGAGGAGTTGTTGTGGGTACGCTGTTTCCAAGTTCGACTCGTTCCTCTCACGACTAGCTTGCACTGATTTGGTCCTGATTTGATCTGATTTGTCTTGTGTTTTCATCGCGATTCGTTTGTGTGATTGTCTTCCCCTTATCCCCGAAGGGAAATTCAATCGGGGCGTACCAACAGACGTGAAGAAGCACACGTGGGCTGAGATCACTGCCCGCGTCAACGAGATCGGGGAGTGCCAGCGGGAGGTCATCGAGGTCATCAAGAAATGGTCCGATCTCAAGTGTGACACCAAGCGGAAAGTGGCCGCCATGAGGTCGGGCACGGTGCCCAACAGGGGTCTGAACTCGCGCCTCTCCCGGGACCTCAACCAGACAGAGAAAATAGTGCTCCAGATCCTGGAGATGGACGACGACGACCAAAGCACCGCAGACTTCGGCCCGCTGGGAGACGACGACGACGTGCCGGAGGAGGAGGAGGAAATGGAAGAGGAGGACATGATGGGGATACAGAGTTCTCCTAACGGCGGCTTGGACATGGGCTCACTGCCCCCATCTACCTCCTACCCCATCCGTGAGTCATAGTCGTCACAGAATTGCCATTTGGGTGAGGAGTCGGGGGTTAGAGTCGGAACAGTTTGCCAATCCTGCCGCGTTGCATTCTGCCTTACGAGTGGTTGTCTCGTCTTGGTGTCGCAGGAGACGCGTCCCAGCCGGGCTTCGATGCGCAGTACGAGGGTCCCGGGACAGAAGGTGATTGACTGACTTACGGATCGAGTGATCCAGTAGGGCTGCACGACATATCGCTAACGAATATCGCATATCCCGTAATGGCGCGTTATAATGCATTATGTACTATGGCTATGTCACCACACTTGAAAGCGCCATCGTACGTCGCATGTTGCCCTAACACAGTGGATCCAGTAACGTGCTGCGGTATTAAGGAAACGCTCTTCTTCTTCTTCTTCTTTTAACTCGAGACGCTGAAGGAGAATCGGACGAGGACCAAAGAAGCGACGCGCTCCGCCCGACGAGGCCGGCCAAGGCGGCGGACGACCACCCCCACCCCCACCACGGCAACAACGGCCTCCAGAAGCGGGCGCCCCCCGCCTCCGCCTCCGCCCCCTCCGCCTCCGCCTCCGCCCCCTCCGCCTCCGCCCCCCCCCACGCCGGCCTCCCGTCGCCCGGCCAGCCGCCGCGGGGCGTGCGCGAGAGCGTGCTGCACAACGCCTCGCTGAGCCTGCAGGAGCAGCACGCCACCAACCTCCTGCTGGAGACGGTGTCGCGCTCCCTGGAGCTGCTGTCCGAGTCGGTGCAGCAGCTGGCCGAGACGCAGCAGGAGTTCGTGCGCGAGTCGCTGCAGCTGCAGCGCGAGACCGTCCAGGTGCTGCGGGACTTCACGGGCGGCGCCATCGCCCTCATGCACGACAAACTGAACGGGCGGCCGGCCTTATAGCGGCGCTATAACCCCCCCCCCCCCCCCCCGACGTTCCGATTGAGCTTGCCCACTGGTGACTGTACTTTTTTTTTTGTTTTTTTCCCTCCCGGGGACAGAACTTCTCGTCCGTAGAAATAATGTATCGATGGAGTTGTGGTGTGTGAGGTTACGTGAAACGGGGGGGGTGGGGGGGTGGGGGTGAGATTATATAACCATGATGTTAGCCATAAGGAAAGATCATGAGGAGCGTACTGTTCTTCCTCTTTTTTTTTCTTTTTTTTTTGCTACTGAAACCGAGGCTCCCCGCCACTGTCGTCGTTTTGTTGTTTTGTTTAGCTTTTTTTTTTTCCCCCTCCCTCAGTCTTTTTTCAGCATTCAGAGACACATGTAAAAGCCTTGACGTTCTCCCGCTTGAGTCAGCGCCTGGAGGTTATCGCGTGTACTGTAATGGTGAGTGAGATTTCCGCACCCGGCCATTATATGGTCTATAGTGTGAAAGCTGATTCGGGTACTCACCTGAACACACCTGAACAATTTGTGGTTGTTTTTTCTTTTCTTTTCTTTTCTTTTCTTTTCTTTTTTTTTTTTACATTTCAAACATTAACACTTGAATAGGACGTTTCAGTCATTGTTTTAATATGGAATAAACCCCTCATGTATTTAAAGAAAACACAGGTCGGGCGTCCCCAATGGTTGGAGCACAAGACGTGTGACGGGGCCCCCACACTCTCCCACCCACACTACCATATGAATGCACTGTACCACTGCAGGCACGTTTAGGACTGAGCTGCTAAATCGGTGTTGACGTTGGCTCGTTGGTGGGATGCGCTGACATGGCGTAAGAGGCCGCAACGGAAACGGTAGGTGGGCTGGCGCGCACCCAGACGCTTGTGGAGGGGAGACGGGAGGTGCTGCACCTCAGCGTGGACTGCAGCAGAGGGCACTGCAGCGCAGCGCCCGGCAGACGCGCGGCCCCGTCCCCGGCCAGGGCGGATCACACCCTGCAACGCCACATCTGAGTGAGGTTCGGCCTCGGCCCGTGCGTTGGATCCCTCCAGTTAGGAGGGAAAATGCGCCTCGTGCGGTCAGAGTACTGGATGGGTGCAGGTTACGCCGTCCTTCCACTGGGATGCTAGACGACCCAAGTTGGGTTGTAGACCTAAGTCGGGACTAGTTTTAACTTCGGACCAAGTTCTGTGGTGAGTAGGTCTGTGTAAAACGGCTTACCACGGATGTTAGGAATTCAGACATGTACCAGGGGGATTTCTTCCAAATGCCTTCAATTCGACCACTGCTATAAATGATTGTACGTTCACAGTGGAACCGGATGCCAGAGTCGAAGGCGTAGGAGTATGATGTATGGATTTTAGGTTGGGAATCTTAATGAAACGCTCCTAAAACAGGCGCACGCACACACACACGCACACACGGAGGTGGAGTCGAGTCAAATTGCATTGTTCTCCCGGAGGCCCTTCTGCCTCAGTTGTCCAAACAGCTGCTGGGGCTGGCCTGGCGTGCCGCAGCAGGGAGGGAGGGGAGGAGGGAGGGAGGGAGGAAGGGATGGGGGGGGGGGGGGTGCCGCAGCAGCAGGGGCTCAACAGTCTGTCCTCCTCTGGAAGGAGGAAGGCAGGGGGGCGGCGTTCTCTGTCTGCCCGGGGAGCAGGGCTCCTCAATAGGCAGCTGTATTCACATTGTCAGCCGCTCTTTTACCTTCCATTCTTTACCGAGCCCTTAAACCTGAGACTTAAGCCCCCGCTGAAAGGGCGTTATTCACTTGGAGTGCCTATAAAACTGCATTGTACCTCGTTCTAACCCCCCCCCCCCTCTTCTCTGAGAAGGAGGAAAAACTGTCCCCTCTGAGGAGGAAAAAAACATGACTTTGCTGTATATCTGCTTTGAAAGTGAATACTTCTTCTCAACCTCTAGATGGGCTGCATTTCTTTGCTCTTTGCTCTTCCACATGAGACACTCAAACGCGGCATCAACAACAAGTCTTGTGGATGAAATGCTTTTCCCAAAAATGCCAGTGCAACAGCCACGAGCTGCCTCAGTCCTCCCTCCGATCGTTATCTGGGACACTTCTCGTAGTGGTTGGACATCTGTGCACGGAGGCAGGCTCGGTGAGGCACAATGAAACTGAAAGAAGAAGAAAAAAAAAATCTATCAATCGATCCGTCCCCCTGCAAGCCTATATGTTCGTCACCTCCCCCTCTCCATTGCCCCAGTTGACCCCTGGACCCTTCCCTTTTCTTCAGTCTTCGCCCCCACCTGTTCTCATTCCCCCGGCCCTCTTTCATCTCCCATCTGTCGGTGGGGCCGCTGCCAGTGGCTCGAGTGCGGGCAGTGGGGAAAGGTAGTGGCCGAGGGGAAGGAGGGAGCTGTTGCTCGGCTCGGACGGGATGGAGTCATTATCGCGGCCGCCTTTGTGCCCCAACAAAGGAGTAATTATACATCTGCCGCCAAGTCAAACAGTTGTGTTTTATTTACCTCATCCTGTCTGTCGTCCGTAGGAAGACATGAGGGGTGACGAGTGACTCCCCGAGACAGGACTCGTTTGCTCCATATGTTGCGGCCATAATCTCATTGTGTAGTAAAAGACCAGCAGAATATTAGAATATTTCAGGGTACAACTATCTGTGAAGACGGGCCAAGAAGGTCCTGGTACAGCAATTCATAGATGTCATATTGGGAGTGAGACACCGAATCACCAAAAAGAATTGAACCCAGGACCTTGCGCATGTTTAGTAGCTACGGTACTGAATACACAGTCACCATGTCACTGGGTGAAACCAATTCAAAGTCAAAGTCATTCATGCGTGTCAAGGCTCAGCAAATTCTGCTCTTCCGTTTTCCTCATTCTTTAAAAGTTGGCCCCGCTTGTTTGAAGCAGCTCCTCAGACTGTTCCCAGCCTTAGAATAGATCCTCCGCCTGACAGTCAAGGTGATGGTAACGGGTCGGTAAGGTCGTCAGCTTAAGGCGTCAGATGATACGTGTGCTGAAAAACTCAAGAGGAGCGATGTTTTTTAACGCCTTGTTGTTCCCCCAAAGAATGCTCCAATACTATTGTTTGCTGCTACTATTGTTTGAAACCACACGCCACTTTGAAACTGTTCCAACGTCATCACATGGATCATGTGGATAATTAAGTAAGTGAAAAATATATGAGCTAAATAATCCATTAAAATGAATGAAAACCATAAAAAAGATCAAGAAAATACAAAGCACAGCAAACTACAGGCAACAAATATAACACAGCTACAACCAAAAAACACCACACAGCATACCAGACAGCACTCACCTAGCTAACTGAAATAAGTTATACATTTTAAAGTCACTCCAAAATCACTCCAAAAAGATGAGGTCTCTTTTTCACACTGACTACTATTAATTTAGGAACATTATTCACTATTATTCATATTTCATTATTCGTTATTCACAGTTTTCAGAGACAATGTGATGCAACACACACATGGAGGCGGTGGGTTTTCACTTTTCCACAATATAGCAGTGCATTTATTTCCAGTGTTGGACTTGAGTCAGTCCTGCGTGTTCTTGAATGAAGATTTCCTTCGGTCTCAGTTTTCCAATTTTACTCTGAAATACAAACGAGTAACAAAGCGGAGCAAATGTACAGAGCTCTGGGCCAGTCTTCCTTTCCCTGACTTCAGCAGAGTGTTGTTAGGTCAAGAAGTCTGGGAAATGTTTCCCCTTGCCTAGCATGTTTATCTCAAACTGTGACTGTCCCATACTCGCAGGTGTGACATCTGCTCTCCTGATAGGCCCTCTCATCTGACTCCATTCTTGATCCTGCCGGTTCGTGCGTGACAGCCAAGCTGGGTCCTACGTGATGGACAACAGTTCTTGTTTTCCCAAATCGGCTCTTTAAACATCCCCCTTTTCATGTGACTCTGGCACAGCTTGGAACCCCTATCCTGCATCTCGCATACAATCCTCCTTCACATCTCTGGTAATTTCCCCATATATGGTTCTAATCCCCCTGACCAGCATCCAACCTCTTTTCCTTTCTGAGGACCTTCTGGTACTGTTTGGGGTCCAGGTATTTCTCCCCCAGTTCCTGCTTTTGTCCTTATCACTCCACTAATATTGCAGTACACATCTTTCATAGATACAACAACACACTGCCAGTAATGTTGCCAACGTCCATACAATTGTACTCTGTGTACGTGTCAGATACAAAGTAATGAGCACAACAGCAGTGCATGATCGGGTCACAATGGTGCACAATATCTGAGTCAGCTGAAAACTAATATGAAATACTGAATATAATAAACGTAATATGACATGGTGCACATAGTGCACATGGTGAACATGGTATCACATAAGTGAACATGAATACAACATACATGTAAGTGCATACTGACAGTATCATTTAGCCTGCATTTCCTTCACCGGCCATTAGGAATAGCCTAATAAAATGTGTTTTCCTTATCTTGTGAGTAGGTAAAACAGACAAATCCCCTAACCAAATCAATCTTTTCGATTTTATGGAGTCTCTGGTGTGAGATTCTATCAATGTAGATAGAAGCCTACGACGACTACAAAAAAAAATTGAGCTGCACGACAACAGTGCTTCCCAGTCACAGGCTTTAAAGGTTCCCGTTTAGGCCCTAAATGCCCTATTTTTTTTCCCAAGCCCTCGTTTTATATGCCGGCGGGTCCAGTATTCTGTGGTAGCTCATTTCAGTTTTGTGATGAGAAGTAAAAAATAAAGTTGAAACTCAAAATCAAAGAGTCACTGAGGCATATGAAGAGTGGAATATGAGGTAAGGACCTTGAGATGGAAAGAGAGATGAAAAGGTCCATTGACCTGGTGTCATGTTTGTGCTGGCTGGCGCCATGTTTGTGCTGGCTGGCGCCATGTTTGTGCCATTTATCTGACCATTTTTCCAGACAAACAAAACAAAGAGCAACACAAATAACACTGACTAACCCTAACCCTTCTCTGAGAGCAGACAGAAACAGTAGGACCAGACCAGATGATACATTACCCTCTTTATTGTCGGCTGGAAATTTGCCTGGTAACACCTACCGCCCCCTTCGACTCAGCCTATGCATTTCCTTAATGTGGGGAGTCGCAGGGATGTGTGTGTGCTTGGGGTCCAGGTATTTCTCCCCCAGTTCCTGCTTTTGTCCTTATCACTCCACTAGTATTGCAGTACACCACCCCAGGGGTGCCCTTTCATAGATACAACAACACACTGCCAGTAATGTTGCCAACGTCCATACAATTGTACTCTGTACGTGTCATAGACAAAGTAATGAGCACAACAGCAGTGCATGATCAGGTCACAATGGTGCACAATATCTGAGTCAGCTGAAAACTAGTGAAACTAATATGAAATACTGAATATAATAAACATAATATGACATGGTGCACTCGGTGAACATGGTATCACATAAGTGAACATGAATACAACATACGCTCACCGGCCACTTTATTAGGTACACCATGCTAGTAACGGGTTGGACCCACTTTTGCCTTCAGAACTGCCTCAATTCTCCGTGGCATAGATTCAACAAGGTGCTGGAAGCATTCCTCAGAGAGTTTGGTCCATATTGACATGATGACATCACACAGTTGGTGCAGATTTGTCGGCTGCACATCCATGATGCGAATCTCCCGTTCCACCACATCCCAAAGATGCTCTATTGGATTGAGATCTGGTGACTGTGGAGGCCATTTGAGTACAGTGCACTCATTGTCATGTTCAAGAAACCAGTCTGGCCATTCTCCTCTGACCTCTGACATCAACAAGGCATTTCCGCCCACAGAACTGCCGCTCACTGGATATTTTTTCTTTTTCGGACCATTCTCTGCGAACCCTAGAGATGGTTGCGCGTGAAAATCCCAGTAGATCAGCAGTTTCTGAAATACTCAGACCAGCCCTTCTGGTACCAACAACCATGCCATGTTCAAAGTCACTCAAATCACCTTTCTTCCCCATACTGATGCTCGGTTTGAACTGCATGAGATTGTCTTGACCATGTCTACATGCCTAAATGCACTGAGTTGCCGCAATGTAATGTGGCTGATTAGAAATTAAGTGTTAACGAGCAGTTGGACAGGCGTGCCTCATAAAGTGGCCGGTGAGTGTACATGTAAGTGCATACTGACACAAAGTATCATTTAGCCTGCATTTCCTTCACCGGCCATTAGGGATAGTGTAACAAAATGTGTTTTTCTTATCTTGTGAGTGGGTAAAACAGATAAATCCCCTAACCAAATCAATCCTGTTGTGTGAGGAACCTCAGTCTCCGTTGATGCCTTCGAGGGCATCCGGGGATGTGATCTCAAACTTGCATCACATTTTTACTGTCCCGTGTGAATAAGATTTCCTCAGAAATCGCGCTACACATTTTATGGAATCTCTCTGGTGTGAGATAGATTCTATCAATGTAGATAAAAGCCTACGACGACTACAAAAAAATTGAGCTGCACTTCACAGCGCTTCCCAATAACAGTCTTTAAGGGTTCCCAATTACTCCTAAATTTCCTATTTTTTTTCACAAGCCCTAGTTTTATTTGCCGGCGGGTCCAGTATTCTGTGGTAGCTCATTTCAGTTTTGCGATTAGGAGTAAAAAAAAAAGTGGAAACTCAAAATCAAAGAGTCACTGAGGCATATGAAGAGTGGAATATGAGGTAAGGACCTTGAGATGCAAAGAGAGATGAAAAGGTCCATTGACCTGGTGTCATGTTTGTGCTGGCTGGCGCCATGTTTGTGCCATTTATCTGACCATTTTTCCAGACAAACAAAACAAAGAGCAACACAGATAACACTGACTAACCCTAACCCTTCTCTGTGAGCAGACAGAAACACTAGAACCAGACCAGATGATACATTACCCTCTTTATTGTCGGCTGGAAATTTTGCCTGGTAACACCTACCGCCCCCTTCGACTCAGCCTATACATTTCCTTAATGTGGGGAGTCGCAGGGACGTGTGTGTGCTTTCGAAACAGTGCTTCAGCATCCAGCTTCTTAATGAGATTGACCAATCGGCCGAATGACATGCAGACATCTGAGCTGCACATACACACACACACACACACATACAGATACACATGTGCAAACAGTGGGCATCACGGCCCAGCACACACCCCTTCCACACCTCCCATTGTCCCAGAGTCAGTCAGACAGCAGGCCGGGGATGCAGAAGGGTCCCCAGCAGGCTGACTTCTCCCCCAGGGCTTGCAGGAGTCAGATCTGCAGTCTCACTCCCCCTCTCCTCCTTTCTGCGACTGTCCTCTGGGAGCAGGATCTCCAAGCTGCTGCGGGCGGAGGAACGGGCAGATGCCGTCCACTCATGCTAATGGTATAGGCCGGAGGGGGGGGGGTGACATGAATCCTCCGTGGTTCCCATGCCCTGTGGCACGCTGGTGTCACGCTCCTATAAGATACACAGATAAAGGAAAAGAGAGCGTAGAGGGAGCACTGTCCATCTGCTGGGCTGACACAAAGGCCCACATCCTCCTCCTCCTCCACAGAGAGCAGCAGGTACTGTAAACACACACGCAGAGTTCAGTGAAGACGTGAGGATGCATAGGTCAGACGTGACACGAGGGCTGTAGGTTGTAACAGACGTGACGCATGAAACATGTTACACACACATACATGAAATAAATACACTTTTTCTTCTTACATCATTTCATTCTTTTCTCAAAGACCACTGAATTGATGGTTCCATGATTTGTTGGCTGCTGTTTATCAGCTCGGCATGTAAATCATGTGTAGGCTGAGGTTTCACCACAATGCCACAGGCCCCACAACTAACCGGGATGGATTATGTATAAGAAAGGAACTTTCAAGACAAAAGACACACATAACAGCTAAAATCAGAGTAAAATGGTGTATGTGTTTGTTTGTTTGTTTAGGTTAACAAGAATCCACAGCCACACTGTTCTGAGCCAGTGGCTAAGATCTATTATCTCAGGGTATTAGAGCAAAAGATGGCATCTGAAAAGGCCATTAAACCAACAGTGATGCAGCCCTTGTCCTCGCTCTTGTAATTCCTCTAAATATCCCTTATTTTACCAAGGGAATTGGTGCAAGACCTGCCTTGTAACAGTATTTATGGCATAATAATATGACATATAACACAACACAGCTCAGACAGTGAGTTGTTGTGTATATGTAGTACTTATGGTTCAAGCACAGAGAAGAACCACGCTGAAGTGCAGACAGCAGCACAATTTTTACTTAGTTACTCTCTCTCTCTCTCTCTCTCTCTCTCTCTCTCTCTCTCTCTCTCTCTCTCTCTCTCTCTCTCCCTCTCTTTCAAGTGTGTGCACTGGCTTTCCTCCCCTGTTGTCCTGCAGGGAAGTGTGCCGGGATGTGCAAGGGGGCCACCTCAGGCACGCGCCCTCTCTCATTAGAATATAAATCAAAAAACCCCCCCACCCGGCAACCCGGCAGCACCCGCACCTCCCACCACCACCGCGCATCCACCTACAGCCGGAGCCACGGAAACAGCTGAGCTTTCACCCAGCGAGGCGAAGAGTCCCCGAGTCACAAGCGCTTTTGCGCAAAACCAGTTTCATTCGCTCTGGAAATGTAAGGGTCGGTCGCTGGGATCACCAGAGGGTTGTTATCAGTGAGCCATGTGTGCCTCAGACCGTTTAGGTGTGTTTAAGCTGCAGCGCAGGCCCGCGGGCGACAGGTGCAGGACCCGACCCCTGTGTGTATGTGTGTGTGTGTGTGTGTGTGTGTGTGTGTGTGTGGTGTGTGTGTGTGTGCGCGCGTGTGTGTGCGTGCGCTTGGGGAGGGGGGGGTTAGACTATCATGTTGCCTTTGTCTGGACCTCATGAGAACAGCTGTATGGTAATCAGCGGCACATGGTCGACAGTGTGGGGCTCCAGCTCGGCTATTGTCTCCCATAGCGTCCCCCAGCCCTGACACCCCCGCCACCCTCCACGCACACACACACACACACACACACACACACACACACACACACACACACACACACACACACACACATACACATACCCGCCCCCGCCGACACACACACACGCCACACACGCTCCTTGTGCGCGCTCCTCCTCGGGACCTGCCCCCGCTCTTTGTCACCTCACACGCGTCAGAGTAATTATAGGGCGGGCGTGTAAAGAAAGACTGGAAGAAAGGACGGCTGCCCGCTATTCTTCCCCGCTTCCTTCTGATCTTTATGCACTGTGTGTAAGCAAGCTACAAACTACACGAGGGGGGCAAAACTCTTGTGTCCGCGTTAAAGTTTTAAAGTCAGTTTAATACAACAGTGATGCAACAGTGACCCAAAAAATGTGCAAATCGGGGTTCTGAACACATCAAATGCCATTATACAGAGTCTAGAGTATTTTAATATGATGCCCATAACTGAACTGACTGAATTCACGAGTGAGCTTGAGGTTTTGCGAAATAAACTCCAAGCTCACACAGTTCAGTTAGTTCAACGAGACTGGAATTGATGGGCACATAAAATATCAACGTTGCTATTTGGTGCCGTTGTGTACACTTTCACTGCCCTAGGAGTGGTGTAGGAATCCATCCATGATAGAGCCCTAACGCCTGCTTCTTATGCATATTCAGCGTGTGTCCAGGTGTAGGGAGGGGGGCGTCTAATCCCCAGGCAGCCCACCCTGTGTCACGCAGCTCCCCTGAGGTCTGCTCCGGCTCCACCTCCGGCCCGTGACGCGCTGCAGCAACCGGTATAAAAGCGCCGTGCGCCTGCACTCAGCAGGACCAAAACAAAGTGCAACTTCGAGGGAACCAGGACCGGCACGAAACAAGGATTACCCAGGCACGGACGGGATCTTAAGAGTCACAAGTGATGAACCTTTTTTGAGTTTCTCCTCAACACCGTTCGGAAATATTTGTATTTTAGCGGTGGATGCGCACCTTGGCTCGGCACCGAAGAAAAGCACTGTGAAAAGAAATGGCACATCTACACTTGAGACTCCTCTTGGCTTTGGCCTTTGTTCATGTGGTGAGTTGCTCTCTGATCGTTGCCAGCATGATAACTACAGCGTGGCGATGTACAGTGCGTCTCATCAGGTGCTTTTTTTTTCTCCCCTCTGTCATCGCAGGTTTTCTCCTCAGGCGTGTTCGAGCTGAAGATTCACTCTTTCCACACGGCGCAGCGGATCTGCAGGCGACACAGGGACTGCCACATCTTCTTCAGGATCTGCCTCAAGCATCCGGAGGACGTGATCTCGGCCGAGCCGCCCTGCACCTTCGGCACCGGACACACCAACGTGATCAGGGCGGATCACACCTCCATCTCCAGCAGCGCTCCCATCAGAGTGCCCTTCCACTTCAAGTGGCCGGTGAGCAAACGCCAACAGTGTTGGGAGTTTAGTGCAGTTTAATTAACTAACTGTAGTTTCTCTCAGGCGTCAGTGCGTAAAATAACCCATATTTTTCTCCTTTAGGGAACCTTTTCCCTGATCATCGAAGCCTGGAACGCTGAATCTCCGACTGAATACACAGGTATGACCCGTCACCTCCCTCCTAAACTGCTTTCAGTACAGCTCCTTGTTAGATGAAGTGAGTTTTATAAAGCCCCCTCCCTCCCTCTCTCATTTACCCCAGACAACCAGAACAACTTGGTGAGCCGCCTGGCCACCAGGAGGAGGCTGGCCATCGGTGAGGACTGGTCCCAGGACGTGCACTTCGGAGAGCAGAGCGAGCTGCGCTACTCCTACCACGTCTTCTGCGACGAGTTCTACTTCGGAGACGGCTGCGCGGACTACTGCAGACCCCGCGACGACACGCTGGGACACTACACCTGCGACGAGGAGGGCAACCGCATCTGTCTGGAGGGATGGAAGGGCAACTACTGCTCTGAGCGTAAGTGTCTGTGTGTGTGTGTGTGTGTGTGTGTGTGTGTGTGTGTGTGTGCGTGTGTCTGTGTGTGTGTGTGTGTGTGTGTGTGCGTGTGTGTGTGTGCGTGTGTGTGTGCGCGTGTGTGTGGGGGGCTCCATCAGGACATCTGGCAACTGACACCTGATCCTCTTCTTGGAAAACACACATATGTCCTCAATGTCTGTAAAGTTATGGCCCTAATGTAAATTATAGCGAACTGAAGGAATCTACAAATCGTTTTGCTAGAACGCAATAATCCAAAATGTACTTTTTCTGACTGGTTTACACCATGTTAAACTGTGGCCCTAAAAGAATGGACAAAACTAATGTTTGTATGAAGTATTTGCAGGATGTGCAAGTGACAGATCAAACAAAAGTTTTGTCAATGTATTGATGGAGTGTTGTGTTTTGCTCTTCTGTAAGATAGTCTGTCCTGCTCCATCTGCCTTTTGTTCTCTGGTACAATGAGAGAAAGATCTGTAGCCCCCTCCCGTTACACACGCACACAGATCACCTTGAAAAATGTTTGTGTGTGTATGTGTGTGTGCGTGTGTGTGTGGAGACAGAGCAGATAAAAGAAAGCATTTCTCAGGGCCAGTGTGCCTACCAGCTGCTTGGCTTAACACTTAACCAACAGTGAAGTCTGAAACGGCCGGGGTCAGACAGGGGGCCCCTGTACCCTGTACTTGTGTGTGTGTGTGTGTGCGTGCGTGTGTGTGATGTATGAGAAGGCGTGCCCATTGTAGTACTCACCCCCCAACCCCCCTCCTCTCCTCTGCAGCCATCTGCTCGGCGGACTGCAGTGAAAGGCACGGTTACTGCGAGGCCCCCGGGGGCTGTGCGTGTCGCATGGGCTGGCAGGGCCCCTCCTGCACCGAGTGTGTCCGCTACCCGGGCTGCCTGCACGGCACCTGCAGCCAGCCCTGGCAGTGCAACTGCCAAGAGGGCTGGGGCGGCCTCTTCTGCGACCAAGACCTCAACTACTGCACCAACCACAAGCCCTGTGCCAACGGCGCGACCTGCACCAACACGGGCCAGGGCAGCTACACCTGTACCTGCAGGCCCGGCTACGGGGGCACCAACTGCGAGCTGGAGACCAACGAGTGCGACAGCAACCCCTGCAAGAACGGCGGCAGCTGCAATGTAAGTTTGCAAGCTCGTTGATGCTGCAACGTATAAGATTACGAACTGCAACATATGAGATTACTTTCCATCGCCGAGCGATGAAGGGGTGAAGTAAGCGGCGTTTTCTCTCTGTCCACAGGACCTGGAGAACGACTACTCGTGCACCTGCCCTCAGGGCTTTTATGGCAAGAACTGTGAGATCATTGCCATGACTTGCGCTGATGGGCCCTGCTTCAACGGGGGCACCTGTGTGGAAACGCCGACCGGGGGTTACACCTGCCGCTGCCCGCCCAGCTACACCGGCTCCAACTGCGAGAAGAAGCTGGACCGCTGCAGCAACAGGCCTTGTCTGAACGGTGAGCTCCAGTCCGGCGCCCCCTGGTGGCCAAGAAAGAGTGTTCTCTTTCAACTTCCTACCTCCGATCATACCCACTAGTCTTGGAAGGGGCTTGCTGTTGCCTATCTCCCGTGCACATATGGTAAATGCAGGGAATACTGTCTGGACAATATGTCCAGGAACCAATTTTTGTCATTCACACCCACACTTGGGGGCAGTTTGGAGTCTCCAATTGGCCTTAATGCATGGCACCCAAATTCTCCTCCCTTTAATTCAAAATTCAAATGAAAACATCCTATTTCTCAATTCAAATCCCCCCAAAATTGTAGAATTGAATTTAAATTCAATAACAAACACACTAAAGTCCCTTCCTCTCACACTATGGTCGATGGTAGATTGCTCCTAGTGTGATTGAGAGAGTATATGGTGTGTGCGATCCGACAGGGCGTGCTCTCTGCTTTCACCCTATGTGATTTGACAGGGCATGTAGCCGATGGATGGTTCAGTTCTGAATGTTGCACATGTAGCCCCGCTGGATGCTGAGCAGCGTTTGTGTCCTGTGTCCGTGCAGGTGGAGAGTGTCTGGACCTGGGCCAGAGCGTCCTGTGCCGCTGCCAGCCGGGCTTCACCGGCGCCAACTGCCAGGTCAACGTGGACGACTGCGCCTCGTCGCCGTGCCAGAACGCCGGCACCTGCCAGGACGGCCTCAACGACTACACCTGCTCCTGCACCCTGGGCTACACCGGCAAGAACTGCAGCGTGCGCTCGGACGCCTGCGGCGAGCGGCCCTGCCAGAACGGCGGCACCTGCTTCACCCACTTCACGGGCCCGGTGTGCCAGTGCCCCAAGGGCTTCATGGGCCCCAGCTGTGAGTTCACCCTGCAGCCCAGCTTCAAGCCCGCCCTGCGCCAGAGCTCCCAGCCCACTTCGGCCACGGTCACCGTCTCCTGCGTCCTGGCCGTGCTGGTGCTGGTGCTGGTGGCCGGGATCCTCTTCCTGCGGAGGAGGAGGAGGCTGCAGGGGAGGAAGCAGCTCAGCGATGTGGCCGTCTACAACGACCTGGAGGCGGTCAACAACCTGGGGGGAGGCGAGCGGGACTCGTTCCTGGGGCCCAACGGCCTGTTCAAGATAAGCAACAGCACCGCCCGGCTGAGCCTGGCCCTGTGCCCGGACAGCAGGCCCGGGTACAGGCCGGGCCCCGGGGACAGCGGCCTGGGCCGCGCCGACAGGCACGATTACCTGTGGCGGGAGGAAGCGGGCCGGGCCCCGGCCGCCGGCCTGAGGTGAGAGCACAGACATTCGCAGCAGGCGGAGAGAAGACTAGAGGATACAAGCACTTGTCGCTCCTCTCTCTTCAGGCACAGTGAGGAGAGGAGCAGATCCACGAGCTGGGAGGCGCTAGCGCTCACGCTGGAGAGAACACACAGTCGCGTATGAAACGTATGATTCACAAAGATTATCGAAAACGTTTATGGGACAAAGCTCTGTCACGTGCGAGACCCAAAGAAGCAAATAACAGCAACCATTGTGCATAGGACCTGCAACACAAACCAAATACTGGAAGTCACAGTACTCGGGCCAACTTTGGGAAACCTGTCATAAAAAAAAATGTCTTTTACTGGGTTTTCATTTTTAATAAGTTCACTTTGTTCAATTGTTTTGCTTGTCGCTCATTTTTTTTCTTTTGCTTTTCAATCTTCCTTTGACCATTATTTCCTTATTGTGAGTACCATCATTTTTTTTATTCTTTAATATTATTTATTTATTGGAAAAACGTATGCTTGCGGCTTCGCCTTGATTGTCACAGATGTAGAGAGATATATTTATACGATGCTGAATGAGGACTGACGCGTGTCAGTGTTGTACTTAGGGGCTGTGAGGGCTGCGTGAAATATCCCAAAGATACTGAGTGCAGGGATATGAAGTGAGTGGGTTTAATCACCCGACATCAGCCATTGCTGTATTTATATATATATATCGTTTATGTACTGCTCGCATTGCTCCTTCGTATGCCATTTTCTGTTCATGCCAAAGTTTGTGTTTCGTTACGTGTTTTCGTTCATATTATTTAAGTCCATCATGTCGTGATTGTAATGTGGAATAAAAGATTTGTTCTGATGCGGTTGTGCTGGATTGAAAGCTCACATTTCATATCATTATTATAGATCATATTCATAGGGTTCAGCGTGTCAGCTCTTTAGAAAATTCCACACTATGCATAGATATTGTACTGGCACCTTTATAGAAAAAATGCCCAACATGAACTATTCCACTTATCAAAAACAGTGTTCACAAGCCTTCTAATATGGCCACTGGCCAAACAGCACTTGGACAGCAAAAACTATCAACCTAAGTCTCCAAATATTCCCACTGTTAGCACAAACGATCAGTCACAAGGACAGAGGCATGGTGTGTTAACGTTAAACATCATCTGTGAATCCCAACATAGTAGTAGTAGTAGTAGTAGTAAACATAGTAAGAGTCTGAGAACACTCAGAGACACGACCGGACCTGAGGTGGACAGATATAACTACTAAACTATTTACTATAAATAGCAAAAGCTGAGCTTTAAGATGTAAAACCGCGTTAAAAGACAGTGAAATACCTCTCGGGCTGTGTACCGGACGAGCTCAGCATTGTTTGTTGGCCTGCTTTGATGTTCTATCTCATAAGCAGTTTGGACAAAATGGTCGCGGAGAGCAATTAGCTAACGTATTTCCTCCACGCTTCCTGTGCTGACCCCTGAGACTGGATGCACACAGGCACACATTACTTATCGGAATCCTGGATTTCTATGGCGTTTTTCCTGCCAAATGCCAGTGTAGCAGGATTCAGTGTCCTGAGGCCTCAGCCCTCCTTTTACTTCAAATGCCTTTCAGTATCCAAGAAGTATGACTTCTTTGCTTCCTCATCCGTGTCCACTGTGTGTGTGTTTTCTGCATGATGCACAGAAATGATTGTTTTTTTCTTACTTTTCCTACATCTAAGTCCTCAATTCCACATTTTTGGCTTGCTTGAATTCCCATCATCCGCCCACCTCCTCATCAACAGCACATATATAGCTGGAGAAGATCTGTGGAAGATACTGAAGAGCTTGTGCTGCCTCTGAGGACGCGGTCACAGTGCCGGAATGAATGTGTGCATGAACACTGTGCGTGCACTGCAGTCTGTGCCGTCTCCGCCTCCCACCACTGCTCTCTCCATCTCTCCGTAGCCCTGGTCAGAGTGGTCAGAGCAGCCAGAGCAGCCATGGCAGCGCAGCACCATGGAGAGGAGGGCCTTCATTCATCAGAACCGGGGCTGTCTCCGGAGCATGGCTGCAACATCCCGAAGAGACATGCCCGGGTTACCGTCAAGTACAACCGCAGGGAGCTTCAGAGGAGGCTGGATGTGGAAAAGTGGATCGACGAGAGTCTGGACCAGCTGTACGCAGGCCAGGTGGGTGCAGGGAAGGCTGCTGCGGGGCAGCCTGCCTGGGACACATTCCTCGGGCTTATCCGGTTCTTTAGAAATAGCTTATGTGCTGTATTATGGAAAAAAAAAGCGTTTTAATGCTGCTTTAAACAGATGCCTCTGCGGGACACGAAAAAGGGGGCTTGAAATGCAAAAGAGAACTTTTTCCATTTCAACAACATCCGGAGGGGGTAGAGGTGTTACGCTCTCCTTCTCCTTACAAGGCCAAGCATCCTGTAGATGTTAGGTCCACAGCTGTCCCCCTCACAGTTCTGGATCTGTCATGGACCCTCCTCCCATACATGGGCAGCGTTGGACGAATGGAGGCATGAGTGATGAGAACTGGAGGAGGAGGAGAGGGCGGCTGTAGGTCCCAGGAGGAGATAAACACTCTGTCTGCCGGGCAGCTGACAGGAAGGCCGCGTCGTTCCTCGGAGGGACGTGTGCGGACCGGGATGCTGACTTTTGGGAAAGGGGCGCTCGAAATGCCACGAGGCCGCAGCTGCTCTGCAGAGGAGAGACAGCCCAGCAAAGCCCGGTGCTCGCAGAGAGTTAATCAGTGACGACAAGTGTGCCATGGTCTTCCCAAAAGTACTATCGTGGTGTCCATGCAGCGCATAAAACACAAAGCCGTAGTCTGGCTGCCGGACCTGCCCGCGTTTGTTGGTGGTGTGCAGAAGAGGCCGACGTCCTGTGTGTGTCAGGGCCTAATGACAGCCTAATGGGCTGTAGATGGGTGGGTAGGTGTGGGTGGCCTGTCCCTCCACTCAGCCGGTACAATGGCCGTTTGTTCAGACAGAGCAGAGCGGAGCACAACGGGCCACTGTTGCCCTGTTACATGAGCATTGTTGCCATTCATCGGCGCGCACAGGCTCGGTCCGGGGTCTTCAAGGGCTCCCACAACAATACATCTAATTTTGTGTGACGCGGTGGACAAGAGTGAGAGAACTTTTTGCCTTCTTCCTTTTGATGTCACTCGTAGTCTGTCGTTTTGTTTGAGCACAAGATCCGGAAACGAATGTGTTGTAAGTTGGCAACAACCTGACTGCATTCACTTTCAGCTCATAAATGAAAAGATGGAGGTGCCTCGCGTCTCAAAATCGGTCTCACAGTATTTATTTAATGATGCGATGAGTCTACTTTGCCTGCTGCAAATGACAGATGGAGGTGTACGTGCACGCTTGTGCGTGCACGCGGTGAAGCGCAAAGAATAGCTTGCTCAGGCAGGCGTCTGGTGTTGCTTATTTTGTCTCTTCTCTTGCTATGGTGACTCTTTCAAACAAGTTGGGGGCTGTCAAACAGCCGTGACGAGGCTGATATAGGCCAGCTGTAGCTGAATGCAGCGGGATTCCCTGGGACCTCTGTGAGTGATGAGGACTAGAAGGACCCATGACTTACATGTGCATAATAACTACTTGTGCTCTATGAACCCCCCCCCCCAAAAAAAAAAAGCTTGGTTGAGAACTGTTGAGAATTTTCAACAGTCTGTAAATCAGTCCAGAGGACGAAATCCAGTCATCTTTTATCTTGTGATGTTCGTGCCATCAGTGACCACAAGACATTTGTAATGCAGGGTGAAATGTGTTGTGAGCTCTGTGAGCTCTTGATATTAGATGTGCCTCTAAGCTCTAAGATATTTCCTCCGTTGCTGAATGTTTCTGTATACAGACATGCCCTGTGTGTCAGTGACACACTGGAACAATGTGGGAGATGTGAACACTGTGGTAAATCAGCGTTTGACTCGTAGCATGCGTGTTCTCATCAAACACCGCCCACGTTTGCTTCAGGAACAGGACATGCCAGAGGAGGTGAACATTGACCACCTGATCGACCTGCCTAACGATGAAGAGCGGGTCAAGAAGTTACAGGTAACTTTGTATGCATGCATCCTCATCTTACTAGGTTAGGTTATGTCTGCCTATGTCCATCTACCAATATATCTTGAACCGGACTCTCCTTCATCCTCTTTTTGACAATTTCTCCAATGACAAGTAGATGAATAACAAACAGAGCGTGCACATGTCTGGTGTAAATGTACCCAGGATGTCCCCTGAAATCTTGTGGTCTTACGAGATATTGACTGAAAGTAGCACCCAATGAATATTTGGGATTTCATTAGTTTAATGAAGCCTCTTGACCGGTTTTAACATATTCTCCTTTGTATCAACAGGAGCTTCTTCAGAAGTGCGGCAAAGACACAGAGGTATGTCTCAGCTCAAAAATGACATGTCCAATCCCAGCTGAATCTCTCTCTCTCTCTCTCTCTCTCTCTCTCTCTCTCCCTCTCTCTCCCTCTCACACACACGCAGACACACAAATACACACACACACACACACACGTATAAAATCATGAAGAGGTGAGGAAGTGTCATGGTCAAAAATAAGGGTCGTTGTCTGCAATCCGCATTCAGATCATAGTCCGGCGACTTCATTTGACAGTTTCCAGCAGTAAATACTTGCAACAGTAAACAGGAGGCAAAGTGCAAGCCCCCTCCCTGTCGCCTCGTCCTCCCAGGACGTCTTCTTCGAGGCTTTTCTTCCCTTTTATGGACACGCAAACGCCCAGCGAGAAGCTGGCGGAAAATAACCAAACACCCCGCTCATTTGGCGCTGCTTTCGCTACTTGACTCCTAAATTGCCATTTATTTAACGTTCTTGATAAGAGCTGCACGGGTGTTGTTTTTGTCATCTGACCACATCGGGATGGATGAAACCAAAACGCAAATGGTGGAAAAGCTTAACCAACCGCATCGTCATTGCTGGTGTGCTGTGTGCCGCCAGTGACCGGTCACTCTGATATTTCCATGTAAAGTATGCCTGTGCTCTCCCATCATGTGCTGCCAATGATTTTCAAATAAGTAAGAGAATTAATCTCCACTAATAGACAGCGGTAATTCACTGTGTTTGGTGTGTAAGCCAGCTGGGGAACAGCCGAGTCAGCAGGGTATAATAATATTTACAGTTAAAGTAAAGATTTTGTGATCCCTCATATTAGCCTTAAATCCGGAATGAATCCAATGGAACAACCTCTGCCTTTGTTTTCCTTCCCCTGCGTGTGCCACCACGGCCAGAGCAAACTATAAGCAGCAGATTTGTCGATCTAATGAGTATGTATTAGGATTGTATGTGCAAGGGTGACTGGTAATGGATGAGAATGGGTTAGGGTTAGGGTTGGGGTTTGGGTTAGGGTTAGGGTTGGGGTTGGGGTTGGGGTTAGGGTTAGGGGTTACTTATATGATGTTTACTGTGATGTTTATTGTGAGGTTCTGTATGGATAATGGGGAATCTTGAGTCATACTGGAGGTCTGCTGGCGCATATGTCCACCACTCAGGAGAGAGGGAAAGGACAGTGAATACATCATGGACGGGTCGCCAGTCAATTCTCGCTTCAGTCGCTCACAATTCTCCCAATTACTCTCAGGTTGACTTGAAACGTATGATCTTTGGGCTACGGGAGGCCCGTGGAGTATTGCAATCGAGTAAGATAATGGATAGATGGAAACATATCAACTGGGGCGAACTCGTCAAGTAACAGGCTGGTTGTGCCGGTTGAGCTGTATTGGTGACACCGACCTCTGAGCTTGGCCGCTTCTCCTCAGACCTTCATCCGTGAGCTGGTGCCGAAGCTGGAGGGCCTTCACAAGCAGGAGGAGCTGCAGAGCGAGGGCATCGAGCATCCCGTCATCTGCCACAGCCACAACCGCCACGAGCCGTACCACTTCAACAACCCCCACCAGAACCAGCACTTTCAGCACAGCCGAGGACAGAACCAGACGCTCTGACACCTCCCCCGCCCTCTCTCTCTCACACGCACACACGCACACGATGTCATAACCCCATGACATAAATGCATTAGAAATATAACAAATCATATCTTTATTTTAAATAACCAGTTACCCGTCGTGACAAGAAGGGACTGGAAGCATTGGAAAACCTTTTGATGTAACAAGAAGTTCATTCCCTCGCTGTTTTCTCAGTGTGGCTCGGACCTAACAGCAAGACTAATACTGAATGGGGAGACTTTAAAACTGCATCTTTCTGCCTTAACCATGATAAAGTAATGGTTTCCGTCAAATTCCGTCAAAAGTTTCTTTTCATTTAAATTGTATTCAACTGATTTTCTGTATTGTATCGTATTGAGAGGGTCAAGTAAGGGTGTCCGGCTGGTTGCAGTCTCCAACTTCACCACTAGATGTCGCTAAGTTCCCTTCACCGGATGTGTAACCGTGTGCCAAAAGAAGAAAATTCATTCAAAACGATTGAACCATAAATCATGATTTTATTCAAAAGGTTGTCCCATTTACAGTGCACGTTGAATACAAATAGTGATAACAGAGAAAGAAATACACACTATAAACATGACGACCCTGCTCGACTGGAAATATAAATCACTCTCACAGTTTGAAGGCTTATTGAAGCACAGATCAGCACAGGATTGGCACAACACACACACACACACACACACACACACACACACACACACACACACACACACACACACACACACACACACACACACACACACATACCTTCTCGTACACATTGTGTTGTTACAAACCGGTCGACCCTGGGGTGGATCTGAAGCTGAACGCCACCGTCTGCAGATGTTCCACCTCCGACTGAGCACCCGAGCAGTTTAACTGCACCACTCTGCCACACACAGATGCACTCGTTTCTGTGAATTCACGAGTTTTAAGCATATTATTTATTGCGACGGAGTCAAGAAACGAGGGTGGCTCCCCAACCGCGGCATGATGTAGCGCAGGAAATAATCCTGTTGCATTGCTCACACCACGTGGCTTCAGTTTTTAGAACGCAGTGTCGATACACATTTTAATTGCCAATAAAATCATTTCTTTCATTTCATCTGTTTTATGGATAACATTGCACATTAGTGTGTTGTCATGTTTTTTTCTGGGGCAGGGGACAGCTACAATCTGAGGCTATTCTGTATCCAAAACTCTACAACGGTCGGACCGATTGAAGGTCACCCCCAACGTACGGGTTTTCTTGACTCCTTTGGGGATATGTCTGAGCAGGTTGCATTACAACCGACCGTACACTGGGTGGCAGGAGGGAGCCACAGCGAGGCCAGGGGGACGTTTAGGAGGCATTCATCGTGTGTGTGTGTGTGTGTGTGAGGGGGGGCTTCTTACCTTGTTGACGACTACGTTTATCGGTTTATTTTTGAAAAACGCACCCCAATGCTGCACCATTCGTGCCGTCTACCCCCCCCCCCCAGAGCCGCCCCACCGGTGTCAATTGTCATTTTGGGCCCGGGTCGCTCCACTTCAAAATGAGGGGAAAAACACATGGCTGGCGGCGTATGAGAGGAATGTTGCACTCAAGGCCGTGGACACTGAATCATCCTCATTTTTCTGCTTCCAAGAGTCAGCAGTTCGGGAGGGGGGGGGGGCACGACGTGCAGACCCGTGAGGCCGGTTCGATCTGATGAAGACATAAAACGGGTGCGGGATGGGGTGCTCCGTCCTCCTCTGTCCCCCCCGTCACTGCACGGTTAACGCAATTAGCGTAATTAGTCGGATCCCCAGGGTGTGGGAGGGTGTGCGGGGGGGGTGGGGGGGTGGGGGGGGGTGGAGGGTTCGACGCTGGAGGAGGGGGAGAGAGGACGGGACGGGCCTTTCCTCAGGAAAACATATCACCTTCCACCACAATAGAGCCCGTCAGGAAACCGCAGGCAGCCACATTGCTCTCTTGAGTCACCGAGTACTTTCGGACACGCTCTCACACTCATCAGTCACACACACACACACACACACATGCTCGCACTCCACAGCCCGGGCAGCCCACAGAGTCAGCACACTTCAGGATGACCGTGTACTGAAACGCAGCAAGGCAACCTCGTCAGGTAAGTCCCATCCTCTGCCTTCACAGAAGCCTTTGGAGTTTGGAGCGCAGCGCTTCACATTCTCCTCTTCCCATAGCGCAGTCTTGTTCACTGAAACATGCTGTAAAACTGCAAATTGCTATTATTACAAAAAAGTTATTGTCTTTCTGTAAAAAATGGGTATTTCGCCCAACGAGAGACCTGGCTTTCTATCGGTTATCCAGTTGAAATATCGGGTCAGAAAGTGTCAAGATGTCTTTGTGTTGTGTGTGAACTTGAGGAAACTGCACTCATTGTCACGGCGAGGGGAGGTCACGTTAGAAGTGAGATTCTCACCATCCTGGGTTCAGTTAATGATGCCTGCTCTGCTCCTATCTCCCATTGTTCACTGTATTGGTCGTTAAGTCTTTTACAGGCATTTGCAGATGTTTTCCTGTCCTTCACTCTTCCAGGAGTTATTGTGTGGCGTGAGCACGGCACACAACGTTCGAAGAACAAATGTTAAAAGAAATAAGGAGTGAAGGTTGAACATATTTATCGGGAAGGAAAGTCGTGTTAAAAAGTAGAAGTAAAAGATTGAACATTACTTAGTTGACATTAAACTTTTGAAAAAAATCTGCTTTCATGAAATCAAATTTGATCAAAGACCCAGGCTGACTAAGAGATTATTGCCATGATTTCGGTAGAGATGCCAACATGTATGACATACTTTGAATCCTATATTCAAATACACCAGAAACCAGACACTCGTTACTGCTATCAGTACCTGAGCAGTAGCTAAGGTGCTTAAGTCACAAGCGGAAGCTTGTAGACAAAGACGAAGACAAAGAAAACAGATTTGGATTGCGGGAAATCGCAATGAATGAAAAGTTACTCATGAATCGTTTCAATGATAAATCGAGACTGAGACATCTCCACAGCCGCAACGTGCTTCTTGGGTCAGAAGGCTCCAAAATGTGAGAAGAGAGATGAGAACGCGACACCCTCTTCGGGGAACATGAAAGTAGAATGAAGCTGTCACGGCGGTACGCCGGATGACAGTTTTTTCGTCCCCCTCAGACTTAGCAATAAAAAAAACAATACGGTCACGGAGTGACAGGCCTTTGCCTCGCTTCCAGTACGATATCAGCTAACGCTACGGAAGAAATACAATATGATGGACAGTTCGGTCAGAAAGTGCAATAATTCCATTAGTCCGACCCAAGGTGATTCCTTGGGTCAGACTCGAAAAACACTCAGAGGCTGTCGTTCAGCACGCGTAGACGCGACGGTGTTTTGAATGCATGTTTCCTATTTGCTTAGTGAGGTGCATTGCGTAACCGGCATGTGAAAGGATGTTTTTGATTCCTGTTATATAAAGTCTGATGGCTGATTTACCTTCGGCGCGACAGTTTTCCACTTCCATCTCGCGAGTTCGACGCTCAAGTCACACGCGGTCAACCCGACATGGGGAGGCCAAGAGAAACAGTATTTATCGTATGATTAAACTGTCCTCAAATCGGGCATGTCTGACTTTTTTTGCTTTTTTTACTTGGTTGAGCGCTTTGACTAACGCTGACATTGAACCTCGCCTTGCAGTCTGTGAAAATCTCAAGCGCAGCCATGCCCATTCTGAAGAAGCTCCCGGGAAGGTCCAAGAGCTGCCATGAATTCCCCAGGGTGAACGGTGAACTGATCCTTCCACGGCTGGACCTGGACCTCCGAGATCTGAATCACCTGAACGACCTGAGGGACCTCGGCAAGAACCTGAACCCCTTTGAGGACGTGGACCTCGACGAGGACGAGCGGCGCGGGGGCGACGTGGGCCTCATCATGGGGGAGGTCCGCGGCAACCTTCAGCTCAGGTCGTCCCGGGACGGCGAAGAGGAGGAGAATGAGGTGAACGCGGAGAGACACGGGGCAGGTAATCCCAAAGGGAAGCCCCTCCGCGGCACCCTCGAGAGGATCTGTGGCGTGTCGCCCCTGAAGACCCTCGGAAAACTGGGCAAGGGGCTGCGCATCTCGGGACGCAATGTGTGGGGGAGCAGCTCCCCGCACTACAGCCCTGGAGACTCGAACACCCTCCCACCGGAGAGGGAGAAGAGGAAAGGACTGCGCAGGGGCTCCGAGGGAATTATGACCTTGCTCCGGTGAGGAGGGGTGGGCAGGACCGACGGGTCCATTTCTCTCAGCTGTGTCCTATCAGTGAATTGTGAAGAGGTGGCATGTGGGATTAAAGGTTACAAAAGCTCCAGTGGTTGTGGATGACATGGCTAGGGAATATATATACCTGCACATATACACACACATGGATATATATGATCGAGATAAAGCAGTTAACAAGTCAACCAAGTACAATAAAAGTAGCTAACTGGAATAAGTTGAAATACGTGAAAAGCTCCCAGACGGAGATACACATGGATACATAATACACAAGAATGTGACGCACCAGTCACAGAGTCCCGGAAGGGACACTGTTCCACTCGGCGGTCAGTAATAGAACAGTAAACAGTGTTGGTCACTTTCTGTGGACTTATGTAATGCGCCATGGCAACTTGTTGATCTACGGAAACCTCTTTTGTTTTTCCGTGGCATGTTAGCTCGCTGTGCTCGCCGAAAGGAACTATTTTTAACCGCGAGGCAGCGCTGCTCCGGGCGGCTCAGTTTAACAGATGTGTGAATGTGTGGCATTCCGAACATAGCTTCTTTTGGGGGGGCCACACTGTACGGCGTGATGTAAAACCCCTGCACACGGATGCTCGCCTTTGGGGACAAGTCGCTCACGCTTTTTTTTTGTTGTGGACAATGGTGTGCAGCTTCACAGGCCGACGCAAAGAGGAGCGCCGGGAGAGCCTGCCCTGCGGAAACCTGAGCACCGACAGCGAGGCGGAGGCTTCCAGGCGGTCCTCCTTCCTCAGGATGGTCAGTCTGGGCAAGCTGAAGAGGGAATCCATGTCGGACAAGGCATCCCAGGAGACGGAGGAGGAAAGTTCGGAGGAGGAGCTGGTGGTGAAAACCAGAGAGCCCCTCTCAGGTAACAAACGGGAAGCGCGTGAAAAGGTATAGATTCCGATGCTTGATATTTGCGTAGTACCAAGTGCGGAGCACTATGGAGTGACCTAGAAGGTTCTGTCTCCAGTGCCACTTCCTCCGCATCCTAGACGACTCTCTAATGACGTTCAGACGTCCCCAGATCCCTGAGTCACTGGGTTCAATCACCAGACTGTGAAACCAGGAAATGAGCACACTTCCCCCAACCCAAGGTTCCCCTAGATAGAAGTTCAACCAAGCCACTGTTCCCAGACTCCACAGGGAGCCCGGCTAGGAATAGAAGAGCGTGCAGAACGAGCAATAAATAGCCTATATTGTCAGTCAGGCGCATGCACAACTCCTTAATAACCACAACAATCATACTCCCTGCCCTCCCACCACTCTGTGGCCTTTGCAAATAAACACGGTTGCCTTTTTCTCTCCTTGCTCTCCTTCAGTTCTGGAGATCTTACAGCTGGTCAACCACAGGGACCTCCTCCTGGCTGACACGCACATTCAGGAGCTGGAGCGGGAGTGCGAGCTGCTGTCTCTCCTGCCAACCACAGCCTCTCCCGCCCTGACCCCCACCCACTGCCCCAGCACCCCTCTGGGCGTGACCCCATTATCGTCTTCGTCCCTGGATGAGTCCCCGAGCTCCAATGCCACCCTGGATTCTAGCCGGCGGAAGGCCAAGGACGTGGAGCTCCTGTATGAAGCCCTACAGCGGGAAATGTGGGATGTAGTGCGGGAGTCCCTCCGGCAGCCCAGCGCCGGCCCCAACCTGGGGCTGGTGGTGCTGGTCATTCAGCAGGAGGAGCACACAGACGCCGCCTGGGCCCTGCGCGAGGAAACCAAGCCAGGGCGCCAGGGCCCTCACGTTCAGCCCGGCCAGCGTCCCCGCCGCCTGAAGGTGAAGTGGAGGCAGGCGGTGGCCGAGGCCGCGGACTGGAGTCTGCCGCACCAGGTGGACACCCAGGCGGGACAGCTGGCGTCTTACCTGGAACGGCTGCGGAGCCGCATGGTGGACGACCTGGACGCCGCCAGGAGGAACGCCGTCTCCATTTACCCGGAGGAGTTCGCGGCTTTCCAGGTGTACGTGGAAAGCTACCACCGCGCCGTGGCCAAACGTCTGAGGACCATCACCAGCGGCCCGCTGCAGGTCACGGACGTGTACTCACTACTGGATTGGTTCTACAACATCTACAACAGGTCGGGTGCCCACAGCGACACTGCATTGCCGGCGAGATATAGCTATATATACATATATAGATATATGTTTCTTGTATGAGAAATGTGAAAAACGAGAAACCTAAATAACAATTTGTGATTCTTTCTCAACAGGGATGTCCTGGGAACAATCGGCACAACCACACCAATCAGCTATGCTCCACTGGAGCCCATTCTGCCCCAAGACACCGTGGATAGGCTGGAGCAAGACTGCATCAGTATCGTTAGGGTAAGAAATCACGATTGTGCCAGGCTATTCCTCCAAAAAAGAAGCAAACATATTTCAATTTTGTGCTTTGATTTGCAGGAGAAGGTCACAACAGAGCTGACCCAGGTCCTGGATGAGGAGGAGAGGCGATGGGCCCAGACTCTGCACATAGAAGAGTATCAGTCCAATCTTGCACGCTCAGTCATTCAGGTACAGCGTCATGTCATGTTCGCAGTGAAAAAAACTCTCGAATATCTTTCTGGTACATTATTTCAACCTTCTACACAGATTTTTTACTCATTACTCTCACATTTTTAGAGGCTGAAGGTTGACTTGGACAGATCGACGTCCGTGAACCAGTTTCTGGGAGCAAGAGTGGCTCGCTGCTCTCTGATCGGACTGTCAGACTTTCTGTACAAGTGAGTATGAGCAGCTAAAAATTAGGTCTAGGAGAAGTTTTACATAGGAGTTTACTGAGAGTTCCCACCAAGATTGAGCACTAACAAAACTTGAAAATGCTCTGTACTGTGTGACAGGGTAGGACAGGATTGTGTGTCGATTGTGTTTGCATTCCGCGGCATTTCATTAACTTTCATCCATCCACTTTGTCTAGTTTCCAGAGGAAGGTTGAGATGTTTCATGAAACTCAGGCGGAATTCGGAGACCGAGGGGACGGATACGTTTCCAGGACCATAGCGTTGGTCAACTGCTGTCCTCCGCTCAGGTACACGACTTTGCGCTTGTTCGAGTGAACTCGAGGCAGTGTTTTGCGTGTTTCACGTTTGATTTTTGAGTCCAACACCTCCTCCCGCTGCCCTGCAGGTCCTTGGTGGAGCGCTGCAGGCAGTGTGACCCCCAGGCCAGCGAGGAGTCGGCACAGAGAGCCAACTCCTCCCTGGACCGGATCGTCAACCAGTCCGTGAGGGTACTGACTGACAGGCTGTTCGAACACATCAGGGTGAGTGAGCCGAAAGCACGCGCCACCCCAAGACGCCGTCTTAAAGTTCGTCTCTCTGAGGCAACCGCCATGTGCAGGACATATAGTATGATTCACTTTCAGTCTCGGTCAGTCCACGGGACCGGCGGTCTTCCAGTACATAAGAATGTTACGTATGAACAAGTGAGGTTTCCTTACCAGGAACGGCTGTGGGAAAAACCGCTCACAACCAGGTTTTTTTCCAGTTGTCACGGGTGACACATTAGGAAAATCCCCAGAGAAGGCGTGCGTGTGTGCGTGTGTCTTTATTTGAGCATTTCAGTTTTGCTTGTTTTGTTTTACTTCCTGTTATTGTTAAAAAAAACTTTGTGCTGCACCGTACCCGCTACGCGAATGAAGAGTGCTACGAAAATAAAGTCGGACTGACTGACTGACGGATACCACGATGAAATAACAGTCCCGTTGAAAAAAAGCAAATGAAGTCTAACAATTTAGGTTTTACATCAGTGCAGGAACAGAGGCTTTACGAGCTAATCCCACATGAGCAGTATGAGATATTTCTGTCCAGTAACGACAATAATCGCAAAAGACGTCTTGGCAAATGTTTAGAATTGGTAAGATTCAGTAGTATTCTATGTGTAAGATCTAAACAGGTGCAGCACTTGGTAACTAGAGCCTTCACCTCAGTGACATGGAAAGTAAGTAAATCGGACGCTTGTCTTCTGCGTTCCAGCCTTTCTTCGACAAGCTCATCAAGCGCAAGTGGCTCAACAACACGGAGGCCTTTGAAGCCATCGAAAGCAGCATCAAGCAGCACTTCAAGAAGTTCAGGAGGATGGACTGTCCACCTTACCAGGCAGAGTGACGTTTTTTGTTCTCGTTTCTGCGCTTGACAGCGCTCGCTTTGAGCTCTGACCACGGGACACGCTCTCACACACGGTTTGATGTGGTCGCCAACAGACGCTGGTGGGCGAGGTGCACCGGCGGGTCCTGGTGGAGTATGTCCGCGCGATCATGCGGGGAAGGGTCATCTGCACGTCCTCCAAGATGAGGAAGAGGATGGCATTCCGCCTGCAAGACGAGGCCAAGCAGCTGAAGGGGCTCTTCAAGGATCTGGTGAGTCGGCGCCCGTCCGGTCTGATTCCGCCCGCGGGGGAGGGGAAAGAGCGTCTCTGACCCCGGCGAAGCAGAACAAAGCCCCTGAAACGCATCTGAAACAGAACGCAGAACCGCCTCTCAGGAAACCCCCCCGAAGAATCACAAAACGCTGATTTGCGAAATCGGCAAGCAGAGCCGGCACGCGGGGGGGGGGGGGTTGGATGCGGCGTCTGGAGCGCTGTGAATGGAGCGTGACCCCGGAGCTTCCCGGGTCAGGAGCGGCTCAGACGGTGTTGACACAGTGGGCTCTGAAAAACGGCTGCCGTCAGTGGGATGGAGATGGATGGGCCGGGGCCTGCGTTAGCGCTCGCCAGAGGGGCGGGGGGTGAGGGGGGGGGAGGGCGGCATTCGGTGCGCGAGTTCAAACAAGTGTCCGTCACCTCGGCTGACAACAGGAAGCCGCTGTGCTCGGGAAGGAGCTTCCTGTTCCTGTCAGCTGGCTGGCTTTGATGTGGCCCCGGGACGGCCTCGGTGGCCTTTCACGCCGAGGAGCGGGACGGAGCGTCCGTGGAAAGCGGGAACTCGGGGGGGGGGGGGGGAGGAGGCGGCGGGCGGAGATTAGCGGCCCGGTCTAAAAAAAAAAAAGAAAGAAAAAAAGCCGTCGTTATTTTTAGGGATGGCCGAGCCAGAGAGCCCTGCCGTCTTTTTTTTTTTCTCCTTCCGAGCGTCGGAGGAAAAACAGGACCTGGAAAAACAGAGGTGGAGTTTTGTTATTCACTTAGCCAAATGGCTGAGAAGGTTTGGCCCCTGGCCTGTGGCGGCATTAATCTGTGTTTCCCTTGAAGGGTTGATTGTTCGCGGCTGCCCTGGCCCCGTCTTTAAAAACATGTTTTCAAATCAGAAAAAAGGAAAAGTCGCCCGACTGAACAGGGAAAGCAAATGAAATCACGCCATCCCGACTTACCCGCGATCCTCCGTCTTCTCTCCATCCCAGGAATCGAGCTCGTCCTGGCTGGACAGCGTCATCTGCCACCTGGCTGACATCATTCTTCTGGAGGACACTCCCTCCATCCAGATGGAGGTGGCAGTCCTGGTCAAAGAGTTCCCAGACATACGGTGAGAGGCTCCAGCGAATTGCCAGCGCTGGAACATTTGCGCCGCGACCAGGAAGCGTCTATGAAAACAGATCTTTCTCCGCGCTGTACCCCCGAAGGCCCTATATTCTTTTATGCTTACTGCCACACATTCGCTGTGCTGTTCTTGGCACTTTGCCAAAGCAGGGAAAATGTTACACTATGGATGGGGGGGTGGTTGAGGGGTGGGGGGTGAGGGGGTGGTTTTGTTGTTTTTTTGTCACAATGGATCAAAACAGGGAAAAGAGGCGAGGAAGCATATCTACATTAACTTTGCTATTTTTGGATGGGGAGCGAGGCTCTGTTTTGAGAATGGATGAGGCTGAGAGGCCTCGGGGGTGGGGGGGGGTGGGGGGGGTGGGGGGGGTGGGGGGGGTGTCCCTCCCACCGCCTCCGAGACTGTTTGTGCACAGATTAAGACTCAGGTGACGGTTGTGCGTGCGTGTGTGTGTGTGTGTGTGTGTGCATGTGTGTGTGTGTGACGCATACGCCTCTGTGGAGCATACAGGAAGCTGCCGCCGAATACTTCCTGTTCCTGCCACCCTGCAGGAGACAGACTGGTGCCACACTCGGAATCAAAGCGGCAGAGGTGTGGAAGAGGGGGAGCAAAACATAGTAGTTCGGACCTGTGGACATGCTAACTCACTGGTCGACTCGAGCCCTTTGTTTACTGTGTGGCATCCCGCTGCTGGTATTTTAGGAGATGAAAGGCCGGCCGCCTTCCTCGGGCCTTTCAGCCGCCCGCTTTTCACCGCCGTACAGTTCATTCGCGCACGTGAGGACCATGCCCTCAGAAAGGCGCGCACGTCAGTGCTTCCCAAACGCAGGAACCCAGTTCCTTAGGCAAACATGTGCCGACAGTTTGACTGTTGATCCCTCCAGGAACAAACATGTACCAGCGCATTGTGACTTGTGACAGAGGGCTCCAATGGCAGGACGGGCGACAAGGTGAATTTGGTGGTTAGCGTGGTCAACTCACAGCATGAAGATCCCAGAGTTTGCATGGGATTTTCCCTGAGCACCCTTGGTTTCAGAAACACGTATTCTCAGGCTGAGGGGGGGACTCTTAAATTGCCCCCGTAGGTGCGGATATGAGACTGAACGGTGTGTGGATGCGTGTGTTGCCCTGGCCTGTTCAGGATGTATCCCCTGCCTTTGCCCTGTGTGTCCTGGGACAGGCTCCGGTAGACCCCAGCAGCAAGGCAAAGATGCAAAGTGGGGAAAATAATGAATGAACGGATGGATGGATGGAAGGATGGATGGATGGATGGATGGATGGATGGATGGAGGGAGGGAGGGAGGGAGGGAGGGAAGGATAGATTATAGAAAGATGGGTGTAAAAAGTCCCTATTAAAAAGTACAAGTGGAATCTGAGAGTTATTAAAGACGTGATGCTACTTGATATATAGATATTGGTTAGCCCCTGAGTATTATTATACTATTTTAGAGAGATTTGTTAAGTCCACTGTGGCAGGGACATGAGAAACACACCACATGACTACATTGTTTGGAAATAACACACGAGCAAATACAG
Source organism: Karalla daura (assembly GCA_029224185.1). Classification (NCBI taxonomy): domain Eukaryota; kingdom Metazoa; phylum Chordata; class Actinopteri; order Chaetodontiformes; family Leiognathidae; genus Karalla; species Karalla daura. Next base: position 2,335,301 of record CM055204.1, read on the forward strand.
CTGCTCTGAAAGATTACTGATTGATCTATTAAGCGTTAACAAATCAGTTATGACTGTTATATCAGTTATGACTGTAAAAACAGTTCTAACGTGGCATTATGATGACGTCATTCCGATTTTTTTACCGAGAAGGACTGAAGCATCACATTCCCGAAACAGCCTCTGTGAGTCAGTCGGAAAACACCTGAGAGCTTCTCATGACACCAAGCAGACCCGGCGGCTTTTAACACGCCTCTGGTCCCCCCCCCCCCCCCCCCCCCCTCCCCGTATCCTTCCTCCCCGCAGGAAGAAGCACGTCTCCACCCTGCTCAACATACGCGGGATGATGCGGCAGGCCGAGCGCCAGGAGATCCTCAACGTCGTCCGGGACTTCGAGTGCAGGAGCGCGCTCCTGTGCCGCGACCGCGCCCTCTTCTCCGACGTCCCCGTCACCTCGGAGGTGCACTGCGTCAGCCTGGGCCTGCTGCGCCTGGCCATGACCGTGGCCAACTGGCTCTCGGAGCGCCGCCCGCGCCGCAGCCCGAGGGCCGGCGGCAGGGGCCCCCCCGCCGGGGCCGGCGAGGGCCAGGGCGCCGACGAGCCCGGCAAGCCCCACGGGGAGGACTAGCTGTGGGCGTGGGCGGGCGGGAGAGCGGCGAGGACGCCGGCCAGACGCGCACGCACCTTTTGACCGAAAACAACTGGGACGATCGTGCCGAATGTTGTCACCGACCGCGTAAACAGACACTTGACCTCAGGTACTCCCCGTACTGTACTCACTCACATCCCCGTCGGCCGTCCTCTCCGTCCCCCGGACGCGCTTTTCCACACGGGAACGTGAAACTGGTGAAAGGTCACAGCGAGTCCCCACAAAAGTGGGACCCGACGTCCCGAGAAATGAGCAACCGAGCAATACGACAACGCGACGCGACGGGAGGTTCCGCTGCTCTGTATCGTGTATTTACCCAGCCGCAGTTACCCGTGCTCTGGTATATAGTCCACATGTATGCGAGGATATAATATTCGGGTGTGCAAATGTGTTGAACTCTCACTGTGAATGAACCCGGATCTGTTGCTGGAAACACAATAAAACCCATTGACTGGGGTAGAGTTCTGGGAGAGATCAGGTCGTCTGATGCCTGCTCCTGAATGGACCTTCTTGTTGCGTAACGGCCCCCGCTCCGGGCCGCTCATATTCACAGTACATACCAAAAGGGCCACTCTGACGAACGCCATGGTGCCGGGCTGGGCTCTGACGCAGTCACCACACACATGCCGGGGCCCCCGATGCCTCGGCTGTTTATCTTAAGGACACGGCGGCTTTGTTCTGTCCACGGAGAGCATGAGGTATGGGGGCCCCGGCCTGGCGACTGCCAGACCCCGTGCCGCCGCGCAACAAGGTGGGGGGGAGGGGGGGGTCGCACACCCCGGGGCCGACAACGGGATGTTTTCCGATAAATAAAGGTTTCCTGTTGTCCGCCGAGGTGCCAACGGATGCTTTTATTGGAGCCAAGTTTACGTTGCGGGCTAGGAGGGAACTTCCCCTCCGCCGTCCGGACAGAGGGAGCAGCGGCCGCGCAGGCTTTTTCAAGTCGGGGCCGCTTCTCAAAACAAAAGTTGGGGGGGGGGGGGGGGGGGTCATTCTGCACGCTGACCCCTGCATGTGGCCAGCGTTGCATCTGCGTCGCGTCCATCATCTGGCCAAGGCTACGTCGCAATAGAAGACCGACAACAGGATCATCAGGGGTATAAATTGTTTTTTTTTTTGCATTCTCAAGTGCCAATATAAATGCTTATCGAGGAACTGTAACGGAAACTTTGCATTTGCACATCACCAGACATGATGTAAAATGTCTCATGGCGTGGCATGGCATGGAGTGAGATCCAATTAAAATATTGAATATAACCATGGAAACGTGAATGTTTTTGCTGTCCACCTCACCCCAAGGGGAGTCTAGCGGAACAAGCTTTTACTTAATTACTTTTAATTAATGTATGTGTATGACTATATTAGACAAGACAGGACTTTACTGCAAGTCGAGTTCAATTGCACTTTATTGAAATCTTAGAAAAATCGATTTTACTAAAGTGTAATGCAGACATTTGAGTTAGCTCATTGGAAATTAAAGTGGAATATTGAATATTAGATGATTAATTAGTTGACTTAAGACAAATATAGTAACATATTGTAAAATTGAGAATTATGAAATCAATGGCATTTTGCAGGTGGAGATGTTCGAGATGTTGTCGTCACATTGCATTTCCCTGTGGTTTTACATCCGCCCACAACTAGATTACTGAGTTCTGAAACACAGAACAGGCCATGGACGCCTGGCCCACCGGGACGTTCTTCTGTCTCGGCGTCCGAAGAGTTCGAGTTTTCACGTCACACCTCACCTGTAGCTCTGCAGACTCGGTGCCTGTCCGCCTATCTCCGCCTGAGACTTAGACTGACCGCGTAACAACCTCATCGCAGCTCCTCGCACATCACAGTCTGAAGTCACAAATGCAACAGGTCTCAGTGGGTGGACACAACATACAATATGCATCCTGTTAATTTGCATCAAAAGTGCTTACTGCGTGTGTGACTGGTTATCATAAGCACACCAAAGATGACTGATAGTTATGTAAATATGTTTGTTCTGGGAGCCAGTGGGAAATTATGGGACACGTGCAAAACAACTGAGGAGATTTGCACCTCAATACACCCATACCCGGATACCCGTGATAAAGCTGGAAACATCGAGGCTGCTTTCAACAAGTGAAAGCACGACAATTGCGCCGCTCACTCGCTCCATCTTATGAATCACGGAATGACGGCCATTGCGGACGGTGCGCCGTTAAAGAAGGGGCCGCCGCGCCCCTGCCAGTTGCACAGAGATGGGTCAGTCGGCTCGTGCGAGAACAACGCGTCTCGCCGCTTCATGGGACAAACAGATGGAGGGCGATTGTCCGATTGTTCATCTCACATGCAACGTCTGTAGTCCTGCCTCGCCGTCCTATTATCGGCATGCCTTTGATTTATGGCTAAATATAACCCGCGCGGACACCTCCGAATGCATCGCTGGGGACAGAGAGACGTGTGACTCAGAAAAAAGCACGTCTTCAGACTGTTTACTTGCCGCCAACAATAGATCTTTGGTGCCGCTGACCTTGGCCTGCACCGCGCGCATGTCCTTTATTTTTAATACGTTCCACGAATCCGTGGGACGGGGCAGGAAGAGCGCCGAGCGAAGCTGGCATCCGACGAATGTTGCGCTTGGCAGCGCGTCGTCTGAGTCACGCGCGCATCCCGGGGAGCCGTCAGACGTGACCGGGAATGGCCGGCCGAGGGCGGATGCTCCACCGCGGCTTTCCCGGTACCGCGGCCATCCCCGGGCCGAGGGCCGCAGGTGAGGAGCCGGGGGGGGCTGGGGGGCGGGGGGGTTGGGCGAGCTCCTGGAGGTTTCCCTCGACCAGGTCGGTGGAAGGTGGACCGGTCCGCGCCATCACAATGCAGTCCCTGGGAAGCACTCCCCCTGCTTCCTCTCATTAACGCAGCGCGGCGATGGAAAACCCATCTGGCCGCGCTCGCTGTTTGTTTTCGGAAGCAGGCCGTGCCCTGCCTTTGTTCGCGCGGGGGGGCCGCGTTTTTCATGGTTCATGGTTTTTTTTTTTTCTCGTCTGTTTGTTTGCTCCTCGCGCGGCGCGTCGTTCGGAGGAGGCGGCGGGGTCAAGGCGGGAGTGGGACGCCGTCGGGTCAGGCCTGTTTAGTCTGGGGCCACGGATCTCCACGCTCTCCCGTACGTCTGAAGCAAAGGGAGCGGGGACGCCCGGCGTGCCAGCTCGCCGAGAGACGTTGGGGCCGCAAACATGGCCGCCCGCTCTCGACCAGGGGGTTGCGGGGGGGGGGGGGTCTGGAGAAACAGTGCGCCCTTGGGCATGTCGATCCCTGCAATGGACACGTCCAGTTTCCGTGCGCTACCGCCAACAATGCGCTTTACATCGATGATTACATTGTTACAGGACGGAGGCAATAAAACCAGACGGTCCATCGCACAACAATAAAGCGCAATAAAAATAAACACCGTAGCGATAGGTCCTAAAAATAAAGGCGAGCCGAGCTGATATCGGTCGGGCCCCCGAGATCTCCAATTATGGTCAGGTCTGCGTAACGACACGGCGGACCTGGTTTCACGATGACGGCTCGTTCTGCGCTTTTGTTCCCTTTCAAAACGCTTTAAAAACGATTTCAATTCATTGATTTATTTATATCCTGAACTGTTAGCCATCAGTAATGTTTTGCTTGCGCCCGCCTGTCCGTCCTGGGTGAGGATCCCCTCCTCTGTCTCTCACCCTGAGGTTTCTCCCTTTTTTCCCCTGTCAGGGTTTTTCTTGGGAGTTGTTCCTCAGCCTTTGCGAGGGTCTAAGGACAGGGGTTTTTTCACTATGTACACATTGTTGCTCTCTTTGTAAAGTGCTCTGAGATAACAGCTGTTATGATATGGCACTTAAAACAAATAAAAGTTGAAGTTGAAGTTGAAGTCGACCACTGCAGCCCGCCTCGTCCCGTCGAGTTTCAGCGTCCTCCTACGCTCGTTCCAGTCTGCGTGCGCGCTATCGCATGGGACGATCGCGGTCGGAGGGGGGGGGGCCGTGAGTCAACACGTTGCATAACCCGATACGAGACGACCTGTTCTGACATGACCCATCGGGGCGAGAGTCAATGGAGGCCCCCCCCCCCACGTCCAGCGTCCAGCCGTCTGTCAGGATGGCTGCCCACTTGAACCAAAACAATGGTGCGCTCCGTCACTCCCGATGGGGATATCCTGATTTATGTTATCGCAGCGCATCCATCAAGGAGGCTCTTTATTTAGCGGCGGGGAGCCGCGCGGCCCATGCCCGCTCACCCCCGCGTCAAGACCTGTTTGTCCCGTTGTCAGCGCCCCGGCGTTAAATCACGGCTCTCGGCGCTCGCGGGGAAGTCCGCCTTTGTTGGAAACGAGGCGCCGCCATCCAAAGTAAACCCAGAATCCTTCTCCGCCGCGGAATGTGCGTCCACCGGCGGCCCCCTCTCCCCCTGAAGGCTGATACTCCTGATTTATGCTGAAACGCTAACCTGGGTGGACGCGCGGATATAAATATTTTGCTCGGGGCCCGCGTTGGCCCCGCGCCACTGACACTGTAAACATCCCAACCTGCGGGGTTATTTGTTTTCCTTTGTTTAGACCATCTTGACGTCCGTATAATAGTGAGAATAAACCAGGGGGGAGGCTTTGTTGCTCTTGAACGTCTGTATTTACGCGAGCACATCCCCCCCCCCCCCCCTTGCCCCTCAGGCCCCTGGCCCCCGTGACGGCAGGATGCTCAGCGTCGGTGCCAATCAACCCACGATACGGCGGTAAGTGAGACACTGGAAAGCCCCGGCGCTCCAGGTGGGTACAATCATGAGAGAGGCAACACGTGATCCCAATCTTAGAAAGCGGTCGTTCATCTTGAAGAAAACCTCACGGGGTCCCTTGAAAGCCTCCCCGGAGAGATTCACGGTCAGCTCAGAATAATTGTCCGCTTTTGTGATGCGGGGTTAAGTTATATTTTCTTTAAAGTGGGGTTCCTGAATCGGAATCAACAATCGCAGCATGCTGCATTCAGCGTCAGCTGTCAGTGCTGTCTACTGTGTCCGTCAATCCATCAGAGTGGTTCCCCTCTACAAGTCAGTCCCCCACTGGAATGTCAAGCATCCACACACTTCAGCGTTTGCACGGATTCAAGGGAAAATCAAAGTCCAATCGAAGTTCAGGTCGGAATCACTTTTGCTTTGATTGCTGTTGACGGGGTGGGGGGGTTGCCTGCAGTGCCCACAATAACTTCACCAAAACAAGAGGTTAAAAATAGATGAGAGGCGAAAGAGAGAGAGAGAGAGAGAGAGAGAGAGAGAGAGGGAGGAGAGAGTGGGGATGACAGTGAGTGACTGTGCTGTCAGATCTTTTCATGGAAAACAGGGGTGGACAAGCGGACATCCTTTGAAAGGCTGTGTGTATTTGTGTGGGAAGTCCAGGGCCCGTTCTGGAGGCCTCCACTTTACCCGCTGGGAGGAATTTCTGTTGTTGTAACCCCCCAAAAAAACATTCCTGGATATTTTTCACCCCCAGCATAAAAGATATATACTCTGTCTTAGTTCGCATTGCCTCTCACACGATGAGCATAAATTACATTAAAAGAAAACAAACAACAAAAACACGTGCATTGATTCTTCTTGTTCGAGATGTCCCTGGATGTCCCGTGATGGTGTTCCGTGATGAAGCGTAGTTGTTGCGATTGCTCTGCCAAGAAGACAAGAGGTGCTTTTGGAAGCAGCCCCAGAGCTCGCGAAGGAGAAGCCTCCCCTGCGCTGTTTTGTCACAGTCCCCCGTTAACAACAAATTTATTGGCTCGGAGCGTTTGCGAGAACGGAAACTACTTTGCATGGCAAGGAATAAGGCCGCAGCTGAACAATGGCTCCCCTTGTGAAATATGGCAACAGGGTCTCACCTTTGGCTCCGTGTGCCTTCTCCCCCGGCCTTATTTGCGTAAGCAGGTTGTGTCCTGTACCCCCATCAGGAAGAGGTGTTGCAGGAAACCCAAATCTGAGCTCGGATTCAGAGTAAACTTGCGCCGTTAGACCCCAAAAGGGGCCTTATCTGATCTCGCAGGGAGGTGACGGCGAGGGTAAACACGAGCGTGACCTGTGCGCCAGAATCCGCAGGGAGCCAAGCGAGTCACGTTACTGGATCTGATTGCAGGCAATGTTGTTTCCACTCTGCCAGGAGGTTGCGCTGACCTAACAGCAGAACGTGGCTATTGTGTTGAATTCCAGCAATGCCAATTATCGACGCGCCTTCTGGTGAGCACTAAATCACAGCAATAACAACTTGGAGAGGCGTAAACAACAGGGAGAGGCACATGCAGAAATGTAGACAGATCAGAACAAATGGACAAGAGGGGGAAGGTTATGTTGCAGTCATGCTATGCAGAGAATCACAGGTTGCATGTGGAAAAAGAGAAATGTGAGAATAAATCAGTTTTGCCCTTAGTTGCAGACGTGCTGTTAGAGCGAACACAGCATGCAAATGTTGTTGTTGAGTTGTCTTTATATTTAGATTTCAGACTCTTTCCTTCCTTTACTATTACATATTTATAGCTAAGTGTTTTATATTTCATATGCTGCATATAAAATGGTTGTTCACATAGAGCTACCAATCACTGACAACATCACAGAAATAAAGCAAAAATCCTCATGTCCAGCCGTTGGATGCAATGCATAATAATAGCTATAATAATGGTAACATATTAGTTGTGTGGTCACGCGACTGCTTGTCAGATATGTTGTAGTTTTCTAATTTTGCACACAGACTCATTTCAAACACTGGATTTCTCTTCTTTTCAGTTCATTTGCCCTGAGGATCCATCCATCCGTCCATTAATTATCTTCATATCCCCTGATGTTGCAGGAGTCTGCTATCCCCAGCTACAGGGTGAAGGCAGGGAATACATTCTGGACAGGTCCATCACAGGACACACACACAGGCCTTCATTTTCTCATAACTAGGAAAACTAAAGAGCCTCCAATTGACCTTAAAGCATCGTTTTTTTTGGACTGTCTGAGGAAACCCATGCACACACCGGGAGCGCACGCAAACTCCACCCGGAGGACCTGCAAGCCGACCTGCTCGGGACGAAATGGAGACGCGTAAACAACGGCGGCCAGGGCAGCGGGAGGTCCCGGCGGCCGCTCCTCACCCCCTCCTGAACCCGGGCCCCCGTCGGTCACAGTCAAGGTGGGAGCCGGACGACTCCACATCCTCCCTCCCCCGCCCCCGGGGCTGACGCGGCGTGGCGGGCTCGCCCTCTCACACCCCACGATCGGGCCGCTTGACATCTGACACTTGACCCGGCCCGTGTTTTCCCTCGCCCCCCTCCCCCTTCTCGTACGTCTTCGGCCGCGCCGTCTCGTTACACAACAGGGCCAGATGCCCGACGCCAGCCCAGGGTTCGAGCGAACCCGTCCGGAGCTGTTTGGAGGCTGCTGGACAGCAGGGGTGCACAAATAACAGAGGAGGAAAGCAACGTAGACTGAGGAATGCATGGTGGAGCTGCTGACGTCATCAAGTATATTTCTGTATTTTATTCAAAGCTTTCATTTCGTTCAGACAGGTCAGGCTTGGGATTTGATCTCTCGTAAACGAGAACGAAAAGATTTTTAGGGTTTGGAAATGAGCAAACACGCCAATAGCTCTGATAATATGCCAGACATGATTGTTAAAACTAACAAAACAATGTACGTTCTACAAATGTGTCATTGGATAAACACAGTATAGGCACCTTATAATAATCTATCACAAACTATCAAAGTTGCAGAGTGAATACAGCAGCAACATGTTTGACATTGTTGCATCGATAGATCGCAATTTGAAATCTTAAGTCAAAATGATGAATGGCATTCATGTTTGTAGTTTTTGCCCGTCTCTCTCACCCACTCTCAGCGGCCATCGTCGGGAACAGTTGCTTGCTGCTGCCCTCTACAGACCACGCGAGGCATCACAAGACCAAACGCTTAGAGACTCAAAAAAGTGAGGGCAAGGTGCCAAGAAATGGATTCAAACAGAATTTACATTTAAGAGATAACACATTGAAATAAAATCACGCGCGCCAATAATTTTGATGAGCAATTCTGACTGAATGATTGTACAATTACTCTATCATTTCCACCTGGTTGCACTTTCTTTTTTGCACTTTCTTTTTTTTCATAGTTTCAAGAAACAAACAGCATTTCACTCTCTGAGCAGGACGACTCACAACACTGTGGTCATGTCACACAGGTTTCGGGTCCCTATGAGTTACAACTGTGAATGTTTCAAATACTCATTATACTGTAGTTAAATAACTATAAATGTAATTTAAGTGGTTATCTACAGCTATAGTTTTTGATAGCTCTACTATTGTTTGTTCACACAGCATGACACAAGTATGAGTCTTGCAGAATTTCCATTTCATGGAATGCGTGAAATTAATGTTTGTGTCGTATAGATTAAAAAGCAATGATTATTGCAAAAGCAGGTTATGGCATCTGCATGTCCACCTCAGGGTGGGGCGACATGCTCAAGTGTCATCTGGGTCTGGCAGGGAAGGGTGCTCGATGTGTAGAAGTGGCAGCCTGTGGCGCATAAAAAGACATTAATGCAATAGTATGATGTAAAAATAGAGCCCATCGTGTGTATTACTCAGCATTTGTCATATGTTTGAATTGAATTGAACACGGCACATACTTTTCAGTACCATTTATACAGAGTTAGGCGCTCTTTAATATCTCATTGTCAGAAACACTGCCAATCAATGCGCACAATGGAAATATTGGACTTGGAGTCCTCCATCATTGTGATGACGGACTTCCCATCTGAGTGTGGTGGAAAGCAGTGGGGGCTTTATGCTTGTAGGCTTCATGCCTGACACCAGACGTTCTGGCTGAAATTGAACCCCAGCTGCACCGCTGTGTGCTTGAGCCATCTGCTCGAGACGAACTCCATGTAGATTTACAGTACCGCCGGGCTGCTGGTAGGCTCACTACTAAGTGTTGATCCATTGGCACTGAGACGGGCCTGAGTGACCAGCACAACTTCATGGGCTTGTAGCATCTTTTGGGGAGTTCATGCCGCATGATCGTTGATTTGAATTGGTTCTCAGCGCTTTGAGTGTTTCATTAACTCCTCATTTGCCTGACAGGTGATCACAAGCCACTTGCACACATACTGTGATAGCCTGCGGGGCTAACACAAGCTAACTCTATCCTGATCTAAAACCTCCCAACCCTCCCTGTACCCGTGAGTTTTTTTAGCCATTCACACATGCCCATCTGCTCAGCAAACAGCCGGTTCTGGTGCCTGGCTAGTGCCTGTTCACACATGTTCAACTTAAGTAATTCTTTCTCTGCATTTAACCCATCCTAGCAATGGCAGCCAAGGGGAACATTGGGGGGTTGAGGGGCATTGCTCAAGGGTCGCCAATGATGATGGTGAGGGTTTCTCAACAAGCTTTCCGGCTGGTTCTGGGATTTGAACCTACAACCAGTAATGCCGGGACCACCCAGTAGATGGCGGTAACAGCCTGGTCAGACATATATGTGTATACCATTTAGGGTGCTGCAAACAAATGGGACCAGGATGGAGAGAAAATATCTCAGAATGCCTGTGATTTGCTGACGTTTGACCAGCTGGGTGGCTGTATGGCCCCTCTAGAGCCAGTAATACCACTCTTACCAGCCGTATGACCACCCCTTCTTTTTCTGAGCTCTCAGTCCAGATTCCGAGACTCTGAGACTCTCTCACTGCAGAATGAGAGCAAATAAGATTATCTTTCTATCAGTACGCTGCGTGACATACCTGGACATACAGAGGGGCAGAGCAGAGTGGAGCCATGGACTTTTGCCTCTGACATGACCTCAATGAAACATGAATACTCATACTCTTGTCAGGCCCTGTTCTTATCATGTTTGAACTGGAAATAGGTTATTTATTCTACAACTTCATAATTGTGGTCCACTCCTGAACTCTTTCCATTTACTTGCAGGTATACTAACAAACTTCTGACTTCTGTGTGTTCCATCTTCAGTAAATACTGCATATAGTAGCAATAAGTTTGACTGCCAATTACAAAACAAAAAAGAAATCATAAAATTATAAAAAAAGAACATTATCTTTACATAGATACCATGTTTTTGTGTATAATCAGTGTTCATTTAGACGGCAAACACAGTATATGTGCACAGGTGTGACTTTGACACTGTGTAGCATAAATACACTATACAGCATGTTAAAATGAACATTTGGCCTAACTGGATCAGTTATGTGAAATAAAATCCATGTCAATCCCGTTTCTCACGCTGAACAAAGTGGTTCCAGTCGCACAGACCCCCCGCATGGAAAAATGGGCCAAATTATTGCAATTGAGGTCAAAATCCACGTCCGAATAACTTACCTCGGGGCACCAATCCAGTCAGCCTGCTTTGCCAGAAAGACTCGCTAGGCTGGCAAGGGTCACTGAATCCATTCTCCTGGTTTTTAGACTAAACGTTGTCAAATAATTTAGATATTTGCTATTATTTACCAAAAACAAAGCTAAGATGATGTGCCGCTGGACTAGGTAGAGCCCACCGTCCTCCTCTGTCTGACTTTCCCCAGGTTAGAGATGTGGCTTGAAACCAAACAGCCCCTCTGAAACATGAAGTGGGGGAACTCCGGAGGCCTTGGTTATATCTGGATTTCAACCTGTAATCAGAAAGCTGCTGGATCACTGACTGTGCTGTCTCTTGAGCTACAGGAAGTCAGGAGACAGGCACGGCGTCTGGGAAGCTATCATTATGAAGATCAGTGTTGCCTGTACGGGGTCAGTGGAAATTAGAGAGCAGGAGTTCTTGAGAACGGGCGTGGAGTGTAGGTGCTCTTTTGAGATGTCTTCAAATGTTTACGGCAAAGCAAGGCACCATCTAAGACAATTGCGTTGGCTCTTTCAATGCACAATAGGGGAAAAACCTAGCCGAAGACATAAATGAGCTGGAGAAGCATTGAATTATCAGTCGTAGGTCCACGTGAGGACAGGAGCATAGTGCTGATTCGGTTGCTGAATTTGAATGACAGAAATGTAACACAATATAGTTTTTCCACCTTGCACTGCAGCTAAACAAGGGAAAAAAATCAAAGAATCAGAAAATGCACTATAGCTGCAGGTACTTTATCAATGTCAAACTGCTGTGGAAGGCATTATTGTCTCAAACAAGCCAAATACTGAATTTTGCCTCCATCGCTTATTGGAAACTCTCAGAAAGGGGTCTGAAAACAAGGTGCGATGACTGCATATGCGTACCAGTATGACACATATGGACCATATAGGATGCCACCTACAGTGCCTTGACACAGATCTCCACGCGTGACCTTAATACTACGTACACACACAACAGTGGGAACAGAGACACAGCGTCACGCTCGGGACCAATCACTTTCCACACGCCGACTGGTGCGATGTGTGCTGCACCCCCCTTCTCTCTGCCAACCCCAGGGATGACCTCTGGTTGTCAATAAAGCCCATTAGTCTGGGGCACAGCAGACAGCGTGTCATGGGCTGAGTGACTGCAAAAGTAGCCCTGCACGTTGCAGTCGTCTCAGGAGCTGCGGGAGAACGAAACAGGAAACGATGCCGACGCCGCTGCCGAACCCCACGCGGGGTACCCTTAAAGTCTTGGCATATTCCTGTCCGCACACATGCAGCTCAATTCGCAATGAGAAGCCGGAATAACGGGGCTGACAGTGGGAGCGATGTCATTGTGGTCAGTTTTGGACCGACCCGAGATTTTATTGCATCACAGACTGTTGGTTCAATGTGAGCTGCTCCTCTGAATGGTTTTCCTCTGTGCCAAAGAGGAGCATGACACCTGAGCAGAGCTAGCTCCCCTGCCTGTGCAGGCCACAGCCACACATCCATCCTGAGCACGGCACCAAAAAAACTGCACGTGTTCAGGTGAATGAGAGACGTGGGCGGCGGGACTCAGTATTTCATCCACCTTTTGAGCGTTTCTGCCAATTAACGCACACATCTACAGGGATGAAACCGGCAGTGGGCTGTGTTGTGTAGACCCGAGAGCATCTCTGATGTGGCGCATCTCAACGGTGTAAAGCGCGGTCTGGTGGGACAGGTCAGACAGGAAAGAGAGATGGCGGCGTTTCACAATAAAGGTACAACGTTTGTCAGGGTATGGGATTCAGGGTTGCATTTTCCCAGAGACAATAAAGTGATTGAACTGCTACCTCCTGTTGTTGCTTGTGACAGACACAAAGAAATGATCTGTTTGAGAGCTGCAGACATTTGAGTTAGCTTCCAAATTAATTGAAAAATAAACAATATATTATATATATGTATATATAAACACACACACACACACACATATATATATATATATATATATATATATATAATACTGTGTAATACAATACTGTTTATTGGAAGTGTTGATTCTCATTCCAACCCGTTCACAGTGCCAGTGCAAGGTGGTAGTCACTGTTCGATGAGGTGAGTATATCTGCAAAAAGCAAACAAAGAATTGTTTATGGAGTCCAACCATAATTGGGAGATGGCTTGAATTAGTATTAGTAATTAGCAAGGGTACAAAGTTGGTCCACTGTTCCCCGCCCATGAAACGCGCACTGTTCCTCTTGAATCCAAGCCTAAACCGATGGGGCTACTTCCTTTATGGTACCCTGGCATTCACCTTACCGGGGAGGCTCAGGATGCCTCTCCTCCCCGTTCTCCTTCTTGAAAATATGAACCACCAAGTCTACAACCCTGGGGGCATTAAACCTGTTGTCCAAACACTGAGCCATCCAACTCTTTTTAGTGCTCAAACTGTTAAGGATCCGGACAAGCCTGGACTGATACAAGACAAAATGAATTGGCTTCACCAATACCTGTCAACCTCTCTCACAAAATGTAGGCCTCCTCGAGAGGGAGAGGAGATATTCCATGTCTCAGGTGTTGATTTCAGCAGGCAGGGACTGGACTAGGAGGATCTCTGCCTTTGATCCACCAGACCTCTATGAGTCCGTGCACCACGGATGTAGGTGTGTAGATGTTTCTTTTTTTTATCTTTTATTCAGGGCATCTGCAGGAAGTTAATTTCAATATATTTTTTGAAACCTTCCACAAAAACTTAAAGATGTTGTAAGTCCTTGTTTTCAATTAACTCTATAGATCACAATCATACAATGGAACTCAGATAAGCTGAGTTTGAAAGAATAAATAAAATGAGTAGAGAATACATCGAGTAAATAATATATTAGGTTCACAAGTAATTCATAATGTTGAATACAATTATTGATAATATTAATATAATTCAATTCAATGAATGCCTCATAAAATCGCCATTAAAACCTAGTAACACTAGAGAAAACGAAGAGAAAGTGCCACCGCAGCTGTGCGAGGACACGAAGCGTCTCGCGTGGCCAGTCGCGGCTCTTACTTGTAAACCACGGACCGGAAACGCGCTGCGAGTGCTCTCCGGCGCGCGCGCGCTTGCTCGCCCGCCCGCCCGCCCGCTCGCTCGCTCGCTTGCTTGCTTGCGGTGCGCATCTGACGGAGCGGGCGCTGGGATCCGAAGCTGCTCGGCCTTCTCCCGGCGCACCGACACCGAGTCTGCCTGCGGCCGGAGGAGCGGGGCGGCCTGCGGGGCACGGCCGATGCCAGCCGGAGAGGACAGCATCCAGCTGGAGCCCTGTTTTGTTTTGCACGGCGGAATGAGGCAGGGGGTGGAGAGTCGCCACAGAGACGCTGGGCTCCGGCCAAACATCACCGCATTCTAGCCCTGCTTCGGTGCACGGCCTGTGCATTGCATTGCATCCGCTGCATCTTTGAGTCGCCCTTTTGTTTTTGTTTTTTTTTTTTATCTTTTTTTTTCTCATTTGCAAAGTGCACGGTTGGAAAATGCAGCTTGTTTGAGGAGGAACACCCCCCCCTCTCCACCACCACCACCACCCACCCCCCCTCTCCTGCCATCCATCGCTGCCATGATAGGCAGAGGTCTCCTCTGGACTCTTCTGGCTGCAGAAGAGGCGGATTGATCCGGGACGCTGCCTCGCATCTGCGGATTTTATTCCGTCCGCGGAGCCTGTGAACGGCATCCGAGCAAGGATCCGAGATTCTCACTCAGGGATAAAAAAATAAAATAAAATAAAATAATATAAAAAAAACGGGGGAGAAGGAAAACAACATGTCTTCTCGATCTGCATTACCGTCTGGAAACGACAGGAGTACTGGAGACCATGTAAGTGCATCCTCAGCCTATTGCCTCTGTTTGTGTGTATGCATATGACAAGTCCCAGAACAACAACAACATCAGCAGCCCCAATAATAATAAAAAATGATAATGACATGATCATAATAATAACAAATACATCTATTGAGAAGGATCAGCTCATCAATGTGGCCTCTGGCTTGTGCACAGTGCAGATGGAGGGGAAGGGGAGGGGGGTGGTGGGGGGGGGGTCAGATGCTGCTGCCGGGGGTTTCTCTTCTTGGAGTGAAATGACTGTGGAGGTGATAGCGGCTGGATGTTCCGGCAGGACAGGCTGTGTCAGTACACAAGAGCCTAACCTTGAGTACGTGTGTGCGCAGGGGGGAGAGGAGAGGAGAGGAGAGGAGCTGATAGCAGCCCGGGATGAGTCCATCCGCATACGATAACACTCGGCGGATATGCGCAGAGAGCCCGAGCAGCAGCCGTCACCTCTTATTATAAGAGATAGTGATGTCACATTATATTCCTTACTGCTGCTGCTGCTCCCTGTGTGTGTGTGTGCGTGCGTGTGCGAGTGCGTGTGCGCCCCCCCCCCCTTTCCCCTTCCCCTCCACCACCACCCCCCCCCACCCCCCCAGAAATTGGATGGGTGGGACGAAAGCACAGCAGGCCAAAATGCACAGAGGAAGATCTGGGCTATTCGTACGAAGCGAGGGGATTACTGCGTAAAATGATGTGCAGTCCGTTGCTGCGCAGCCCACAAAGCGCCCAACCCCAGAGCCAGTGTGTGTCAGACAGCAGCATGCATCCAGCAGCATATACGTCCAGCCCAGACCAGAGGAGACCTGCTGGAGGAACCATGTCACACAGCTACAACCTGACACTGTGCAGCAGATCTATGTCTCTCTATCTATCTATCTATCTATCTATCTATCTATCTATCTATCTATCTATCTATCTATCTATCTATCTATCTATCTATCTATCTATCTATCTATCTATCTGTTATATACACTGTTATTCACGTAGTCTACTTCAAAATGGTGACATGGCTGATTGACGTTGCATTATGTCATTTCTCTGTTCTAAACACTTCTGGCATAATTCCCCCCCACCCCCACCCCCCACCCCTTCTGTTTGTTAGCAGAGCTTTCAGCACAGAGGGGTGGTTAAGCCACTGTGTGTGTGTGTGTGTGTGTGTGTGTGTGTGTGTGTGTGTGTGTGTGTGTGTGTTTGTGTGTGTGAGAAAGAGAGAGAGAGAGAGAGAGTTTACGAGGTGCCTGATTGATTATGAATGCAGATCCCTTCCTCCAGCATCACAACCCCTCGATGACAGAGGAGGCCGAGATGTTGGGTTGCCATGTTGGCACAGGTGATCACAGCCTGGTCCCTGGCCCTGCCCCCCCTCCACCCCCCCCCCCACCCCCTCCTCCCTCCCCAGTACTCATGGCTCGGTTGAGACTGGTTGGTGTCTTTGATTGCAGAGAGAGGGAGCGGCGTGAGGGTGGCTCTAGGTGGGGCGTGAGAACAGGAGTGGGAACATGGGAGGGAGTGTCTGAGGGTGGGACTTAAGGCTGCATGGTCGTGTGTGTGCGTGTGTATGTGTGTGTGTGTGTGTGTGTGTGTGTGTGTGTGTGTGTGTGTGTGTGTGTGTGAAGCTGAGAGCAAGACAACATGCTGGGGGGATGGAAGTGTAATGCCTGAGGGCCTGGGACTGGCCAGGGACCACTGTGCCGGCATCTGCTCCCTTTATTTTTTTTTACTCTTTCCTGTCTCTCTCCACCAGTCACCCTGTCTTTGCTCTGTCTCCATCTTCTCTGCCTGTCTCTTCTTTTTGTCACATATCCGGGCTCTCTCCACGCCGTTTTTGTTCCCACTCTGTCGCCGTCTATCTGCCGTCTTCCCCGTGCATCTTTTGCCCGATTCGTCACATACTGTAACACATCCCCATGTCTCTTCTGCTCCGCTTCCCGGCTTGACGTGATCTGTGACTCAAGCTTTTGGACTCTGCCATGGCTGCACAGAGACGCACTGATGCACTGGGCCCCACAATCAAGGTGGTAACATGCAGCAGCGGCGGCACTGCTAACAGTTTACTGGGCTGTGAAAGCTTGGGGGCTGCCTCTGACTGCAGTGAAATGCTCTGTCATATTCCGTGAAGGCATCTTCCAGCAGTCAAGCAGTGGACTTGTTTGGATGAGGAGACCGAACCCGAGATGGAGACAATATGCTGAATGTCCAACAGCAGCTGTTAACCCAGAAACGAGGGCCGTGTTTTCACGTGCGGCTCCCATCACCTTTTGGCTTCTGAATCAAGCATCTGCTGGGTAGTTTGCCACTGACTGGTCACTGTGTCTTTTTCCTTCAGTACATCATTAATAAGAACCCGACCTGCTCATCGTGAGCATGTTTTGCTTTCCAGCTTGTATCCGAGATGGACGCCATTATTTTTGTAGTCGGTAAATATGTGAGCTTCACTTTGGTCCATAAAAGATCTGAAAAATGGTGGAAAATGTTGAGCTGTTTGACAAAGGCTAAGATATCGTATTGTCCAGAGATGAGAGATATCAGTTAACAGTCATAGAGGACATACAAAGCAAGAAAATATTCAAAATAGGATACCAACCAGATAACATTAGAGAATCTTGAATTGTGTTCTTCAAAATATCCATTGATTGTGAAGTTATTTTGTAATTATCATCACTGTTGTCAATATATAATGGTTTTTTCAGCCGGTTAAATGAGTTCTTGCACTTCCTGTGTGGAGCTGTTGCTCTGTGACATCAACAAACACTGCAGCTGGCCACAAACCCAGCAGATCCTCCAGGCTGTAGTCTGGGATGACTCGAAAAGCTCCTTGGACCCTGACTGTGAAGCAAGCTTAGCTGCTAGCTGAACGCATCATATATGTCTCCATAGTCTGAGCTGAGCAGAGTTCATACCCAGCCTGCAGAGGCAGCGGGGATGGACCCGGAGGCCTCAGGAGTGTGGCCAAGTCTGGGACGTAATGTGATGCAGGTGTCGCCACAGTGAGTAACCCTCTCCCCCTCTGCGCCCTCTCCCCTGCAGCATGTGTCACTGGGGGCCAGCCGCTCGGACAAGGCCACCAGCCAGTCCAGCCGCTCGCTGGGGGCCCGATGCAGGAACTCCATTGCCTCCTGCTCCGACGAGCAGCCGCACATCGGCAACTACCGGCTGCTCAAGACCATCGGGAAGGGGAACTTCGCCAAGGTCAAGCTGGCTCGCCACATCCTTACGTGCAAGGAGGTGAGAAGTGGGGGGCAGTGGGGGGGGGGGGGGGGGGGCATGGTATGGGTGAGAGGGAGCTGAATGATGAAGAAAACCTGATGTTTGCAACATAAGGCTAAAGCAGCTGCTAGTCATATTATTTTTGGGTTTGTTACAAATTTCCGGTAAAACATGTTAGGCAGGTGCAAAAATATCATGTCAATCAACGAACCCCTGGCTCTTCCTCGGTTTCCGATTCCCCCTGTCATTCTGGGTCAAAGATATGAGGCTGGATGTGTCCAATAGATGTGGCTCTTCAGTTTCCACTCAGTTCAGGGAAGAACGACAACGTTACGTTGTTTGACGAGGAACATCAAGCCATACGAGCCCCCTATGTGCTTCCTGGAGGTATGGAACTGGACCTGTGTAGAAACGGACCTAGTATTCCTACACCAAAAACAGGATGTCTGATGAAACCAGTGCTCCGTGGCTATTGCGTTAAAACCAGAAAACACGGAGCAGTCCTCCATTCAGTCATCCTAGGGCCCCCTTTAAGAGTCGGCAGCATCCTGTTTTCCACTCGGCGTTAAAGAAGTGAAACGTCATCTATTATCACCTCCTCTTTACGTGTGTTTGCGTGTCACTGCCACGTTTGTTCTAGTCGGATTGCATTGGACAGCAGTGGATAGACTCTGGAACCGAGGGAGGGCTAGTTACGGGGGGAAACGATTCCAGTCCATCGCTCATTTACTTTGAGAGTGACAAGATGGCGTGAACGACGAGGCAGGCCTGTTAATGAAACGTTTATAAGCGGTAACTAATTTCTCTTTGAATGTTTAATAAGCCTTTTCATAAAGCTTTATCGATCCGCCGGCGGACCATTAAGGATAACTTTTGGGCTGCGCGGCTGTTTGACCGACTGGATCGGAAGATCACTCACCGCTTTGTAATGGATGTAGAAAAAAAAGAAAAAAAGAAAAAGCCGCGTGAGTGCAGGGAAGAGAGACGATGAACGCCGGCAAAAAGATGGTTCTGACCCACTAACCCAAAATGTGATGTTATTGATGACTAATGACGGCTCGAGAGAGCTTCGTGGCGTGATTTATCAGTCAGAAAGCTGCAGCCTACTGTATCTATAAGCACATATACGCGTAGGCTCATATGAGGAAATGCGAGACGCCGTGGTGTTGTGTTTGTTTCCTCATCCCGTGTTTTCTTTCCCTTTCAGGTTGCAATAAAAATCATTGACAAAACTCAGTTGAACCCAACCAGCCTACAGAAGGTGAGTCCGCCCCTCTCTCTCTCTCTCTCTCTCTCTCTCTCTCACGCCGATGACGCGCCCGGGCCGAGTAGTGTGTCGATCTCCCGGCGTCACAAACGCGGACGTTCGACGGAAGTGGGCGAAATGCGGATGCCGGGCCCGGCGGAGGTGCGGGCTTATCCTCGGGCTGTTTGCTCCTGTGCGGGGGGAGGGGGGGGGGGGGGGGGGGGGGGCGGGAAGGAGAGGGCGGCCGGTAGGGAGAGAGCGCCCGGGACGTGATGGCGTTTGGCAGGTGCTAGGGAGAGGATGGGAGCGAGAGGGGGACCTCTGCTCCACAGATCATCTCTCCTCTCTCTCTCTCTCTCTCTCCGGGCTAATCACTGCCCTGAGAGGGAGGTGACTCATCTCGGTCGCCCAATCCAGCTTTTTGTGTGTGCGCGCGCGTGTGGATGTGCGCGTTTGTGCTCTTAATTCGTCTTCCCCGAGCTCGCGTCTGCGGCGTGGAGCAAAGAATGGTGCGGCGTGTTTTCCGCGAGGCGTCCCCCGCTCAGTGGCGTCGGCTTGGTGGCCATTTTGTCGCGTGAGGTGTCTTCAGACGAGCTCAGGTGTGTGACACGGTGAGGGCCAAAACCAATCAAGGAGCCTCTCCGGCCCCGAGTGTGTGCCTCATCATGTATCGGGATCACACACACACACACACACACACAAGGCTGCGTGCAGAGAGAGCGCACGTGAATCACAGCACACAGGGAGACACAAAGGGAAGCAAGCATTCAATCGGCCCATCAGTGGCCACAATGCTCCTTATGTGCACATATAGGCCAACGTGTCTCCTTCGCTCCGACCCTCTCTCCTCTCCTCTTCTCTTTGTGCCTTCCCTCGGCCCGCGCAAGCCCCCCCCCCGCCACCCCCGGGCAAATAAAGTGAACGGAGCAGAAGGGTGAAATCAGGGATGAAATAATTGTTCTTTATGTATGTGTGGTGTCTGTGAGCGCTGCCCGCCGCGCTGCACGCGTCGGGAGAGGCCGGCGTCTCCTCGCTTCGCGCGGCGGAGGGGGGACGGCCTGAGTCGATGTCCCATACCCCACTGGTAAAGTCAGCTGATCCCAGAATCAGCTGAAACAGAAAAGAAGTCCAAGGAGATTTGCCCAGAATTGGTGATCAAAGAAATTAATCCCTTTTTTTTAATATATTTTGTTTGTTTCCTTTTTTTTTTTTTGCCCTTTTCATCTCCTCCCCGGCCCTCGCATTTACGACACACCGGCC
Source organism: Karalla daura (assembly GCA_029224185.1). Lineage (NCBI taxonomy): Eukaryota > Metazoa > Chordata > Actinopteri > Chaetodontiformes > Leiognathidae > Karalla > Karalla daura. The sequence goes on from CM055204.1 coordinate 2,355,826, forward strand.
ATGACCTTGGGTTGTGACGGTATGGTGGAGGTTTTAGTGCATAAACGCGACGTTCTCGTTCCACTCCTCCGGTCCTGGTCGTCCGTCGGCCTTTTCGATTGGCTCTCTGTAATCCCCGTGCTTTGACTCATCATTTTCCTGGCCCGCTCCCATCCAGGCAGAGAATCAGCCTTTTTTTCCTTCCTGCACGTTACCTGGTTTGGAATGTTACGACCGTAATCCCATGTCGCGTTTCATCTCACCCCCCCGCCCCCCCCGCCCGGTGCTTTTCTTGGCCCGGAGCGACTGCCGCGAGAGACAATGGCGCGACATTTAGGCCCGGATGGAGTGGAGGGGGCGCGCGGGGATCGGCCCCCGTTTGGAGAGAATGTGCCACAATTGGCCGGCGATGATAACGGGCTTCTTTACATACCCGTGGGGCGAGAGAGAAAATCCTTAGCACCGAAGACATGAAAAGAGTCCGTATTAGCATAATCTGGACGGTAATGTATGTGGAGGGTTGAGGAGGAGCGGAGGATGCATCGCACGGGGGTGGGCAGAAGAAGGGGGGAGGAGGAGGAAGAGAGGGAGAAGGAAGTGAAAATCGAACCTCCACATCCGTGAAGGTTTTGGTCGGAATGACGGATGACACTGCCGGACACCTGGAAGGGAAACCGTGCCAGGTCGGGATGAAGATTTAGCACGATTTCTTTCCATCTGCAAGACTCGCAATCAAAGCCAGAAGACTCGCGTGTGTGTGTGTCCATCCCTGTCAGCCTGGGCGCGGAGTAGCTATTCATTTGCGGTCATTAGCGGTGAGCGGAGTCAATCATGCTGACGGGGGAGGGGAGGGGAGGGGGGGGGGTTGTGCATTGTTTTGATGGATCGGAGCGCTCAGACCCTCCGCGATGAGCGGGGAATTAACGAGACGCGGGGCTGATGAGGGACACTACATATCCCAAGGTTCCCTCCTAGCACAGCTGGAGAAGCTGGGAAGAGAGCCTGGTCTTAATACCTCGGTCGCTATGGCAACAGTGACGTTGGGGGCACGGCCGGAGGAGAAGACTGTGCGAGGAATTGAATGAAGGAGGAGGGAACGGAGGGGAGACACGTCGGGGGGGAAAAAAACTAGGGAGGTGGGGGGTTGGGGGGGCGGGGGGTGGGGAGGGGGATTGAGGAGAACGGAAGACGGAAGAGAAGCTTATCGTGCCATCTTTTTGTCTCCGAGCTCCCTAGGAGTGGAGGCGATGGAGGAGCGTCCCTGGCTTTTCCGGGATGGCCTTATGTCGACGGATGCGGTTTGGTTCGGCGTGTGAAAGCGCGGGGGGGGGGGGGGGGGGGGGGGGGGCTGGCTCAAATGTATAATCCCCCCCCCCCCCCCCCCCCCCCCCACTCCACTCTGACAAAGTGTACAAATACATCCCCCCCGGAGTGGATGCATCACATGCAGCGAGAGGTGCTCGGCGTGCCGGACTTGCTCTGCGTTTTGGCTGCACGTTCGTCACGTTTTTGTGCGTGTGTGTGTGCGCGCGTGTGTGTGTGCGTGTGCGTGTGCGTGCGCGTGTGCGTGCGTGCGTGCGTGGGCCATTTGTTGTTTTAATGGCGAGTAGCGTTCTGTTGGGTTAGTGTCACCCTCGCACATTCTCATTTGGATGACTACCGGAGCCCGAAAGTGATAGCGTTATTCTTAGGACAAAAAAGTATAAAATTTCCCTCGTTGTGTTGGTTTGAAGCCAATCTCTTCGGGGAGGGGAAGGGGATGGGGGGGTGGGGGGGTCTCTTCGGGCGGGATATAGGATAAACGGCTCCAAAGCGGCTTCCACGGTCGATGTAAGATGGAGTATACTGGGCGCGTGAGCGCGTTTCCTGCTCTTCAGAGCGCAGACTTGCAGCAGATGTGCAGCCGCACCGTTCCAAAGGCATTGACGTGGTTTGTTACAGAGACATGACAACTCCCCCCTTGTCCCCCTGTCCGCAGCTTTTCCGGGAGGTGCGAATCATGAAAGGCTTGAATCACCCCAACATAGGTAAGACGCATCCCTCGCACGCGCACCTCAATGAGCTGGACCTCTGTGCGCCTCGGTCCACGTCCACGTGTGTCCGGACGGAGGTCCCTCGAACGCATTTCGCGGCGTTCGTCGGCAGGCTTCATATGGAGGTCACGGGGTCGGATTTGCTACGGCTGAAATGCCATATGGATCAAAACCCCCGCAGCATTAGCGACGGGCTCCGCCGGCATTAGGAGTGACAGGCAGACGGCCGGGCTCGCACTCGTGCTGTTGAGCGGGATTTGTTTATATACATTTGACTCTAATCTGATTTTGTTTTGGGCTACAGTGCAGCTGTTCGAGGTGATTGAGACTGATAAGACCCTTTACCTAATCATGGAGTACGCCAGTGGAGGTGAGTACGTCAGCTGCCACACCCGGGCCAAGGCAAAAGCTGCAGGTCCGACCTCATTTCCTGATCGAGGTTCTTTGAAACACTGTAAAGACATTGGTACATTGGAAGGTTTTTTTTATCCCTCCAGGCCCCCCTCCTCCCCCTAAAGCTTATTCATTTTACTACATGGTTATGTCTCGGTTAAGCCCTGGTAGCCAGGGAGTGGCGGTAAGATTGGAAGAACAAACGCTGTGGTTCCGTGATTTACCACCGATCACCAGTTAACCCAAAATGCTGTCAGCAAGGCAGGTGATTCATGAGCATTGAAATGATGAGATGTACTGGTATTTTAAGGCCTAGATTCCATGGACGCTCCTGCCGATCTCACTCGCCCACAGAGGGCAGCCACTTTGATCCCTGTTTTGGAGAGACATGCCGTGTTTTCAACGATCCGACGTCGTGCACTCGAGACGTTCGTCTGGAACCGAAGTGAGGAGACACAGGACTCTCCCGTGACGGCTCGAGACTCGATAGGGTTTGGACCGAGGGTAATCGATGACGAAGCAGCGTCTGCGCGGCCCTCGGGCCGCCGTTAGGGCCGACTTCAAACGCCACTTTCAGCCCTCTGCGCTGCCCTCCGTTAAAGGATCGTCTGCGGGGTGACTTTGCGAAACACCGCGAGGAGTCGGGGAAGGGAAGAGGCGGCGCCTTCTCTTTCCCTTTGTCCTAAGTCCTTAAACAGCATGGGCGCACACATATCGTGGACAGGAGCATCCGTTTACGGTTCCTTCAGCTGCTCATGTCAGAGAATGGCTGTACCTGCATTTTTATTAACATATTCTGGGGACACTGTTGCTGTCTCCCCGTTGCATGGCTGAGCTAATGTAACTCAAAAATATCAAGATTGGGGGAACTTTGGGGATGGGTTTGATTTTTTTTGGTTTTTTTTAATCCTGAAACTGAACAACATTCATCCCGCCTCGTCCCGTTCTTAGGGAATTCAATTCAGTTCAGCCTGACAAGCCTGAAAAAAAATATGAAATAAAAAAACAATAATTTCATAGCGTACAAATGCACAACACCATACAGTCTGTGTAGAGAAGAGAGTGCCCTGCTGCTGATTGACGTATATTGACGTTTTTGTTGTTTTTTTAAGTTAGTTTACGTTTCGATTCGTTGCGTTTCGCTCAACATGGAAGTAGACCGCTTGAAATGACAGTCCCATGGATACCTAATCCAAAAGAAAACGCCGGGATAGGACGTCAGCTGCTGCTTCGTCCACACATCGTCGTCCTCTCGTCCGAGCAGGAGCAGGCTGCGTTCAGGCTGCTAGACCAATCCTTCCTTCGGGACATTGAAGTTGAATGTAGTTCCTTTCATAAATATCGATAAGTGAATATCCGAGTCTGAGACCACTGACCCCTGTGCCTTGCCCGTGCGCGCATCCTCAGGTGAAGTGTTTGACTACCTCGTGTCTCATGGAAGAATGAAGGAGGTCGAAGCCAGGGCCAAATTCCGACAGGTACGCATGCCCTCGCTCATCCAATGCGCCGTTTTCTGACCCGTGCTGGCCCGTGCTTGACCCCCCCCCCCTCCCCCATCCCCCGTCCTTCTGCTTGTGCCGGCAGATCGTCTCTGCTGTCCACTACTGCCACACGAAGAACATCGTCCACCGGGACCTGAAGGTGAGCGCGCTCGCGGGGTGCTTGGGCTGCCCCCCAGAGATGGCGGATTAAGGCTAGGTCCAAGACCGGGACATTTCCTTTTTCGCGGGCAGATTACGCCAAACAGAAAGTTATAATCCGGGACTAGTCTTAATCTGCGTCTGCGAAAAGGGCCCTTTAACATCTTAATCGGCGCGGCGGAAGCGCTGATGAGCGGGAGGGGCTTGAGGTTTTAGCCGAGGGCCGAGGGTGGGAGGCAGCCCGGGCCCCCTCTGATAGATTATTACGGTCCCAAACACACACACACACGCTGACATGTATACAGCGTGAGTCACGTCCAGTATCTGGGTAGAACCCCCTCCCCCCTCGCAGTCTGTCGCTCACTTGCGCCTTTCCTTTTTTTCCTCCCCCTCAACACAACTCCCTCTCCTGTGCCTCGTCATTCCTCCCTCCTCCCCCATCCGACTGCCTTCTTGCCCGCTCCCCGACCCACCCTGCTGCTGTACGCGCGTGCGTGCGTGCGTGTGCGCGTGTGCGTGCGCGCGATCCAGGCGGAGAACCTCCTGCTCGATGCCGATTCGAACATCAAGATCGCCGACTTCGGCTTCAGCAACGAGTTCACGCTGGGCAACAAGCTGGACACGTTCTGCGGCTCGCCGCCCTACGCCGCCCCGGAGCTCTTCCAGGGCAAGAAGTACGACGGGCCCGAGGTGGACGTGTGGAGCCTGGGGGTGATCCTCTACACGCTGGTCAGCGGCTCGCTGCCCTTCGACGGCCAGAACCTGAAGGTGCGCGGATGGGGGAGGGGGGGGGGGGGGCCTACATTTGGTTTACAGACAGCGAAATGCATCAGTCTGCATTGTTAATATAGATAGGATTCATTTCAATGGCTTTATTGTTCGCGCTTCAGATTTACATTCTTAGTCTCGATTCCATTCTCACATGTGGGTTGTGGCTAAAAGTAAACATTTGACTGGGATACATGTGAAAAGAACTTATAGTTTTATAGTTTTGTGGCCACATTTCCAATCATCCCACATACTGTAATTCAGTGCTTATTCAAGGATCCCGCTACTGTTCACCTGTGCTGATATAAGAGTTCATACAGGAGTGTACAGTTTAAAAACTGCGTTCTAAAAGCCTAAATAATCGTATACTTTCATGATATATTCCCGATATCGACAGTTTCATGTCTGCTCCAAATGTCGCCTTATCCGACTCAGTAGCGGAGCGAGAGCATCGCATTCACAACGCAGTCACGACAGTGACAACGTGCTTGTGGCCAACAGGAACTGAGGGAGCGCGTGCTAAGGGGGAAGTACCGCGTGCCCTTCTACATGTCCACAGACTGTGAGGGTATCCTGCGCCGATTCCTGGTGCTCAACCCGGCCAAACGTTGCACCCTGGAGGTGAGAACCACACACACGCGCGCACACACACACAGAGAGCGTATAAGGTGTAGAGTTACCCGGGGGAAACTCGAGCAGCCCCGAGACTCCTCCGTGCCTTTCTGTTGCAGCAAGTCATGAAGGACAAGTGGATAAACTCTGGGTACGAGGGCGACGACCTGAAGCCCCACATAGAACCCGTGGAGGACTACAGCGACCCGGCCCGCATCGGTGAGGCCGACTCGCTGGCTGCTGGCCCCCCCCCCCCCTCCGGGGCGGCGCTAGCCGGGGGTTCGTCCCGCCGATCCGCGCTTACCTGCTGTCTCGTGTGTCTCCCGCCTTCCGCAGAGGTGATGGTGGGCATGGGCTTCACCTCCGAGGAGATCAAGGACTCGCTGCTCAATCAGAAGTACAACGAGGTCACGGCCACCTACTTGCTGCTGGGCCGCAAAGGCGACGTGAGTTCCCCGTCCGTGCTTGTGATGTTGCGCCACTGCAAGAGGAAACCACGTGCAACCAGTTGGTATTGTGACGAGGCACTAATGCTACTTCTATATCAAGCATTTTAGTGCAATGTAATGGTTATATTTGCATTTGCTTGGATTGTTTGGATGGAGGCAGCATTCCCACTGCCTCGTGCCACACGTTTACACGTTATTCTATATGATTTCCGATCGACCTCAGCGCTGACCTCCTGCCACGTGATTGTTTCCTTTACTCATCATTCCCCACACGTAATGTCATCAATGGCATGCCGTTGCGTAGCACAGCGCTGCAGTTATGATCTGGTTTGACGATAGGATACGATAGGACAGGACGGGGGCCTCGTTCAGACCGCGATCACAATGAGGGAGCAGGACGATCCTCTTTGCTCACCAGTTCACGCTCAAAGAAAACGAATGCTCGAAAGTGTGACTCGTTTTACGTGTCGCTCATTGCATACTGTCGCTACGTGACGCCACAGGAGGGCAGCGAGGCGCGCGCGGCCAGCAGCCTGTCCCTGCCCCGGGTCCGGCCCAGCCCCATCACCAACGGCACCAACAAGCACTCGTCGGCCACCGGCTCCTCGTCCTCCTCCACCTCCTCCTCACACAGCAAGACCCAGCGCAGTGCCTCCACCTACCACAGGCAGCGGCGGCACAGCGACTTCTGTGAGTCTCTTTTCCGACCTCACCCCCCAACCCCACCTCCTCCTCCCTTGTCACTCGGGACGCGATCTGCCATTTGTGATTTGTGACGGGAGGTCTTGCCGCCCGTGTGGCCCAGCCCGCGGAATATTCCTTATGTGAGTCTCTTTGTGTGTGCGCTCTGCTGTCCTCCACAACAAAGGCGGGCCCTCCATGCCCGTCATGCACCCCAAACGGAGCCCGACCAGCACGGGCGACCGGGAGCTGCGCGAGGGCCGCATGCCCTCGCGCAAGGCCAGCTGCAGCGTGATGGGCAGCCACAGCCTGCCGCCCTCCAGCCCCATGGTCAGCAGTGCCAACAACCCCAACAAGTCCGAGATCCCCGACCGCCGCAAAGACATGACTGCCACCACGGTACTGCCGTCGCTGCTGCGAGGGGACGTGTGGGGTTATGGGGTTGGGGATCGTGGGTGGTTTAGTTTGGGTCTGAGAAGGTTGGGAAAAATGCTCCGAAATGCATGTATGTATCTATGTATGACTACGCTCGTAAGTAGATTACAGGGAGATTACTCGCCGAGGAGAGCAGGTTTCTCTCCGTGTAGTTCCTCCGAGAACAACAAAATGTACCCGGGCTTGATTCGATCGGCAGCGAGCGACATGCATTCTGTGCCGTGATTACGTCGGCTCAACCTGCTTCCCCTCTCTCTGCAGAATAACATCCCTGGAAGCGCCATGACGCGCAGGAATACGTACGTGTGCACGGACCGCTCGGGCGCAGACAGGCACTCTCTCCTGCAAAACGGCAAAGACAACAGGTAAGAGTCAGAGGGTTTCTTGCATGCGTCCGGACAGGTTGTCTGAATGCCGCCCAGACCATCGTTTTGACGCATGGAGCCTCAGCGAGGCCAAGGTAGGCACAGGATGCTCCGGCCCTCGTGGCTGGAAATAATAACTTAGAAGAAGAAGCAGTTGCCACCCTCGGCTTGTCTAGCTGTTTGGGGGGGGGCGTGTGAAAAATCGAACTAGAAATATTCTCCTCGGTACAGTCTGTGGCTTGGAGGACTGCCAGCGCAGTTTCTCGAGTTCTACTCGGATTATGCCCACATTCTCGGAACATGACCGAAATAGACGCTCCACCGTGCTAGCGGAGAGCGGCGTCTAGACAGACGCACTTTTCCGCCCAGCGCTTCAGGTCCAGGTCTCCCCTTGACCGTATTGGAAGCGGCCCAGCAAACCCCGGGAAAGCGGTTTTTCAGGAAAGGCACGTGCGCTTCCCTCTGTCCACAGCTCGCTGAGCCACCGCATGCCTGCGGCGTCCCCCTCCACGCTCAGCATCTCCGGGGCCGGGGCCGCCTCCTCCTCCTCCTCCGACCGGTGCCGCCTGACCCGCGGCTCCACCATCCGCAGCACCTTCCACGGGGGCCAGCTGAGGGACCGGGGCCCGCCGGTGTACTCGGCGCCGCCCACCTCCCCCACCCTGTCCCACCACGACGCCAGCCCCCTGCCACACGCCCGCACCCGGGCCACCTCCAACCTCTTCACCAAGCTGACCTCCAAACTCACCCGAAGGTAGGGGCCGCATGTCACGTCCGGAGACGGCTTCAGCCTTGCACCGGACACACGCCTTCCCCTCTCAGGGAAATCCAGAAATAACAAAAACGCCACTTTTTCTTATTACGCTGTCAACAACCTGCCCGCTATCTGTAATTTCCAGCCGAGTGTGAAGAAGTTCAAGTTGTCCTCAGTTGCCGAGGCTTTATTCAAATCGACGTCCATGTTCGATCCACATTTTCCATTTATGTGCGACATAAGAGAGTACCAAGACTAGCTTTCCCCTCCTCTTCATCGCTAAACTAGATTAAGACAATGGTGGTCGGCTCACATTTGACAGAAAACGGTGTTGATATTCTCCTCAGATTGCAGGCATCCCCAGTTTAAATATTAATGCCAAGGTGGGAATGTCGCTCCTGTCATCCTATAGCGGCCTATTTCATTATGTATGCCACTCCGATCCGTCCGCTCTTACACGGCCGCTGTTGCCCTGTTTGTATTCCCCCGTTTGTGCTCGCTGATGATTATGGCAGGTCTGCTGAAATGTAAAATGTGTTTGCAGACCCACGCGAGCTCAAGCCGCGGAAACCAAATGTGTGATGTGAAATCATGTAGCGCTGGAGGTTTTCCCTTTCAGCCTGAGCACAGCTGTGGTATGGATCCGTGCTTATCAGACCATTTTATTCACCCCGGCCTTTTGGCAAAGTCCTTCTGTGGCCCTGGATTATCCTCTGCTCCCCTCTCCCTCCCGGTCGTCATAATCACACATGTCTAATCTTATCAAACCTCAGCTTTATCCTTGCCAATCAGCTCCCGCGCTGCGCTCTTTTCCACCATTTGCTCTCCTGTGATTCAATTATATTCTCTCTCGCCCCCCTACCCCTACCCCCCCTATACCCCGACCCCCACCCTCACCCTCTGCTCTTACCCCATTTCCCCTCTTTTTCTCCATCTTTATCTTGTGCTTCCTCCCCCCCCCCCCCCCCCCACCCCCCCCCCCACCCCCCGTCATGGCATCAGGGTCAACCTTGACCCGTCCAAGCGCCAGGGCTCAAACAAATCAGTCTCGGGTTGCACACTTCCACAAGGATCAAAAACAGTTAGTAAGTTCCCATGTCTCTCGCTTCTTTCTTGCCTGCCTGTGCTGCCCCATCTGTCCGCCTCTTTACGCAGGGATGCGCTCAAGTCTGTCAATTGCCTGCCTGACTTTTTGTTTTTTTGTTTGTTTTCCTTTTCTTCTGTACCTCTGTCTATGGCTTCGCAGCATGACCTGTTCATCACCATACTGTTAATAGTCCCACACACCAGCATGGTTCCAATCGAGGGACGCTCGTTCGATTGTTGTCTTCAGACTCGGGTTCAACGTCATTGTCGGCGGAGAGTTGACTTGAAGTCGTTATGTTCCCATGCACACACCCACCCGTCGAAGTGATCCCCTGCGTCTTCATTTCGTATTTGTGGTCCATGGGGCGAGGCGGTAACGCGTAGACGGTGGGCTAATGGATGGCGTAGACTCCGCGTGCATGCCTCGAGAGCTGTGCAGTGAATGTGAGGTGAACAACGTTAGCCCCCCGGATTACACGTGCCTGTCGCCATCGTGTCGCCTGCCGAGCTCCATCCCGTCTGAGAGTGGTCCGAGAGCCTGTCCCCCCCCCCCCCCCTGCGGCGGACGACCTCTCACCTCTGCCTGTCTGTCCTCCCCCAGGGTCACAAATGAATCTGAGGGAATCAGGAGATTTGCGGTCACAAGGTCAGTACGCCGGCAAAGCAGACCAGGGTCCGTTGCAGCAGACGCAGCCCCGCGCCTGAACACGTGTCTGCCTCTTCTCCCCCCCCCCCCCCCCCCCCTCCCCTCCCCCGTGTCCTCAGTTGCCATCTACCTGGGTATCAAAAAGCGCCCGAGCCCCGGCCCGTCGGACGTGGCTGGGATCTGAGAGGCGGCGGGCGGCGGGACCCAGCGGAGGTGGTCCTGGCCCTGCGGGAGGCGGCGCTGGGATGTGGCTGCCAGGTCCACCATGCCGGCCCCTTTCTGCTCTCCTGCACCCACGGCGTGGCGGGGGGGCGCGTGGCCTTCGAGGCCGAGGTGTGCCACCTGTCCACGGGCACCTCCGAGACTTCCAACGGGGTGCGCTACACGCGACTCTGGGGGGCGCCGCTCGCTTTTCGGGACATTGCCACCCAAATCTCCAAGGACCTCGAACTTTGAGCGGGAGGGCGCGTTCGTGTGCCAGTGTGTGTGTTTCCCCGTGTGAGCGTGAGTGTCGGTGTGCGCGTCCGCGCGAGGGAGGGGTGGCGGGAGTTGCGGACGAAAAAAAAAAAAAAAAGAGAAAAAAAAAATCGGCAGAGAAGGGGGTGAGGGGCTGGACCCGAGAGAAGACTCCTCCTTCTGTCTCTTTCACGACTACCACCCCGGCCCCACCCCCCCCACGCACACACACACACACACACACTGCTCTGGTCCGTGTCCATGCAGCAGTGACGACTGCGGCGGATTAAGGTCAGCAGGGGCAGTGTGGACTGGCCGATCGGGGGGCGGGGCCGGCGCGCAGACGGTTTAGCCTTCTCCCCTCCGCACACTTGTGATCGCCTCCGAGTTGGCTGAACTGTCGGAAGCTGAAAAAGTAAAGTAGATTGTTGCGAACGAGAACGCCACGGCAGCGCAGTGCGGGGGGGGGGGGGGATTGCCACGCTTGGCACGGCGACAGAAATTTTTAGATTTATACATGGTTTTTTTCACCTCATTCATTTTATTTTGTGCTGGTTCTTGAGACAAAGAGAGGCCCGGATGACTGCGCACACGTGCCGCTCCCCGATTGGCCCGATTCCATTTTCTGTCACCTCTCGTTCATCATTTGGGCTTCTTGTCATGTTTCCGGAAAGTTATCGCGCCTAGAGAGCTCACAGCTGTGAGGCGCGCTCGGAAACATCCCCCCCCCCCGCTTCCAAGCCCTCGACCGGTGGAAGTCCGCCGCAGCATGTCCTGCGAAACTTGCCTCCCGGAGATGCTGTATGCTCCGAGTCGGCGCAGCGCAACCCTTTGGTTACGTTCTGTAACCCAAAGCAGATCGGCCAAGCAAGCGAAAACCCCTCTCAGACACCCGCACCGGACACGTGAACACACACACACAGACACACGCACGCACGCACAAGCACATACGGAGAAACCCCCATATACATTTGTCCACGGTCCCCTCTCTGGCGGCGCAGTCCGTTAACTGCTCTGCCCATCGGTCAGACCCGACGAGACCTGTTGGGCTGAACCGAGTGGGGAGGTGGGGGGTGGGGGTGGGTGGGCGGGGGAGGGGAGGGGTGGGGTGCTGCGAGTCGGAGGAAGGCGCGGAGGAGGCAGTGTGCACAACGTTTTCTTTCTGTTCGTCCAGTTGCCTTTAAAGTGAACAACCCCCAGCGCCTTCACGCGGTACATATTCAGTGTATAAGAAAAAGGAAAAAAAAAAAAAAAGAGACAGCAAAAAAAAGAAAAAAAAACAGAGAAAGCTTTCTATTCTCCCCCCCGCCCGCCCCCCCCCCACCCCCCCGTTTTTAGTGAATAACGTACTGTGATATTTACGTAGGCTACAGAGAAACCATGTCGTTTGGCTGCTGATTTACTGTTAATACTATCTCTCAGTTGTGGCTTCGCTCATGGTGACCCAGACACCCCGTCTCCCCGGTCCCCCGGCCCCCCCCCCCCCCCCCTCCACCCGCCATCGACTCCCCCCATCGAGCGGGATGAACGGCCTCGGCCGTCCTCCGCCCTCACACGCGCACACGTTTTTTCTATCGTCACGTTTGAGACACTGTCCCCCGCGCCCCCCCCCCCCCGGAGGCGCCCGTCCGTCGTCCGCACTCTCACGTCGTAGACCTGTTGTGTGGCATCTTCTCGGTTCCGTTTGGCGAGTGCCGCTTTCCGGATGGGGGGGGGGCGGGTGGGCGGGGATGGGGGGTGGCGTCAACCTGTCCTCGAGGTGAGAAGCAGACGCCAACACAAACACCGGGAGTCTGTCCTTGTCCTCTCCCTGGACGTTAATCATTGTGGTGTATATTAGCATTAGGTAATATAGACCTCAATGCACTTTGCTTTGACTTGAATCAGCTCCTTCCAGTGTACCTGTATAGGTAATACCCAGAACTAGCCACTGGAGGGCGCCAATGTCTTAAATGTGAAACACTTCAATTTGTGGATATTTGCACAGGTACTTTATTTATTTTTTAGAATAATATCATTTAAAAAAAAAAACAGGATTTATATCAGTCACTTGATGGCTGTATATAAAATATATGAATATAGTATATATCTTAGAGCTCAAGGTTTATTTATAGCTAGAGCAAGGGAAGTAATTCTAGTTTAAAGCAAATTCTTTCAGTGACAATGGGAACAAAACCAACCTGCAATCCTGCATGACTTCAGAGTTTGGGTTTTCGGGGGAAAAAAATGAAACATGATGCACACCTAGGATGGAGAGCTTTGTGAGATGCGATCGTTTTTAGTCACGGGTCGATACAAAGAAATGGTGCTAAGCGTGGCACCAGGTCCTAACCCCATTTCACGAAAAAGAAACAGGAATGCTTGGGTGGAGTACAGGGACTTCGCCTTGTTTTGCCGGAGGATAGGTTCAGTGTGCCGGTGAGGGCTCCTGAGCTCCCTGATGCATCTCGATGTGCGAGAAGATGTACCACACATGTACCGCGCGGCGCGAGGAGGAGGTTCAGTTCTAGACCCAGCGAGCACACGTACACTGGGAATAAATTGTGCCGTTTGGTTCTATTTTAACTTGAATTCACACTGATCCCAGTAATTACCTGACATGTTGAAAGCCCTGGGTTACACTCAAGCCATAGAAATGTCACTCTGTCCCGGTTGCAAGCATTAATCAGGTTGTTTGCGAAGCATTTCGGTGGAAGTAAGCGAAAGCGGGCTAGATAGCGAATAGCTTTGTGTAAAACAACTCAGTCTTAGTATGTAAAGGGTCGACGGACGTTGTTTCAAGGTGGAATCTACTGTGAAAAAGTCTTGAAAAAGGTTTCGTTTGAACCGAGTGTTGATTCTGTACCTGATCAGAGGCAGTAGGTCACTTAGCCAGGTTTTAAGGGTGGGCGGTAAAGTATTAGAGCCCTCCGGGGGGCTCCGTATTTAACATGCACTGTCGTTTCAAAACCGCTTTTGGAAACAGTCGATGTTATATGCAAAAGAGACTGAAGAACACACATAGTTTGTACCTGTATGAGTAAGTTGCTCTACTGTTTAACTTCTCCCCTCAGAAACAGACTGTAAACTGAGATTGAGTGGCTGTGGTATATGAGGAGAACGTGGAGCTGAAGATTAATAAAAATTCACTGATGTTGGCATTTTTTCCTCCACTCCAGTGTCTTGATTTTGTGGTTCGTAGTTTTTGACAAGGTGAGTTTGAACGCCTGTCGCGTTCCGTGTGTGCACACAAAACTGCGAGTCGTTTCATGGTTGTTTCATGGGGCGCTTTTTTATTGAACAGTGTGAACATCTTCAATCATCATCACTTTTCGCGACAAAAAGTGGCTGATGCCACGTCTGCCAGGGCAAACCCGGCTCATCGGAGGCTGATCCCAGGGTGTTACTAACCAACACTGGAGAACGTGAAAAAAAGGGCGGTGAAAAGGAGGAGAAAAAAAAAAGGAAAAGTGTCAAGAAGAGAGGACGAGCAGAGTGAAGAGTCTCTGGGCGAGCAGCCGTTGCCTCTGCGCACCCGTCAGCCGGCTCCATTGCACGCGAACGGTCGTAAGAAAAACAGCAGAATTGTCCCGCTTTACTTCTGGGCGGGGATCATGCTGTCGATGGCCTCTCCCTTCTCGAGCTTCTTCTCCATCTCCACCATCAGTTTGACACCGTCGACCACCAGCTGCACCTGGTACACCTCGGAGGATCCCAGGCGGTCGGCGTTGGAGATGTCGAACACTCCGCCCACGGAGGCGGTGTCGACGCCACCTGCGGAGAGCAGAGGGCACGGGGTCAGGTCCCTGCGGAGAGCGGCTCGGGCCGGCTCGGGCCGGCTCGGTCCGTCCGAGACGCATCCATACCTGTGCCGCGCTTCTGCAGACGCAGCCTGGTGAGGATCTCCTCGAACTTGGGGTGCGTGCTCAGCTTGGGCAGCTTGACGTGGACGCCGCCGCGCAGGCCGGTTCCCAGGTTGGAGGGGCAGGTCAGGATGTAGCCCAGGTGCTCGTTCCACATGAAGCCGTGGTTGTGCTTCTTGAAGATCTCCTCGATCTGGCGGGCGGGGAGACGGGAGGAGAGTCAGTGGACAAGGTCAACGGGTCAGACCGTGTCCGCCCGGGGGTGGGGGGGGGGGCAGCCCCCGCGTGAGTACCTTCTGCAGGCCGACGCAGAAGCGCCTGAAGACCTCCCTCATGTTGCCGCCCTTCTGCATGGAGATGACGCGCAGGTGATCCTCCTCGTTCACCCAGACCAGGAAGGTCTTGCCTTCGTTGTGCCTTCGCGAGGAAGAGGGACGGAAAACACGATGGGAGATGAGACCTGGGGCGGCCGCTCGGCATTTCAGCGTCGGGGCCGGCCGGGGAGAGTTCGTCGCACTCACCAGATGCCCCTGGCGTCGGGCCAGTCGCGGGCCATGCCGGCGCAGGTCAGCAGGGGGGAGACGGGCTTGTCGAACAGGAAGTGATCGGCGATCAGCTGCTCCTGCTCGGCATCGGTCATGCCCTTCAGGGGATAGTACTTTCCCTTGAACTCGCCATCCAGGCTGGTCAGAGCTGAGGGGGCAGTCGGACTGTGTTATGTAAACGGCGTAGATCCACGAAAGAGACTCAGGCAGACCTGCTGTGTTCCAGTTTGGGACTCACCCTCGACGGACAGCTTCTCGATCAGCCTGCGCTCGCCGCGGCTGTTGTGGGGGGGCAGGGTGAATCCCTTCACGCTGCGGCCGGTACGCACGCGGCTGGACAGAACGTAGTTGGGGTCCAGGTCGTCACCACCCTGACGGAGAAAAAGGTCACGAAGTGAAACAGGGCCTAGGACGCGGGGGCCGAGGCGGCGGCTGTCACGTCAACATGTGCTTCGCCCCCCCTCCGGGGCCGTACCTTCAGGTTCTCGAAGTTCAGGTCGGTCTTATGCTTGTCCGTGGGCTTGTATCCACCATGACGGTCGGAGATGACGGGGTCCAGCAGATCCTTGAAGACCTCGTAGGACTCCTCATCACCAGCGACGCAGCCAACGGTCATGATGAAGGGGTGACCTGGGGGCAGGGAGGGGACAGGGGAGCAGGAATTACGGGCCTTTGTCAGTGTCTATTCGGAGAAACTCATTTTCACGTGTGGTTTTCATATCGACACCGTTTCGTTTAAATTCTCTCGTTTTCCCCCAGCTCACCAGGGTTGTCAACACCGGTCTGGATGACGTCATCCAGGGTGTATCCGCTGGGTGTCTGCTTGTCCCTCATCTTGCCATACAGCTCCTTGGTCAGGATCTTGGCCATATGGTTGTTGTGCTTGGACAGGTCGGGGAACTCCTCCTCAACTTTGTAGTTGAGTTTGAAGTTGTTGTGGGTGTTTCCGAAAGGCATGATTGCTTTCTAACACTGCGAGGAAAGGGAGACAGGCAAGATGAGCGTACACGACAAAGGGTGATTCCATATGATATGTGGATATATAAATATGCCCAAAAGGGTCTGCAGCGCTCGGAGATACGGGATATTCTGCAAAACAGCTGCTGAGCCTAAGCGGTGCTGGCAGAGGAATCTTGGTAACAAATGACACTCAATTCTCGGCGGCTCGGATGTCCAGTTGGAATTGGTGGGAAGGAGTAGGGGGGGGAGGGGCAGGGCTGGGCGCAGTATTTTTAGCGTCCGCGCATCCAACTCTTTACCCCGTCTTTGCAATGTCCTCTGCAAGCAGCATTTTACTCCTCCTGGCAGGACTTAACTGGACTTTACCTCTCCTTTTCTTTTCGTACAAAAAAAGAGCCTGCACCGTTATCGCATGGCCGTACTGTCACTGGCAGGCGACAGGCTGACAGGCTGCACTCCATTTCTTTTTAAAAAGTTTTAGTATTTGTACACGTGTACGTGTTTATCGTTCATTTCATTTTGCTCTGACAGGCTAATTGCATGCAGTTGATGTGTAACGACGCACTTGCGAAATCCCGTGAAACGCGATCTCAAGGGAACTTCAGTGTCACACGGTCACACTGGTTGAATTGGTTTTTGAAATGAAAACATTTTTGCAACAGTCCGAACGTGTAAAAGGCCTAAAACAAATGATGTTAGATGAATAACCAGTATTAATTGCTGGACCACCAGGTCCTCTGGGCAGTGACTCTGACACACCTGCTCACATAAATCACTGTCCCCGTGACAGTCGGAGTCAACATATGTTGAAAGGTAAGATTACAGCCGTGCAGCATTTCCACTGAACAAGTGTAAGGGGTTAAGATAAATGGATGCATGGATGTTCTGGAACCTCCATCTAAACCATCATAATGCAGAGACATCATGGCAAAATGGCCATGCATTAATCTTTTACTTTAGTCCTGGACTCCGGAATACTTTGCAGAATGAAATCAACAGTCAAAAGTTGAGATTGCTCGCCAAACACGCCCATGCCTCCGAATGTATGCTCGTCCTCCCTTAACCAAGCCAAAACCAGTTATCAGTGCGATATTTCTTTACCTGCACACCAGACAAGAACAGAGGTAACAGTCCTGGGGATCAGATCCTGTTCACCACAGCCAAAATAGGGGTCACCCAACTCTAGCAGTCTTTGCTCCCCGTATATATAGTCGGCAGAGCCTCAGCCATTGGCCTGGCCATTTTAGTGCCTGCTGCACCCTCATTGGCCAGTTCCCTTCCACTGATACTCTGAACAGATTGTGAAAGGGATGATTTACTTAAGTCACCCGAGACGGGCCGTGCAGCTGCACTCACCCCAAGCCCCCCACCTGCGCCACCTCACCCACCATAGATAGCACCAGTTGGTTTTTTTGGGGGGGGGGGGGGGGGTAGTGTCTCACGTGTGGCCGACTGGTGGAAGTTGACGCAACAGGAAAAAAAGCTGAGCTTGGGTTTTGTCGCGCTCAATGGAAAGTTTGGAGAGTTGTAGAGTATGAAAATGCAGCAGGGCTGAATCCACGCCTTTGTAACAAACACTCTAAGTCAGATGCAGCTCTATGCACCCTGTCGCTTTGTTCAGCCCTCCGTTTGACCCCCACTGACCCACAGGGTTAAAAAAGAAATCCTCTCAGCTCTAATTGATATGCCAATTATCAGATACTGAAGCTTCAATGCCTGTCAGACAGAATGTTGACGCTGAAAGACGATGCCGTCTTTGACATTAGCTCCATTAACTAGCGTCTTTGACTCTGCCCTCTCTCCAATGTATCGCACTATTTTGCCAACGCGTCCGCTCTGAGGAGCAGAAGCGTTGGCGAAAATTGAAAAAAAGTGGAACTCAGATCCATCTGAGCCTTACTGGGTGAAAGCCGCAGTCCTCTATCCCAATGTAAACAGACGCGTCCCCAGAAGCAAATATGTTTCCCAGACTCAGCAAAGCTGCACAGAACACCAAAAACGACCTAAGCCAACAAAGTTCCACCCAGGGTGTGAGATGCAAGGTCAAACCTCTGCTCAATCTATAGATCCTCCCCGATCCCCTTCACTGTTCACATAGTAACAACGATGCTCCTGGAGCAGCATAAAAGCCGAAAACAGCAATGCAAAGATAGTGCGGAAAAACACATTTGTTTCCCGTCATTTTTTTCCCACATGAAATATGTCTGCACCAACATTGCGCATTGTGTTTTCTCCTCTGGCTTTCACTGTGTTTTTGGTCCATGTGCTTGTGTTTCGTCTGCAGTCATCAGCGGAGTCCGCCTGGCCCCAAAGCGGAGTCATTCGTAGAATAGCAAACAAGAACAACATAATAGTGACAACAGCACACGCGCGGGAAAAGCTCATTCAAACGGAGTTCCATGAGAGTATCATCACACTCGGTGCTCCAAGAAGGGGGGCATCCCGATAAGCAGCAGTATTTGTGGGATGTTCCATCTGACTGGCAGCTGACCGGCCGGCTCACACCTGCTCCATCCAGTCCCCAGTATCGTTTCCACCCTGTCTGTACAACCAGGGCTTGGAACACCCCCTCCCCTCCCCCCACCCTCCCCCCACCGTTCCCCAGCCAGATATTCAACCCGACCCCCGCGCTCCTCTACGCCAACCCTTCAGACCATCCTGCCTTTCACAAACATGTCCCCAAACACGTTTTCGCTTGGACACACTTCCCGCCGCTTTCGCAAATGTTGGGGCGGGCGAGTCGGGCCGGCTCCACGTCCTTGCCGCCGAGGTGAAACCCGTCTCGGAGGCCTCCAAAATAAGTCTCCGCGCAGAGTTCCACCCTCCCCGCCCCATGTATAGCGCGGTCAGAATCGCGCCCTGTTGTCTGGCCCCCTGCCTGCTATTGTCTGCTGACCGTCGTCCGTCGATCACGTCGCTAACTTTTAATTTCCAGAAGGAAGTCGCATCACACGGGGAGGAGAAACCAGATAGAGGCGCCTGCCGCTGACGTCCCACCCCGAGCATTTCAATAACGCCGGTCGAGAACAGTTATGCAACAGGCCGGTGATATGATGGTGTGCCTTCTGCCCGTGTCAGCCATGGAGTTCCTCCAGCTTCACAAGATGCCAATGGGCCCATCAAAGAGCTGAAATATTCACTCACTACAGCGCAGACCCCGTCCCACCGAGCGCATTCACATGTTTTATGATAATAAGGTGAGTGAGTGAAAAAATTTAGAAAACTGTCCATTGAATTGTTTTGGGAGGGGGGGGGGGGGGACGTCAGGCGTGTGTTCATGTCTGGGGAACTGAGGCGATTCCCCTGAAACCGTAGAGCGCTGAATTCAAACAATTCATGTCTCCTTATCCCACATTGTGTCAAGGGAAGTGAGCATTAGTTTGTAGCCTTGCAGGGCGCTCTCATGAAACATATACAACTTGACCTTTGAGGAATCCGTGCCAACTGCGCTGACCTGTTTCAGAATAGCGCGGTGTCAGGCTGCAGCTGTGTGCCGTGCTCCGCTCCTCTGAGTGTTTAGTGGGAGCGCGTTATGTCACACAGCAAAGAAGGGAGAAAATGCAGCATTTTGTGAGTCGCTCGTCGTGAGCAATAAGGTGAATTAAACGCGGCTGGAAGAGCTCAGCCATGGGTTTGAGAACTAGACGCAGTGAAATTGCAGGCCACCGTGAGCGACATTTCTGTTTGAAGCCCCTTTATTTCAACTCCTTGCCTGTCTGCAGACTGGAGTTCTGTTTATGGAATATATGTGCACTCAATGCCTCATTTTCTTTGAAACAATATGTCTTATCTGCCTGGATGGAGCTTAAATCTCACACTGATGGCTGGGAGAAACACGGGAGGGCTCGGAAAGATGCCTCTGGAGATTATAAATCAGATGAACTGGACAAACCCAACATTCTGCGACGAGGTCTGGGGTGATTTTCTCGCGCCCGGAGGCGATAGGCGTTCCTCCATTGAAACCAAAGTTGCCGGAGTCACGTGTACATTATGTGGTGAGGGGGAGGCTATAATTATACCACGGTTGCTGGTCCGTCTGCACCCCGTCAAACGGGAGCCCCCGCCCACTCGGTCCCGGATTCAATTTCATCGACTCAGATCTCTGTCCGTCTTGGAGAAGACTGCGCAGTTCCTGCCTTTGCCCAATCCACGCACAAAAGGGAAAGCCACCTGTTCTACATTTAAATTGCATATGCAGCCGGGGGTGCAGTGTCAACAGCCGTTATTTTCAACCACAACCATTTCCTTTAAATGATCTTAAACGCAATCAATATATTAAAAAATAACGCCCCTTCCAACTGCATCCTTTTCAGTTGAAACGAGTGAACATGCGGTTTACATCTTGGCATAAAGACAGGAAACCTCGGCTCCCTGATGGTGACCAGTGAGTCACGTAGGTGCCGCTGGATTAAATGGACCAACACATATGAACACGACGTGCTCACAGTTGGAGAACATTTGTTTAAGCGCATCAAACAGTGCACGTATCACTGCATCCAAATGCATAAAGGGCCGCCGCTCCAGCATCCAGGGTACAGTATGTGACCACGGATCAGTGCACATGTGATAGAAACACAAATGGCACACTGTACTGTTCAGTGTACCTACACCTGGCTCAATGCCATAGCCCTGGGGAAAATATGCTATAAATAGTCTGAATGTTTTATATGCGGGTTGTCACTTTGTCTTACGCGTGTTTGCCGTCACACTGATTCATGCCATTATTGTCTCAATGAATGATTCTGCACTAAATGTGCTTTTGGATTGAAAAAGGGGGTTTCTTTCGTCATCTTCAAGCCATCCTATCCTTAAAGGAGTGTTTCGGAAAGTGAGTTTGCGGTTCCATAAAGTTAAATAAAGGGACATATAGGAGATAGTTTCAAATAATGCAGTCCAAACTTTCGCCCCTTTGCAAAAGTCCAACTTGAGAAACATGTGTTCCTGTGTAATTTCTCTGACTTTTTCCGTTCACATTATTGTTCATATTTTAAGTGTAACTTTGGTGACACTAACAACAACAATTGTAACATGTCCGGGAAACTTGTGTCTGTCCAAATGCATGCGTCAAGGTCCGTTGGAGACTCCAAAATGTCCATAGGTGCGAATGTGAGAGTGAATGGTGTGTGTACCCAACAATGGACTGGCAGCCTGTCCAGGGTTCATCCCCTGCCCTTCGCCCCTTGTGAGCCTCAGGTAGGCACCAGCAGACCACCCGGACACGAAGCAGGTACGACGATGAAGGAGATGATGAACGAACGATCGGCAAATGTGAGCAATTTGCAGCACTTATGGCAAGTCCCCTGGGCTGTATTGAGGTTTGACGCGAGAGGAAGCCAGTACACAAAAATGGAGGATGCTAGCTTATTGGCACTAACGAACTCCAATCACTTTTCTGCAATGTACTGTAATCTCTCTGTCACATCGGAAACTGTTCCCCAAAACAGTCAACAGTCCACACATACTGAATCAGGGACAAGGGCAATGCAACTTAATACACGGTGAAGAAGATGTTATGGAAGGAGCAAGGACATTCCCCATGAATCATTTTGACTGAATTAAGCCAATTCGGCTGAACAGTGGGACTTTTGGATCGTCGGATTCCACGTCGTTTTGTCAGACTGGATTCGAGTAGGTTTAACACCCACGATGACACCGCGGATTGAGTAATGACTGCGTCGAGTAAACTGACCTTTGCGTGTAAAATCAGGGGCCTGCCCCTTTAACCGGGGTCAAGGCAGTATATTATTAGCGGGGATTTGTCTTCATCAGCTAATACTTGCGCGCGCTACCCCTCCGTCACCGGCGGAATAAAATTGTTTTGGTCAACTGTCTCGAGTGGATTAAGCGGCTCGCTGCAAGGCAGGCGGGGTTCACCTCCAGCACAAAGCGCTGCTCGCCGGAGCCCACAAAGCCCAGCGGCGCGCGGGCGGATGGCCGGCGACAGCTGCGCAGACATGAGCAGGTGGGGGAGCGAACGCGGCCTACGTGCGCTCGGAGGGGGCGGTCCGATACTTTATTTGTCCCGGCGATGGTGTTGCCATATTCTTTCCCAGACACAAGCTGCGATCGGTGGCTCCCTGTGATCTTCGTGAGCGACTTGTTAATGTGACTCGTCTGAGCAGCATTTGGTCGGTCGATCGATCGAAACTCCCCGACCGTATTACTATACAGCGGCTGGGGATAAGACACAATGCGGCCCAGCCTGGCAGACAGGCGAAGGAGAAGCGTGCCCCCTACAAAACCTTGAAACATTGGCATGTAGGTCTACCCACTCCTTTCAATTCTAAAAGCATTTGGCGGTCACCGTGTCACTGAAAATGCAGCGCGTTGGCCTGCAGCGCACTCTTTGCAGTGTCTGCTGCCCCCTGTTGCCTCTCAGGCTCTATGGCATATATGAAGTCCCCTGCCTCTGGGTCCGTCTCATATAATCTGCTGTTGAACTGTCACCTACACACACTAGCAGTCGAAAGTCTCAGAACATCCTAACTTCTACAGTTATTCGTTGCAATTCAAGTCGTGCAACTCCGATGGATCACTGGTTCAAAGGTTAATAAGGTAAGAAAAGCTGGGGCACCTTCAGGAGAGAGTAGCGCCAGCTTTCAAGGCTGATTCAACCCTCATTGCTGCTGAACAGCTTTCAATCGTCAACCCACGTTGTGTTCCCTGAACAAGGCCTATTTATATGGTTCTGAAGTGCACATTATTTTTTAGTTTTGGGGTAACCTCTGGCAATTCAGCTCTCACCCTTGAACCATTTCAAGCTATTCATTGGACTAGCATGACTTGAATTGCAATACATAACTAGAAAAATTAGGATGTTCTAAGACCTTTGACCTCTGGTGTATGCAAGATATTTCCGCTGTTCTCGACGTAGTGTTCGGAGCGTATAATGTCCAAGAAAATCGAAATCCATGTCTTCATTCTGGAATCTCAAACTGATTATTTGGTTAATGGTGATTTCACTCTGTTGAAGTTCAGTGTATTCGGTTGTTTTAGAAATCAAATTAAAAAACATCATTCAAAGGTCAAAGGTTCACTAGTAGTTGCATGAAATTACAGATATATCAAATTGTGCATAGTTTCGCTGAAACCGTCAAACTTCACAAGTTGTGAAACGTTTAAAATTCCCTGTAACCTCTTGCATCAGAGTGAATTTTGTCACTGCTCCTAAATGTTAAATGCTGCCGATAAATACAAATGATGCAACTGATCCAGTTGTAACATGTCCAAGCTGCAGTATTTTTACAGTTTCCTCTCTTCCTCGCCCTATCATTATGGTGAGTGTTTATAAAAAATGAAAACACTGGAATAAACCTGCGTATGTACTGTGCGCACACTGTTAAACCAGAATTTACCTTCGGCCAGTATTGGGAGAGTCCACAAGATGGAGACATTTAGGAGGCGCTCCTTCTGTTCAGAAACCTTTCCTTGTCTGGTCAGTTTTGCTTTCATCATTGTACATCTCATATGCAGAAAGGTGTGTGTAAACTGCAAGAAGCTATTCAAAATAAGCAACCTATTCTCACCAGCCAAAGCAAGATTACTTGTCACCAGAATTATACAAATAGGCTGAAGTTGGTTTTCATGATGCTTTTTCCTCTACGGGGTTTGGCAGTTTCCAAATTGTCAGACAACCTTATCTAGCAGCCACCGAGCTTTAAGAGAGAGTGACTGTTCCATTGAGGACCCAAAAATTGCATATGTAATGCATGAGGCTGAGATGTCCAGCATGTGAAAGTGGCCAAGCCGTAAGTTGAGTGTGCACACAGACCTGAAGGAAGCTGCAGACTCTGACCTCTATGTACCACAACCCGAATCCCCAAAACCCAGTAAGAAAGGCATGGAGACAGGGAGAAGGCTGCATACTTCCTTCATAGCGACATACTAGTAGGTGCTGGCTCACTATTTTGTCTGCAAATCCTATGTGTTTCCAAGTACACTTAAACCATGGTAAATGCTCTTGTCAGTAAGGCCCATAATGGATGGCAATATTACTTTCACCATACCCTGACACTACACTAGCCTCTTTTTGCACCTGGGGAAATTTAGCACAGTTCCAGTGGCGTTACGTGCACCATCTCAGTGTCTGTCTGGTGTGTCTCACTCTAATGTTTGATTTGTTTTCAGTGGTCCACAATGAGCTAGGATAAGAGAATTGAGTTTAAAATGCCTAAATTAACAAATGATGTGGTCATCTAATTAGATCTTGGACACATTGTATATTTGAATTCTTCCATCACCTGCTGGATTGTCATCAGCTGAGCCCGAGGTGGTGGTATGACATGCAGCACAAATCCAACCCTAGTCGCCTACAATGGTCTACTTGGCAGTCATACTTTGCAGTTACCGGTAAGTATAGTTACCGTTACACTTCTGCATTCTATTGTATCGATGTCCATAGGTCTGTTTGAAAAAAAAATACAATAGCATTATATTATCATTGCTGATGACAGATGACAAGTTGGCTGGAGACTTTGCAAAAACTTAATATTGTAATATCAGTACAATCATTTACTTGTTCATGACCAAAATCAGTGTTATCAGCGTGATCTTGCTTCATGCCAGCACTATAAACTGTAGCTAGCATACAAACAAGAAATGTCTCTAAGTTGCAACAAAGGTGACATAACATTATATTCCTCTTTTTTCTGATCTCAGTTCTTGGCCTCCTCCTTTTTTCAGCATCCGATGGGTAGACACACTCGTGGGACATATTGTATGTAGGATGCTCTGCTCACATCAGGTCTTCATACTGTAATAGTATGACATGAAAACTCATGCCAGTATATGTCATGGCTGTCGTGACTCCACTGTGCTTTTAATGTGGTTTGTCTGGGGCAATAGTAAAGTCAAATTTTTAAAATCAAAAAATTGAAAGCTCTAGTATGTCCCCTGGTGGCCACATGGCCCTAAACAGCCACTTAGTTCACTTACGGTCGCATATGGCATACGGATATGGTCTAACCTGAGGGAGGCCGAGCATCACAAAAATTCTCTCATGGGGCAATTTCCAAAACAGGTCTTCAACCTCTCTACAGAGGTGAATGAATGAACCTGAGTCCATATGCGACCGCAGAAAGATCACACAATGACTATCATTTCCAATGCTCTTATGTACTCGTTTCTGCATTTGCTGCAAAGCCCAAGTCAGGTCACTTAGGAGGACTAACGTGTGCTCTGGTCTCCTGTTCCGAGTAACCAGTCATCCAAGTACATTGCTAAATGGATGCCCTGCTGCCTCAGTGGCACATTGGCCACGAATGCGTGCTGTGCTAACACTCTCAAACTGAGGGCCAGGTCACAGGGAAGGACGTGGTACTCATTACGGACACCCAGGAGGGCGAAACGCAATATTTTGAGTGGCGGTTATAATAATATGGAATTATGCATCTTTCAGACCAATGGAAGTGAACCAAACCCTCAGACAATCCTTTCCCGGGTCTGACAGTCTGTGGAGGTTAAGGCACCATGCTGGCTCCTATAAGGCCATAGTCCCTGCCGCGGCTTGGACCATGCGGTGTTGAACATGGAGGCAGAGACCAGAGGTATCAGACATCTCCTGTGACTTAGTCAGTCAGAGTTCGGCAAACCGGCTCCGGTTTAGACAGCAGTGTGTGTGACTCAGCGCAGCGGGTGGTTGAGGTGTGTCCCTACCAACGATCACCTCGGGTACAGGTTTTCTATGGCCTCCCTGGTTAGCAGCCCTTGGAAAACGGGGAGAAACCGCTACACCGTGCCCATTGCAGGCAGCAATTTCAGTTTCACACTATAATGATTGACCTTCATCTCGTAAATAACAAGAGAAAAGTAAAACTGAAATGGTCCAGCAGTGGCCCTTCCAACGGGCCAAACTGGAAACCAATTGTTTCCATGCCACACCATTAACAATGTGCCACAATGAGCTACTCTTCACCTGCTGCTCTCTGAATATTACTTTTGTAACGCGAGATACTTCCCGAGAAAAGAAAGCCGGGTTTTGCATTCAAATACAAAACGAAAGCAGTAGTCCATTCAAAAGTCAAAGCTTTTCTTAAATGTGCTTCAGTACTTTCGCCGACCTGCAACTTCAGTCGGTGAAGTCGGTACATGAAGTGTCGTGACGCATGGTAGGGCATCTCGCACATCTTACGCAAAGCGATACCGCTCTCGCCATACGATGACACTACGATGGCCCCTTTGTGCACCCGGGGAAAGGAAAGCCAGATTTTACATTGAAATATAAATACGAAACCAGTGGTTCTAACAGTTTACACGGCGTAGTTTTAAGAATGGAATCGGCCGCCGTTTGTATGTCTTGGGTGCGCTTTGTTTAAAGGTCGTGAAAAAATGCTTAAGAAAAAGTCCCGTCACGTATCCAGTAGACATACATTGTTTCACCGGTGGAGTGCAAAGTTCAGGGCGTTGCTGACTCCCCAGCCCCGTCACAGACAGTCCTGTTAGTCATCGTATAGACGCAATAAACTGACAGAGCTGACTCCTGCAGCCTCGTATCTGCGCAGCGGGTCCAGGTCTAGGGTCTGGGTGTGTGTGTGTGTGTGTGTGTGTGTGCGTGCGTGTGTGTGTGTGTGTGTGTATGTGTGTGTATGTGTGTGTGTATGTGTGTGTGTGTGTGTGTGTGTGTGTGCGTGCGTGTGTGCGTGTGTGTGTGACTTTAAACCAGTCCGTGCCTCCTCTGTCGCAACGCGGGGGTGTGGCGTGGTTCATGGAGCGCAGGAGAAACCCTCCACACACTTCCTGGATGGACAGACGAGTGCGTTAACCCCGTTCGGTCCGCATCATGTCTGCAGAGGGATGGAAGGAGAAGTGCCGGGCCGAGTGGGGCCTGCAGGGCGCCCCGATGCCGGACGGCGTGGACTGGAAGGCGGCATACGAGGCCCGGCCGCTGGGGAGAAACCTGCTGAAGAACCCGGAGCCCGACGGTACCGCACACACACCCGCGACAGACTCGGATTCTGAGCCGCTCCGTACCACCACCAATCCACGCACAGATGCTCACAGCTCTGATGTTCACACCGATCTGCTCTGAAGTTTAGTATGTCCAACTTGGACCTGTCAAAGTTACTGATCCCAGCGTATCTTCAGTTCTTTACCGTGCTTTGATGTACTGCTGTACTACAGAGTTGTTCACCTTTACCCGAGGTGCTTCCAGTCCTCAGGAATACGTTATTTGCTTATTTTGCTGTTAGAATGATCCTAAAGAGTATTGAGGACATCTCGCTCCTTGATAGTCAGGTTTCAGTATGATGCGGTATTCCATATGCATAAGTGTCACTCTTACGCTTGATAGAGATGTTCTAACTGCAGCCTTATCCTAAAAGCCATAAAGCTCAGATATTCATCCAACAACTGCCTGATATTATTATAATACTGTTATATGCTATGCATAGGACCAAAGTTTTACCTCTGATTCGTACAGCTCAAATTTATCAAGTTTGATCACTGAGTTCCAAGTTGAGCAGTAACTTGAGTTTAAAGTTTCAAACTCTTAAGGAGAAAGTGCTTCCCCCGGCCATGCTGTTCATTCTGAAACGTGTACAGCTGAAGAGAATGCAATTCTGTTTGTAGCATTAGAAGCCTTTAAAGGTCCCTCTGTGCCATCTGTCCTGTCAGGTTTCTTTCTCTCTTTCCTTGCTGTGTTATTCTGGCTGACAGATCCGATCCAGTTTCATCACAAAGTTAGACAGCGATGACGAAGGTCAGAAGAACGCCGTCTTTGTTGATTGTGACTTGGCAGGCCTTGTCGTGACACTGCTTTACACATCTTTACGCAATAGGACGCAGGATATGAACAAAGAAAAGGATTTTGAACTGTTGGTTTTCTTGGGTGACAGAAGTCGATGATATATGGTGAAACGTATGGTTTCCCACAGGGACACACCCAGCGAGCCAGCCAAAACAAATGCACTCTCCTTGTGATATGTTCACGGCGGGATTACAGAGCACTAAGGCAGGTGCGTTGGCACACACACTCACCCCTTTGTGTGTCATTTCTCTCAGGCTTGAGCAAGAGCAATCCTCCGCCGGAGCCCGACATGCTGCAAGTCCCAATGCGTGGACCTCCGATATCTGACCCCGCCGGTGAGACGTGCCGCTCATCCACGTGTCCCGCAGAAAGCAAAAGCGAAGCAAAGAGAGTTGTCGGCTGGACACTGTTCTTCCTGTGCAGGTGACTTCAGCGGCTGGACCACCAGTGTAGAGGTTCTCCCCTATGACAGCAGTGGCATCCCACCCGGGGTGGTCATCTGCCATCTGCCCCAGCACAGGTGGGTATCAGATGGGCAGCAGGTGCGTATGTACCGCTGCTTATGCCGGGAGCAGAAATGAGTCGGACTGGGGTTCAGAGTGTACCGTATGAGGAGCGCGTGGTGAAAACGCTGCCGGTCTGCCCTCAGCTGGTTCACCACGGAGCAGACTGTGGACCTGAAGGCCGAGGGACTGTGGGACGAGCTCCTGGACGATTTTCAGCCCGAAATAGTCATCCAAGACTGGTGGGTAAATGGGCGGCTCCCTCCTGCCACCCCGTTCACCTACACGCCGTCATGATTCACTGCTGGCTTAGTATTTAACGGTAAACCTGTGTCATTATCATGAACCCGGGTGCATAGAATGTGCTGACACGGGTTGATGTGAGACCTGGGTATTTGCAGGCAAGACGCATCAAATGGACTTCTCTCGTATGTTTGTCTGTCTGCCACATCTACGACTATATCCCTCATAATAACGTTCATTATCATGGAAAGAGTATTGTATAATTTCACTATTATAACTCACAGGTTTAAATAAATCAGCAGACATTTGATTTTTACTCGTTCGTGTACTGGTTTAGAGTCATGGTGTAGTTGTTTCGTCACAGTTAGAGGTTTTTTTTAACACGTCCGTGGTTGTCAGTTATGAAGAAAGCCAGCTGCATAGCTCCATCTACCGGCTGCGTGTGAAGCTGCTGGGTGCGGACGGAAGCACGGTGATCTCCGAACACTCCGTCAGCCCCACCGAGGACCTCAGCGCCTACTCTCACAACTGGAAGGAGGTGAGCCGCCACCCAGTGTGCGCTTGGGTTCAAGGGCCACCGTTCCAGGCTGCCATCGTGTGTGTCTCTCCCTCTGTTGCCCTGCAGGTGTCGCACGTGTTCTCCGGCTACGGGCCCGGGGTGAGATACGTCCACTTCCTGCACCAGGTGAAGAACAGTTTCCTGAACGGGTTCTACCAAACGAGGTTCACCGGCAGCTCGGTGATTGTCAAGCCGACCAAGAGCAGCTCCTAGGCTGATCGTTCCCCGGAACCTGCTTGTGAGACAGTTCCCAGCAGGAGACGTTATTAGAGATGTTGATGCACTCGGGAAACATTCCTCAGCTGTTTGGGACCGTTTTCTGAAGTTCAATTTTGCAATATATTTGAAGTCATTTTGAATACAAATGCAATAATAAAACTCTCACTTTTCACTTTGCGCTCCGTTGTTTCTTTGAAGCACTAAAGTCTGTCTCCAGTAAAAAAGCAACACACACACACACACACACACACACCCCTAATCAGAATGTGGGCTTTTCGGACAGCTTAGATTCAAGTGAAAACAGACTCCAGTGACGACAGGCCTATATCTCTTATTACCCGCATTATGAAGAGAGGCCGAGAGGCTGGTTTTCTCCTGTTTAAGACCCAAGGTGAAAACGTTTACGCAGGTTTGTAAGGCTTGTAACACCCACTGCATTCAGAACGTGTCTTTTATTTGGCCGCCATATTTTATTATTTGTACGGGGCGTCGGTATGCTGCTGCTAAAATGAGGCGGTTTCTTGCTATGGGTCGATTAAGTTCTTTTCTATTTTACTCTATTCTCTTTTGAGACTTTTTCATGGAACCAAATCGAAAGACAAATTGGGAGATTTAAAAATTGTGTAAACTGTACGTTTGATAAAATATGCTGCTTCAATCCAACTATCGCTCTTTTTTTCTCTTTTTTAAAACTATTTCCTATTTCGCGGTATCAGAAAATACTGTTTCTGGCATGGTATAGTGTGTGTTTACCCATGTACATATACTGTATTGTGTGTCTGGCACTATTTACCGTATAACAGGGCATTAACCAATAGCTGCATTAATGCTTCACAAATCAAGTGCTTGTGACTTAAATAACTTGCCACTCGCCATAGATAGAACAATTTGGGGGGGGGGGGGGGGGGGGGGGGGGTCCAGCTTTTTTCCAGGGCAATCTGGACCATTATCTACCAAAAGTGAGAGAATATATAAAAAATAAACTCTCTCGCGGTGCTGTCAGTCGCTAGACCTGCCGCGAGTGCTGCTGACTGCCAAACAAGCCATTGGCGGGGTCCAGCACCTGCACCGAAGAGGCCCACCTGCGCTGCTCCCACCGCCACACAACAGCTCCCCTGCGCCTGCGCACTCGCCCCGCCTCCGCTGCCTTCACGCGCTGTCGGAAATTATCAGCTCAGTTCGGCAAAGAAAAAAAAAGTCTTTCAGACTTCAATCTGCGTCCCGCAAGCCCTGGAGATCATACGAAGAAGACGCCCCCTGGTCACAGAGCACACGCCGAGTGTGCTCTATCCGACAAACACCGCCGCCGCGTAGTGACGTCAACGAATCGCCTCTGACGTTTCGACTCCACAAGCGCGAGCTCCAATTGTCGGAGGGGACAGTGAAGGCAGCACGTCACCCTCCGCGTGGGCTCCGGGCATCACCTCGGCTGCTCCCCGGGGATGTGAGTGGACGGGAGAGTTCAGTCCGAGAGTCCAGCGGTGCGTCCAGGCAGGGCTACAGCTGGCTGTTTGCGCACTCTGACAAGCGATGGCAGCCCGCGGCCGAGCCCTGCCGTAAACAGGTAGGTGCCGGGGAACCGGGATGGGAGCACCGGGGGGGAGGGGAGGGGGGGGGGGTCATGCGGGGTACCGGGAGCAGGTGCGGCGGTCACCCGGTCTCAATGGGAGTTTTGGGTGGTTAACAGAGGCAGGCCTGGACAACTTTCACTACTGCTCTGTAGCCCCAGTCAGTGGGCAAGATGATCAAAGTTTTATGGAATATATATATATATATATATATATATATTATACACAATTACTATTTGACTAGTGATTTTGCTACCAAAATAAATGCTATCAGAACAAAATGATTAAGTGACCACATAATTATTATTGGATGTGTTGATGGGAAATATGAAAAAAAAAAGCGTATTTAAATTTAAATTTAAGATATTAATCAGTCAATTCAGTAAATTCAGTAGTTCAATAGAGATTCATTAACAAAAATGTGTGTTTTACAGTTATGAGGACAGCGAAACAAATGACTCCAGATACTGTTAAATAATTACATCAGTGGAAAGTAACTGATGGTAATTAAAGGAACATATTAGTGTTTTATACCAAGATGTCAATGGAGAGACCCACAGTAGCTGGTTGAGATGTCAGCAAGAAAGAAGACAATTGGGATAAAAACTTCATCATCCTTTTATGTGGGCTTGAGCATGTGCCCGTCTTTGCGAGCGCCTACGAAAACTGTGTCGGCCATGTGACACAAAATGCAATTCCTCTCGTTCGGTCGCTTTTGACTTTTCCTCCAAGTGCTCGGAAGATGTTGGCGTGGGATATATTTAGACCGCTGCCTGGACGTCATTAGGAGGGCGCGCTGAATTTGTGGATAGTTGGACGCCGGCCCGCAGTGACTTTGAGAAGAAACATGCCCATACCTACCTACCTACCTACCCCCCCACCCCCCCGGCTGTTTCCCACAGGGGCTGACCCCCGGGGCCTGACATTTAACTGACATGCTCATTTAGCAGATTGGCTGCAGCGGCTTACAGCGTCCCGCTCGGCCATCTCCTTTGTCCGCCGGCGGTGCTGGCCGCCCACAGGCGTGTCAAGAGCTGCTGATGTGTGAGACACGAGGCGTTGATTGCAAACACGCCCCCCCCCCCCCCGCTGCCGGTGCATTCGATCCGATAACGCACGGGGCAGCTCTCATATCGCTTCCAGATCGGCGCCCGAAAAGACACCGGGGTCTCTAATTTTCTCTTTATGTCTTGTTTGTATGCTTGGATGTCTGTTGCAGCATGCACGGTGTCTCGCAGTTCAAACATGTCACCAATGTCGACGACATCTGTTGTGAGTGGATTACAGTGACCTGGTCCCAGGAAAGAGGTGTCAGAACCTGTCACACGATCTAAAATGACTAAAAGTGACTCTTTCTACTGGAATACAACAGATAGAGAGACTTTGTCTTTACTCTATAGCTTTGACCTGCTGTCGACCTGGACTAGTTATTATTGTGACTCGACGGTCTCTCTTGTCATGCAGATTCAACGTTCGTCCTCGAATGTAAGATTCTTCGGATAGTGGCGTCGACTAAAGAGCTTCGCAGTTTTGGCAGATTACGCTTTTGGAAACGATAAGTGGATCCGGGGATTTGACAGGGAGCGGTCCGTATCTTTTATGCTGCGAGAGTCAACTTCAGAGCGGGAAACGTGACTTTTTTCACTTCACAAAGACTTTCCCTCCACCTCTGCTTTCATCCATCGCGTGGCTGGAAAACGGAACGTCCGGCAGCCGAACGAATGGGACGATGACGATTGTCCGTATATGAGATGTTTTCAGTCCAGTGTACAGTTGTTCCCCGCCGGAGCTGCTGAATTGTCGCAGCCCGGAGGCCAAATCCGAGCAGCACACCGCCGGGGCTCGCTGACACTTATCCTGAAACGCAACCCCCCCCCCCCCCACCCCCGCACGCGACACCCCCCGCGCACGCGTTCGTGACAGCCCGGGTAAACCAACGCTGGCGCATTGTGCGCCGGCCCGGGCCGCGCCGCGGGACAAAAGGGGGCCACGCCACGCCTCACGTTTCTCTCACGTTGCTCTCCCCTCCCGTCCGTCAGCGCCGAGCCTCTCGCGCCCTCTCCGCCGGAGCGAGACCAGACACGCCGGCCCCGGGGGTCTCTCTCGCGTCATCGTGCTGAATTACACTCACCGGCCACTTCATTAGGCACACCACGCCAGTAGCGGGTTGGTTTGCCTTCAGAACTGCCTCAATTCTCCGTGGCATAGATTCAACAAGGTGCTGGAAGCATTCCTCAGAGAGTTTGGTCCATATTGACATGATGGCGTCACACAGTTGGTGCAGATTTGTCGGCTGCACATCCATGATGCGAATCTCCCGTTCCACCACATCCCAAAGATGCTCTATTGGATTGAGATCTGGTGACTGTGGAGGCCATTTGAGTACAGTGAACTCATTGTCATGTTCAAGAAACCAGTCTGAGATGATTCCAGCTTTATGACGTGGCGCATTATCCTGCTGAAAGTAGCCATCAGAAGTTGGGTACATTGTGGTCATGAAGGGATGGACATGGTCAGCAACAATACTCAGGTAGGCTGTGGCGTTGCAACGATGCTCAATTGGTACCAAGGGGCCCAAAGAGTGCCAAGAAAATATTCCCCACACCATAACACCACCACCACCAGCCTGAACCGTTGATACAAGGCAGGATGGATCCATGCTTTCATGTTGACGCCAAATTCTGACCCTACCATCCGAGAAATCGAGACTCATCAGACCAGGCAACGTTTTTCCAATCTTCTATTGTCCAATTTTGATGAGCTTGTGCAAACTGTAGCCTCAGTTTCCTGTTCTTAGCTGAACGGAGTGGCACCCGGCGTGGTCTTCTGCTGCTGTAGCCCATCTGCCTCAAAGTTCGATGTATTGTGCGTTCAGAGATGCTCTTCTGCCTACCTCGGTTGTAACGGGTGGTTATTTGAGTCACTGTTGCCTTTCTATCAGCTCCAACCAGTCCGGCCATTCTCCTCTGACCTCTGGCATCAACAAGGCATTTCCGCCCACAGAACTGCCGCTCACTGGATGTTTTTTCTTTTTCGGACCATTCTCTGTAAACCCTAGAGATGGTTGCGCGTGAAAATCCCAGTAGATCAGCAGTTTCTGAAACACTCGGACCAGCCCTTCTGGTACCAACAACCATGCCACGTTCAAAGTCACTCAAATCACCTTTCTTCCCCATACTGATGCTCGGTTTGAACTGCAGGAGATTGTCTCGACCATGTCTACACGCCTAAATGCACTGAGTTGCCGCCATGTGATTGGCTGATTAGAAATTAAGCGTTAACGAGCAGTTGGACAGGCGTGCCTCATAAAGTGGCCGGGTTTTCGCGGGGGTTATTGGACTGTAGTAGATAGATAGATAGATAGATCGATGTAGATGTAGTAGATGGATGTAGCAGATGGTATTCACCAGGCTGTGTGTGTGTGTGTGTGTGTGTGTGTGTGTGTGTGTGTGTGTGTGTGAATGACTGGGGGAGCGGGTGCCTGCGGGGGTCTGTTTTGTTTTCACTGGCTCCCTGCCCCCATTGTGTGCGCAGGCCCGCCGGCTGCCTCTGCACATTTTGCGAGCGTTTTGTCGGCCCGGGCCCAGGCCGCCGCTCCGGATCCAAGCGGCCGCTGCGAGGAGGTCGGCGTGCTGCTGTCTCGACCCCCCCCCCCCACCCCCACCCCCCCCCACCCCCATCCGTTTCCTGTTGTTCTTTGGGTCGCTCCACAGCGGGATGTCGGACCCGGTTAATGAACAGCGGGTTAACTTGGGCCCGGGGTAATCTGTCCAGGTTTCTCCTCAGTGAGTCACGTGGCGGAGAGGCAGATGAGCCAGAGAGGAAGCGGCCCCGGCAGCCTGAGTGACGTTGTCACGTCACTCCTCGCGGGCGCCTGCTCCCCTCGCGGGCCCCCGTTATTGACGTTTCTGACGGCAGCCTGAATATTGCATAATCGGTGTCCCTGTCCGGGTTCAGGCTGAAGCTGAGAATGCGGCTCCTTCTAAGGTGACAGCGGCCGGGCGGGCCGGCTCAGGTGATGGAAACCTGCTTTCGGTGGTTTGTCTCGCGCCCCCCCCCCCCCGCGTCCAGCTCGCCCCCCCATGGCCCCTCAGCACCCGCGGACACGTGTGAGGAAGTGGGAAGTGCAGACGAGAAGGGTTTAGGGATTTCGGGCGGATTGTTTACCTGCGAGTCAAATGAGAGGAGATTACAGACCAGAGGACTCGAACGCCCTGCAAGCCTGCGCACGTGTCCTGTTACAGGACATTATCTCGAAGTCAGGTTTCCAAATGGGGGAGAGCTTTTTCCGGATGCCGAGGTTGGCTAGATTAGCCGGGCCACCCGCAAATGACCACAGCTATACACTGTAAGGTGCGTCTGCAATTATGCTGGTATGTTGACAATCCCTCAGGAACATGCAAATCCTTTCAGGTTGCAATGCGGGACACCGTCAAAGACTCCACCTCCGGCGATTGTGAAGGGTCGTGATTTGCTTTCCTCGCCCCCCACCCCCCCTCCCCCCCACAACCCCCCTCCCACCCCCCCCACCCCACCCCACCTCGTAACAGGCGGTGAACGGTCACCCGCGAAGAGGCCGCGGAGAGAAACGGAGCCGAACCGAGCCGACAGGAAAGCGGATCGCCGTCCCGGGGAGCCGCGTGGCAGCGTGCCGGCGGGCGCTGTAAGCGAAACCCCGCGCTCGGCCGAGCCTGCGCCGCTCGCCGTCCAGATTGATGGCGGCTCTGACCCCGATGGGCAACGAAGGGAACAGAGAGCGGGCCTCATCGTTTCCTCTCCGACAACAAATAGCTCATCTGAGGTGGCTCCATCCCTAAGGAGCTTTCACATTCACTTCAGCCGTCGAGTGAGCCTTGAGCTTTTGCCATACAGTCCGTATCCTGTATCTTGGACCCGATTGTCCCGCGATTGTCCCCCCCCCCCTTCCTGGAACACTTTGCCGGGCAGAGGCCGGAGGTCTGTCAAAATGTAAGAGCGTTCTCACGTTCGGCCTCGTACCCGGTTAACCAACATTAACCTGTGCGTTGGCGACGCGTCCCCGGCTTGTTTAACCATTGGCAGAGGCTGTGCTCAGTGGGACATTCCGCGCGATGGGATCAACCGGACGAGATGACTCTTTAACAGACCTCCGGTCTGCCAAACGCAGCTTGGGAGTTGGAGGAACGCTGCTGGAGAGTCGAGACACAGAGATGAGCGAGGATCCGTTTGGGTTGGCGCTGAGGCAGGAAGCGGTCACGCAAGCAACGGGAGACCGTGTCCGTTTGCAGCGAGGGCCGCGGGAGGACGGCTGTAATGCCGCATAAGTGGTCCGCTGTGTCTGTGTCTGTGGGACCGTGCGGCCCGCTGGATAACCTTACACTCTGATCCGCTGGGTTCGTTGACAGGCCCGTCGCGGCGAGCCCGAGCCCCGGCGTTACTTATTAAAGCCGCGGATCTCGTTCCCCTCTTTACCGCCACCGCAAACGGAGACGGTTAAGCGGGGAGCCTGTCCACCCGGGGCCTGTCTCTTCCGACCTACGGTAGCTTTTCCGATGCCAAGTTCAGAGAACCCGATTTGTTTAGAACCGTAGGTGGGGCAATTTTAGATATCACGCCAAAAATCGCCCGGGATTCTGGCTTTTCTGGCTTTTTACCAGAGGCCACTTCGCCCCTAAACAGCGGTTCGTGAATGGCCGCGGCCCGGCTGTGACGTGCAAACCGGCCTCCCAGTAACGCTACACTTCGTTCTATCAGCGTGTCGCCGGGCGATTGACTTGCTCGGGATTGATGGGAGGCGCGGGCTTTGATTGTCTGTGCCTGTGAAATGCACACTGCGCGCGGCATGTCACTGCTTTACCCCGGGCGCGGAAAGGCGATCTCCGTCGACCCCGCGTGCGCACTAGTGAGCAGGCTGCGCACCCGCCCGCGCTGCTTTTCCATCCTCCTCTCCCGTCCCCTTCATGTGGCTCCTCAAACCCGTCCTTTCATTTCACTCTGCGGCGGTCGCATGGAAAAGCCCAATCGAAGAGGAAGTTGAAACAAACGCCCACATTTCCCACTAATGTGAACATGTAGACGTTGTGTTCATATACAGTATTCCATCTGGCGACAATAACATTGCCGCCAGCTCCACAGTGAGCAAGAGGAGGGGGTGCATTCGGTGGCTTAGTCACAGAGGGTTACAGATAGGTAACGAACTATGGTGATATATCAGACGCGTGAAATGAGCCAAAAGGAACCAAAACAAAACACTATTGCTTGAAGTTGCAAACTTAACATATTTTATTCCGTATGCTCGTCATATGAACAAGAATTTCACTGTTTCGTGAACAAAAGCTCGAAATGTGGTCGGTCACATACCGGGGCCCCCCCCCGCTCACTTACCCTGTCGCGGCGGACGGGAGATATTGGACAGTTAAAGGCGCTAACTCTTACCCCTCCTGCCGACACCGCTATCAGTGTAAGGTAACCGCGGGGCAATCACTCATCGCTGGCGCTGACAGACTGCGGCCCTGTCGCGGGCCGTAAGGGGAGACGGGCCGCCGTTGAGGAGGAGAGGAGGAGAGGAGGAGAGGAGGAGAGGAGGAGAGGAGGAGAGGAGGAGAGGAGGAGAGGAGGCCCATGCCTCTCCGCGGACAGCGGTGCAAACGTCACGGTTCGAGCCCGGCCCTCGTCGCAGCGACTCCACAGGTCTGTCTGGACGTGCTCGGTCGAACAGAGTCGAGCGAGATCGGCCCGGTCCCGGGAGCGATCCGGCACGTTCCCCGTACGTCCGGCCGACAAATCCAAATCCCAACCCCCGACCCCGGATGATGTTTGTTTCGGGTCGCCTGCAAGCCGCCCCGAAAGGAAGCGGCGCCTCGCTATATTTAGACGAACGCGCCGATCAATAATGCATCCAGCTCTTCCAGCTGCTCCGGGCTCCTTGATTATCAGCCACTTAGATGCTGCCCTCGTGGCACCGCCGCTTTGTACGAGGAAAATGCGCTGTTCACCGCACGCGGCAAACGCGGCAGGCGCCTTTCGAATGTGTGAGGCTGCAGGCAAAAGAATAAACAGGAGCAGTCAGAGAAGCCCGTGAATCTGTGAAGCCGTCGGTACAGGCCGAGGCCAGAAGACGTTCTTCTGCGGAGGTGCGCCTCGGATGCTGGTCCATATCGGCACGCGCTGAGTGGCTTTTGTGGGAAGGCCTAGGAAAAGCAAGCCTTCCATATCTCAATATTTAATGGGGCCGCCCTACACAAGAATTTACAGGAAGCCGCGTCTCGCTATTGAAAGTCCCGCATCGCTCTGCCGCCAGTCACCATTGTTATCCAAATATGAACGTCGAAGGGAGTTATTTTGGTTCCCCCCCCCCCCCCCCCCACGCCCCACCCACCCACCCAGGTGCCTGCCGGTGTAAGGTGGCCCTCCGTCTGAGGTCGCGGTAACCATAGCAGGCGGTGGAAAGTGAAACGCGATGCGGCGGGCCCTGCCGCCCGCGCCTCTGAATCACAACCCCCATAATGAGCTGGCCCGGCTCGCGCCCGCATCAAAGATGCAGCAGCCCCCGGGGTGTCCATTTCAGGCCGGCTGGCGCACAATGGCCGCGGTGTCACCTGAACACGGCCGCCGGAGGCAGTGGTCCCGGCAGGGGAGGGGGGAGCATGCCGAGCCCCCCCCCCCCCAACGCTACCCCTGCTACGCCTCCGCCTCAGAAATCTGCTGCATCCGCTGCGCTCTCAAGCCTTTCATCACGTCCAACATATCGATCGGAAATGCACCGAAATAGCCCATTAGAGCGGCATCCTCCGCCTGGGACGATAAGTCTCATAATGCCGAGTGAAACAAGCGACGGCGATCTTAAGTTTAGAAGATTACAAGTGACGAGTGACAGGGAGAGATTTGACCTGAGGCCATTTTGACAGTGAAGAGAGCGGGTAACAAGAAGAGCAGGTAATAGTAGAGGAATGATAGAGTAGTAGCGGCAATGGCAGAGAAAAACACAATACAGCGACACAACAAAAACGACAGAAACTTGGAGAAACAGTTGCAGGGAGCGTGTGGCATTCAGAGGGTGGGCTGGCTGCTCTGACGCTGCCACCTGAGCAGTAAATTAGGGGACGGACATTGTTCTCGGGCGATCAGCGGCGGAGGCCGATGGGCCACGGAGGCCGCGCCGGCCTCGCCGCCTGGCTCCAGTTTCCCGGAGGTCATTTTGATACGCTCTCGAGATCGCGCCGTCAGATCGCTTTACTCTTAATTGCCAATAACGAGGCTCCGCGCATGCAACGCTCGCAGCCCAGCATACCCCGACAAGGGAGGTGCTTCGAGTTAGAGCTTGTCCATATCGGGGTCGGAACTGCATTTAACGCTGTGTAACATCTACATACATACAAGGGATTTGTCAAATTGGTGCACACGTGTCCGCCACTGGAAAAGCAATGCACTCAAATTGTACAAAGGATATGCAAGTCTACATGACTGTAGAAAAAGATGTAAGCCATGAAATGTAGAGATGCATGGGTAATGCGATCGATAGGATTGTTGATTAGTCCAGCTGCGGGTGGTAAACAAACTGGCAGTGGACCTAAATATCCAACCCAGGGGTGGTGTCGAAATGTCTCAGTTCGGCTGGCGTTCATCTTCCACTGGAAGAGTGGGGATGGCTCACAGTTTTGGGCAAGTGGCTGAGTAGTAGTTGAGTTGGGTGAGAGCCGGCCAGTCAGGAAGAGAGAGGGCAGAAAGAGGGCAACGTGCACTGTAGATCTTGTGCCTCTGTGTCTCCAAGCACTGTGCTCTCTGTTCCTCCAGGAGATACTCTGACCCGGCACCCCTCCCCAGTGACCCCTGAGGCCCCCCCCCCCCCCCGACCCAGGGACATCATGGGACCCGTTCGCCTCTCCCCGCACGTCCTCCTCCTGCCCTCCCTCCCCCTCCTCCTCCTCCTCCTCCTCCTCCTGGCCCAGCCCTGCGCCTCCTGGAGGCCCCAGGTGGTGGAGCGGGCGTCCGGGCCCGAGCAGTCTCAGATGAGCGGCAACAGCTCGGGGTCCGGCAAGCGGACGTGCACGGACGTGGTGGTGTGCAAACCCGGCATCCTGCTGCCGGTCTGGATGCCCCTCAACCCCCCGCTGGGGGAGCAGGCGGGGAGGGCGGTGGTCTACTTCGTCTGCCTCATGTACATGTTCCTGGGTGTGTCCATCATCGCGGACCGCTTCATGGCATCCATTGAGGTCATCACCTCTCAGGTACTCCTCATGGAAAAGTCACTGCCAGGATCCAACAGTGGCTCAGAACTTTCTATACACAATGAAAAAACTGTGTTGTACTGTGCATAACAGATATTATATTTGTGTATCCATATGAGATTCATATTGGAACCCGGGGGATGGCAGCATTTCTGAGCCTCTCTCTGTCCCCGTAGGAAAAAGAGGTGACCATTACCAAGCCCAACGGTGAGACGACGGTGACCACAGTGAGAGTGTGGAACGAGACCGTGTCGAACCTCACGCTCATGGCCCTCGGCTCCTCGGCGCCTGAGATTCTGCTCTCGGTCATCGAGGTACGACGGGACTTCCGACCCGTGCTTTTCGTTCGAAAAAAAAAAGGCGCTATGCCCTGCTGTGAGAGAGTGCGTCTGTCTGGCTTCCTGAATGTTGTCCCCTGAAGGTGTGTGGGCACAACTTTGACGCGGGGGAGCTGGGCCCGGGCACCATCGTCGGCAGTGCCGCCTTCAACATGTTCGTGATCATCGGCCTGTGCGTGTGGGTGATCCCGGACGGGGAGTCCCGCAAGATCAAGCACCTGCGGGTCTTCTTCATCACGGCCTTCTGGAGCATCTTCGCCTACATCTGGCTGTACCTCATCCTGGCCGTCATCACGCCCGGAATCGTCGAGGTGCGTTCACACGACGAAGCGGCCTCGCGTTTAAAAAGAGAGAAAGGCGTTCGAGTGGGGTCACGCAGAGCTGTCGCGTGCCAGCAGGTGTGGGAGGCCATCGTCACGCTGCTCTACTTCCCGGTGTGTGTGATCCTGGCGTGGATCGCGGACCGGCGCCTGCTCTTCTACAAGTACATGCACAAGCGCTACCGCGCTGACAAGCGGCACGGCATCGTGGTGGAGATGGAGGGCGACCTTGCGCCCAAAGGCGTGGACGTGATCGTGGACGGGAAGCTGTCCGACGGCAGCCCGTGCCCCGGCAACTCCTCGAGCGTGACGGTTTCCGTGCAGACGGCCAGCGAGCTGGACCAGAGCAAAGACGAGGTGGGGGCGCGTCTCTGCGGACTGAGTGGTCTGCTTTTATGGTGCCGTGATATCAGATGTAGCATCGTTTCTGCCACTGATTCAAGATTCCTGAACTAAAAGATGTATTCCTTTAAGTTTGTTTATCTTGGCAAGGAACGAATAGCCCCCCTCTGCTTTTATAACGCGCTGTCAGAGAAAGAAAGTTGGGGAGGACTGAAGGCATTTACAATGGGAAATTAAGGCGTAAAAGTGGGCAAGTCAGACTCAGACCCAGCAGGAGTCCAAACTGAGGGAGCGCAGACAGCAGGAGCCTGAACGGCAGGGAGTCGATTGGTAGGAAGCCGATCAGTAGGATCCCGGCATGTGTCTGCAGGCAGCACCTTTGCAGAAGTTGTATAAAGAAACATCGATACTTCAGTCATCGCAACTTTTATCAGCATTTTAACCAACGTCTTAACAAGACGCTCCACTTTCCACAGGTGGTCCGCATCCTGAAAGACCTGAAGGACAAACACCCGGACAAAGACCTGGACCAGCTGATCGAGATGGCCAACTACTCCGCCCTGGTGCACCAGAAGAAGAGCCGTGCCTTCTACCGGGTGCAGGCCACGCGCATGATGATCGGGGCCGGCAACATACTGAAGAGGCACGCCGCGGGCCACTCCCGCCGAGCGGGCGGCCAGGACTCGGACCTGGCCACGTGCTCGCACATCTGTTTCGAGAGTGCCCAGTACCAGTGCACGGAGAACTGCGGCCATCTGAGCCTGGGGGTGATCCTGGAGGGCGGGACGGGCCAGAACACGTTCTACGTGGACTACTGCACCGAGAACGGCTCCGCCAACGCCGGGGCCGACTACGAATTCAGCGAGGGGACCCTGGTGTTCAAGCCAGGGGAGACGCGCAAAGAAATCAAGGTGAGCGGCACGTTGAGTCAGACCGTGTCCGGAATCCGGTCAAACAGCAGTTCGCCTCGTTCTCCCTCGGTACCTGACTCCTCCTCCAATTGTGGTTCAAACACATAAGATCCGGTATCACTCGAGTTATCACTCGCTTCGAGGAAAAGCTGCTAGTCACATGACAAGCAGCGATCATCAATATTCCAGTGACCCTCAAGAGTTTCTCTGTTCCGGAATCTGTGCTCTCCAGGTGGGCATCTTGGACGACGACATCTTTGAGGAGGACGAGCACTT
The DNA here is from genome assembly GCA_029224185.1 of Karalla daura. Lineage (NCBI taxonomy): Eukaryota > Metazoa > Chordata > Actinopteri > Chaetodontiformes > Leiognathidae > Karalla > Karalla daura. Next base: position 2,397,698 of record CM055204.1, read on the forward strand.
CTTCGTGCGCCTCCAGAACTTGAGGTTGGAGGAAGGCGGCGGCGGCGGCGGCGGCGCCGAGGGGGCCGGCAGCCCGCCCACGGGCCGCCTGGTGGAGCCGCAGCTGGCCACCGTCACCATCCTGGATGACGACCACGCGGGCATCTTCACCTTCGGCCAGCGGGTGCTGCGGGTGAGCGAGAGCACGGGCACGCTGACCGTGACGGTGGTGAGGAACTCGGGCTCCAGGGGCACCGTGGCCGTGCCCTACCGCACGGAGGACGGCAGTGCCAAGGCCGGGGTGGACTACGAGGAGACCAGGGGGGAACTGGAGTTCACCAACGAATCCACCAGGTGAGGTGCAGACTGGGAAACAGGAGCCGGAGGGGCGAAGGGATTCTCCTAGAAGTGCAATCGATTACAATCCAGGAAGGATGCAGCACCAGGCATCTTCTACTCTTTGGCATACGTCCTGACATATTGTGCTCTCACAAACTGGGATTGAAAATAATCTAAAGTTCTCAAACTGACATTTTTTAAGGAGGAGTACTATGCCACAACAGGGTCAGTGTCATCAAAGATCTCTCAGAATATCAGACGTCCTGAGCAAACACATCTTGCTCGCAATCACACCGTTTTCATGATTGAATTACCATAATCCCAGAAACGATTGATCACCGTAGTCTGCATGATGTCACCCAGAATTCCCTGGGGCTTATATAACCTCCCAGAAGACCACTGTGAACACACAGCACAGTTGACACTTTTGCCAGGGAACGCACGCCGAAGCAGAAAGATTAGCGCGGCCCATCACGCGGCCGCCCCGGGCGGAGGAGGCCCTATTTAGACAGAATCACCCGACGACCTGACACCCAAAGATAATCCCGTCCCAGATCGGGTGTGGGAACCTCCAGTCACCCCATGTAAGCTGACAGATCATTTTCCCATTAAATTTTCAGGTTATATAAGCTGTGTTTGCACATGGACTAATTGTACACTTAGCAGAGGGCCGTTACGTAAGACGGCCAATCGGCGGACGCTGCGCTGTGAAAGGCATGGCGACTGACAGTTAATGGAGTCGATGGAGACGTGTGCGGGTGTCTTGCCCTCTACTATTCCATTTCCTCTCCGCTGCAGCCCCTACGCCGCGCGCACGGCCGTGCTTCCCACCCAGTTGCCAGGAACTGGTCGAACCGTTCCGCAAGTGAACCGGGCAGACATCGATTAACTAGGGCACGGCGCTACAGGTCATCTAGTTAAGCTGCGTTTCGTTGGCACACTGGGGGTGGGGGGGGGGGGGCAAAAGCGGACTACGCTTGAGCCTGAATTATTCAAAGGGCCCGTTGCGATGAATTATTCAGGTCACTTCAATTTGCGATGTGATTTAGACGGCGGAGCGAATGTCGACGACGCGGAGGCGCTCTGCGCCTCATTGTTCGCTGTTGCGTTTCAACTCTCGATCGTACGAATAAAAAGGCGTTCTGTGTGCGCGTGTCTCTGTGTGTGTGTGTGTGTGTGTGTGCGTGCATGTCTCCAGTCAGAACCTCAAGGTGCACATCATAAATGTGGAGGAGTACGAGAAGCAGGAGAACTTCTTCATTGTGCTTGAGGACCCCAAGTGGCTGAAGCGAGGACTGTCCGGTGAGTGGGCGAGCGCGGCCTGGGTGACTCCTTAGGTTACACTCAGATGAAGCAGCAGGCTCCTACGGGTAGAGGACGGTGACGTCCAAGCCGAGTCTGACAGCAGAGACAATGGCGAGTCAGTCGGTGGAATGCCTGGCACCGGCCTCACCGTATCCCTAATACGTCTCAGGGACGCAGGAATCGAACATCCTGTTCAAGGCCTCAGGAATCGATTACACTGCTTTGTAATGCGTAATGCAAGTGCAATATGTATTGTAAGAGTGGGCAAGCTAACGGTAAGGGAGCACTGTGCACGAGTAATTAGTTCATCAGTTGCACTTCAGAGGCAATAAAACCCCTCTTAACGTAGTCAACCCCGAGAGTAAAGTTGTTGTATTGTATTGTATTGACAGATGTTGTGTATCTGTCTTCACAGCGCTGCTGCTAAACCAGGGTAAGATAGGCTGAGAATCATACTATTGTGAGGGTATCTGTCTATCTGTCCATCTATATCTATATAGATGTATCTATTTACATTTTCTTTGACATTCTGTGTGTCTTTGTGTATGGGCGGAGCTTGATCATGGATTCAGCCATGAGCTGGAGCTGAGATGCGTCTTTGTCAGTGCCGGATGTCGGTCGTAAAGATGCTGAGCAACGAGGGAGGGGCCAGGGGCGTTACAGTTAGGACAAACCGCTACGGTGGTGGCCCATGGGGTAGCGCGTGCCATGCATGATGGAGCGGTGCAGCAGGGCGCGGTCCAGCTGCTGTATGGGAACAATGGCATAAATATATAATGTCATATAAACACCCTTCTCAACAGCTCTGCTTCCTCTCTTTATCCGACCTTTCCCTGGTTCTCTCTGAGTGATCCTTCAACTGATGCCCGGGCTTACTGAGATAACAGACATTTTCATCTGCGCATGAATTGAGAGCAGTGCCCGCTATATATCAGCCATCTCAAGCTCTGCCAGTTGTATGCTTATACATCTGCATGACCAGAGTGAATTTGTAGCGTTTCCAGGGAACGCTACGAATTATGTATCTGATTCCTCCTAAATAATGCACACATCAACTTTAAAGATGTCTGCATTGTGATTAAGTTGTTAAACTGTGTGTGTGTGTGTGTATGGTTTGTAAACAACACTATAAATGATATGCATGATAACTGAATGTCTCCCCACCCTAACAGGCCACCCTACCCCAGAGGAGGAAGAGGCCCGGAGGATCTCAGAGATGGGCAAGCCTATCCTGGGAGAGCACAGCAGGCTGGAGGTCATCATAGAGGAGTCCTGTGAGTTCAAGGTGTGTGAGGGGCTGGGAATTATGGTTTTATAGGTATACATACATAGGTTAAATATTACTGGTCTTCATGACCACTCAAAGCAGGCAGAAGCTGCCCTACATACACACACACATTCCCACTTGATGACACGTTGTCAGAGGTTCAGTGTCTTGCCCAAGGACATTTTGACATGTCAGCTGCACTGGGCTGGGATTGAACCACCGACCCTCTGATCCACTGACACCCACCCCACCTGAGCTACAGTCAAACCGAGACAGTAAACTAACTAAAAGCAGAGGCTTGAATACAAGAAACACGTCCAGTTAATCGGACCGAAGCAGAGCATCCGGGGAATCATCAAGTTTTTAAATGTTATCCTGGCAAAATGTGTTAGATTTCAGTGCTTTGAGCATTTCTTTGGAGCCATGCAACCTGGACAATCAGAAAGAAAGCAAATCTTTCTTTAAGGCTAGATGTTTGGGAATGATGCTCCTCTCTGCGGGAGCAATTGCTGTTTGTCTAATCTGTGTTTCATGTGTTTTAACTCTTTGATTACTTTGCACCTCCCTCCACCGTCAGACTCCCAATGGAGTAATAGACCAGGTATAGTCTGTCAGCATGCTGTCTGTCGTGGAAGTGCTGAAACGTTTTCCATTTCATTTTCTCATTCAACTCTCACTGTGCTCTTCTTACATCAACAACATTATATCTCCACATATGTCTTTTCTTGTCTTGTTTTGTTTGGTCTTGTGGTGTGACCTGTGATGCAACAATGTTGTGTCAAGCCGCTTTACATTGGAGCTGCTCTGCACCAAACCCATTAAGCATCAACAGGACAAACTTGCTCATCTGTCCATGTGGTTTGGTGATATCTTTCGCTGGGCCGTGAAAACAGTAATGAAACAAAACCTTTGAGATTTACAGAAAAAAACACAGAAGAGAAAATGAAATCTCAGGAAAAGAAAAGGGAAAAAATGCAAACAACGTGGATTAATTCCCCTGTCTATGTCTCTCTACACTGTGAAAGGAGACCAGTCTGCTCTGTGCTTGTCAATGTGATCTGTGGGCTGCACTGTCTCATCCCTCACCTGTTTGATATGTTGTAACAGAGCACGGTGGACAAGCTCCTGAAGGACACAAATCTGGCTTTAGTGATCGGCACTCACTCTTGGAGAGAGCAATTCATCGAGGCAGTCACCGTCAGTGCAGGTCCGTGTCTGTCAAGCTTCCTGTTTCTTGTTCATTGACGCGAGAATGCCTGGGATGTCCGCGCAGCCTTGGAGAGAATGCCTTAGCATTGCTTGACACTCCCAGCTTCGCTTACCTGTGCCCTGTCTATCGCAGGTGATGGAGACGAGGAGGAGCAGCGCATGCCCAACTGCTTCGACTACTTCATGCACGTATTTTGCATCTTCTGGAAGATCCTGTTCGCCTGCATCCCGCCCACCGAATACTGGAACGGCTGGGCGTGCTTCATCGTGTCAATCTCCGTCATCGGTTTCTTGACAGCCCTCATCGGGGACCTTGCCTCCCACTTTGGCTGCACCGTCGGCCTCCGAGACACCGTCACGGCGGTGGTCTTTGTTGCGTTGGGGACCTCACTTCCCGGTAAGCGATTTCGAAAGCACGTTTGGAGTAAATCTCCCCAAATGGGAGGCTAGCACAAAAACGGCAGGGCTTGCATTGGTTTTGTTCATTACAGACGCCTTGGCAACACTTAAGGAGCACTGATGGCACGTTGGGCTGGATTGAACCACAGAATGACTCTGATTTACCTCCTCTCTCCAGACACATTTGCCAGCAAAGTGGCCGCCACTCAGGACCAGTACGCGGACGCCTGTGTGGGAAACGTGACGGGGAGCAACGCGGTGAATGTGTTTCTGGGCATCGGCGTGGCCTGGTCCGTGGCTGCCGTATACTGGGAGGTGAAAGGCAAGGAGTTCCGCGTGGCGCCCGGCTCGCTGGCCTTCTCCGTCACACTCTTCACCATTTTCGCCTTCTTGAGCATGGGAGTGCTGATGATGCGCAGGAGGCCGTCCGTCGGGGGCGAACTGGGGGGCCCGCGGGTCTTCAAAGTCCTCACCTCCTTGCTGTTCTTTGGACTATGGTTCATCTACGTCCTCTTCTCGAGCTTGGAGGCCTATTGCCATATACAAGGCTTCTGAAAGAGCACAGCTGGGGAGCATATTGTCTGAACTATATCAGCCCCTCCCCCCTCCCACTCCCCTCCCCACACACACACACACAAACACAGACAAAGCATACACCATGTATATTTACTTGTACAGTTCCAAGTAACTACCACTGAGAAGGCCTTTCACAACTTGACAACCGCTGCCATGCCTCATGAAAAGATGTCTACACCCTCCAGACTTGAACGCGTAAATCTGTACACCACATCTACTGCCGGACACTTCTGGTTGATAGAACCTGATAGTGAGAGCACAAGTCAGTGGAGCGGACGAAACGTGTTGCGATAAATGATTGATAAATGGCCAGCAGGGCCAGTCTCTGCACAGTCACTTGATTTTGCATGATTGGCTTGGACGCCGAAAGAAACATAACGTGGATTTCAGGTTTGGTCTTGTTTCTCCTCGCGTTTATAGAGGCTGAATCAAATGGCACTGCCTTATATAGAAACGAGCTAATAATCGATGACAACTGCTCTTATGCGGTTAACAATGACATACAGATACATAGGATAGAAGCTGATACATTACAATCTCCCCTGATCCGCGAAAATAAAGGTTGAGGATCGTCACTCTGCCTTGCGCTTTGGCAGTGGAATACACGTTCTTTTTTATACATCAGGACATTTCCGAACGCGTCATCGCACTTCCGGCGTCGTGGGGGGAAAAAGAAGGTGTTAAACTGTCATCCATTGTTGAAATGTTGTCAGAAATCATTCATCCATACATATTTATGTTTCGAGTTAACCGGTGACACATTTGAAAAAGCAAAATGACTGTTGCTATGATTTCCCCTAGTTTTGGGGTCAGGAGTTCGGGAAATGTCTTGAGTTGTATGAGTTTGCCAGCCAATAAGAAGCAAGTGTTTTGCTTATATATATATATATATATATATGTATATAAGAAAAAACTGAGCCGCTTTGGTTTCACTCAACAGTTTGGGAGATAAGCTGCTGTTGTGTAATATCTCTCACTAATCATTTGTGCTCCTCCGTCGCGTTATGTGACCGGAGGCAGCGTCCAGTGTAATGTGCTGCACCTATTGAATTCATTCTCACTCAAATGGTCAGTGATGTACTCCATATATCCAAGAATTGAAATGTCACGCAATGATGTAACTGAAAGAATCAGACGGTTTGTGGATGTCAAACTAGTGGTGGAATGACAAACTTACCCGATATCCGCCATTGTTTCTGTTTGAAAGTGATGGTTCGATCACCCCTGAAGTCCGATCTGTTTATTCATGGTGTAATTTAATGTCTTTGTAATTAAATGTATTTGATCTGACATGAACAAAATATATTATAATTTAAGTTGTCATAATCACATCGGGATTTTAATTGAGTGCGTCTCCATTTCCCATTTGATCACTACCAATTACCTATCTGGTGTCTCCTCCCCAGTTAAGAGGATCGATCGTCTATGAATCTGAAATGGTATCAAGATTTTTGTAGATTTTTTGCTCCGTCCATTCATTCACTCATCACCATATCCACTTCGTACCCTCTGGTGTCATGGGGTCGGCCTGTCTTCAACTCAAGTCGGCAATGGAGTAGACAACATGATGATTTCTTTCTCCAGTGCTCCGCTATGGTCTAAAACTCTCTATTTGTCGGTCAACATTGACGTTTTTTGCAGTCTCTGTGAAAAGTTAGCCGTGGTCCCGTCTGTAACCCGCCTCCCGTTCTGGAGAAACCAATCGTTTCGCCGTCTTAATGATTGACGGGATAAAGTAACCAATACATGTGTCGCTCATGAGACCTCGCTGCTGCCTTCAATGCCCATCAAGGAAAATAAAGCTTCGCACGAGCCTGGTCCGAGTAGGTTACAACAGATGTCACTTCGCAATTTCATTTCAATTTCAGTTGGAGAAATCATCAAATAAAATCTCAACAATTTTTATTTTATTTTTGTTTTTCGAAAGAGGGTAGCTTGGGTGTTCACCTGCATCAACGTGATCAGTGCATCTTAACATTTAAGGGCCATCAAATGTCGACATTATGGGGCCATTTCACCTTTTGCCCTGTCTTCAGAACCAACTGCGAGTTTCTGAGGAATTCTCCCAAAAGTTTTTTCAAACGACAACGAAACTGAAGCTTTTTTTGGCGCTGGAAAACCGGGTCGCCGCTCTCGGCAGCGAGGTCCTGCGTTTTCCGAAGCGCGCGTGAACGCACCACAGCCCTGCATAGTGGACAGGACAACATGGCTGCCGCTGCGGGCCGATATTACGGAGAAGGAGGCAGAGCGACGAAGAGACAGAAGACCGAGGACGGAGGGATGACCACGGTGAGGGCCCGGCCGCCGCCGCGCCGGGGGCCGCTTTAGCGTGCGTCCGGAGGTTTGACTCTTCCAGCAGGAGCAGCCGGAGGAACTAACTGCATGTTAACCACAACATGTTAGCGCTGGTTTGGCTCGGACTGTAAAACCCGAGCGCTCCTAGACTGCGCTTTGCCTCTAACAGTAGACTGTATTGCATCGAGATTTCTATGCAATACGACACAGACTGTGCATATTATCACGAGGGAGAGGTCCTTATATCGGGCCTATCCTCTGCGTTATCCACGCCGATCTTTCCCAGTGATTCCCTGCTGTTTTGTGTGCTGCTCCATCCTTTCTCCTTGCCTGGTCCTGTTGGCATCTGTGCTTGTTTTTCTTTATCTTTTTTCTTGAAAAATGTTAATTATTGATTCATCCTTGTCAGGAGAGCTATGATGACCCTCATAAGCCGCTCCCCTCCCCGGTGGTGCACATAAGGGGCCTGGTCGACGGGATCATGGAGGCTGACCTGGTGGAGGCCCTGCAGGAGTTTGGGGCCATAAGGTAACGGATGGACCGCTATTTATCTCACACTTTTCTAGTCTCCCCCCCCCCCCCCCCCCCCCGACCCATTTGCACGCCAGCGACACGGCATCGGGTCCAGGGACACTCCCAACGTGCAGGTCGCACCGAACCATGGGTGACCCGGTCCATGTGTAACCACACTGCCCCGGAGCCACAGCTGCCTGGTGTGTTCCCCATGCTGCAGGTTCCCTTCATGTCCAAATGCGTGTAGATTCCATACAGTCCCATCAAAGGATGACACGAAACACCACCTTGACCTGCCACACAAATGCCAAATACCAAATTTTGCCTTTGTCCACAACTCTGAAATATTCAAGAGTTGGCAAGGCCTCTGCAATTCCCACGCTGCAAAGACTGCCCGATCTGCCACGGACGTTGTGGTATCATGCGCCGTGCATTCACGCTGAAGATATCAATGTATGTGTTTGACCAGTCCCAGGAACCCCTACCACCTTAAGTTCCTTCCCTTCGTGTTTTTTTCTGCTCGGCTGAGCATGTGCACGTCACGCCGCGTGCCGCTCGGCATCCATCTTGCCGTGGCCGCGAAAAGCCCAAGAAGACTCGCCCTCGAACGTGACGGGACAGAAAGGATATGTAATATACATGATCGCCAGTGAAGGAGCACTCAAACTGTGAATGCACCCCATCACCACAGACTTGAAAAGTATCGTCTCGTATCGCATGTCTTCCTAATGTCGTGAAGGCCCACCGTTATCTCATATATGAGGGAATCCACACAGTGTTTTTTTTTTTAAACGTTATCATGTCTACACGCCCTCTTCCCAGCTACGTGGTCATGATGCCCAAGAAACGCCAGGCCCTGGTGGAGTACGAGGACATGAACGGCTCGTGCAACGCCGTCACGTACGCCGCGGAGAACCAGGTGTACATCGCCGGCCACCCCGCCTTCATCAACTACTCCACGAGCCAGAAGATCTCCCGGCCCGGCGACCTGGACGACACGCGCAGCGTCAACAACGTGCTGCTGCTCACCATCATCAACCCCATCTACCCCATCACCACGGTAACGCCACCGCTGGGGGAGGGGGGGGCGGCATCCGCGGCGTCGGCATCGAACGGGATCGCGCCTTTTTCTACTTTTTCCCCTAACCGAGCCAATGTGTGCCCGCAGGACGTGCTCTACACAATCTGCAACAACTGCGGCCCCGTGCAGAGGATCGTCATCTTCAGAAAGAACGGCGTCCAGGCCATGGTGGAATATCCTTTTCCAACCAAGCGCCCCCCCGCCCTACCCCACCGCCCCCCCCCCCCCCCCCCCCCCCCCCCCCCCCCCCCGTTTCCGAGGGCGCGGGTGAATACTCGGCCATTTCCAGTGTGCTCAGAGGCCGCCTTGACTCCCCGCCGCCACATTTGATTCGGTCCAAAGCGCTCAGAGGGCCAAGGCCTCTCTCAACGGCGCCGACATTTACTCCGGCTGCTGCACGCTGAAGATCGAGTACGCCAAGGTAAGCGCGCGACGGCACGCCGCCCCCCTTCGCGGCCGATCGCCTCAACAGGTTTTGAGCGAGAGTGACCAATTTTCGACTGTTTTTGACGCAATTCCGTCCCTAGCCGGCGCGTCTCAACGTCTTCAAGAACGACCAGGACACGTGGGACTACACGAACCCGAACCTCAGCGGCCAAGGTAACACGCCGTTCCCAATCCCTCCTCCTCTCCTCCCCCCTCCCCCTCCCCCCTCCCCACCCCCATTTTCTTCCTCTTTTTCCTCTCATGCCACTTGTATGGGATGGCCGGGGGGCGGGGGGGGAGGGGTTAGGGGGGGTTCTCTCCGCCTCTGGGGGGGGGGGGGGGGTCGCCGCCTCTGATCACAGGCGAACGGCCCTCTCAAGGCAGCTGTACCCGGTGCTCGGAGGCGCCGGCCCCCCCCCTCCGCGACGCCCCCCCACCCCCACCCCCCTCCCGCGGCCTCCGCGCATTCTCTCACCACACAGCAGGCTCGAGTAAGGGCATGAGGAGCAACCTCAGGGGCAGCCAACCTCGATTGCGGGCTCGTGCATGCGAGAGGCCCGATGCGCACCCAGTCACAGTAGCGGTACCAGGCGCACCATTCTTCTCCGTAGGTTCACACTTCCCCCCTCCTCCCCACCCCTCCCCCCCCCCCCCGCCCTCCCCCTCCCCCGTAGAGCATGTCACAGCTGCACAGCCTCACGTCCTTGCCTAATTCAGCCAGACACCACAGGGACCGGCACACCTCTCGGCATTCCTGTCAAACATAGTGGAGATTTTGTCATACCTTGTCGGTGACGTGCACCAGCCAGCGGTGGTGACCTGCTATGATCACTAGGCGGCACACCTCCGGCAAACTGTCCCACGAAACCGCCGCAGCTACCTGACTGTCTCCCAGGTTTTGCTGCACTCGCTCCAACGGCAGACGGCGTCCGATAGAACGCTGCACTGTCGAGTATGAGGCGATCCTGGGGGATATCGTTTCCTTACACACAGTGAGGCGTTTTGTTGTTTCGATGCTCAGTGAGTAGGTTTAATGTTAGTGCCAATTGCATGTCTGTAACCTCCAAGAAAGCGCTTTGTACCGACATCATCGTCTTAACCACTTCAGCGTATGAACTACAGGATGCTCAGGGGAGCTGAACAGAGATCGGTCGATTATGTTTCACAATTTGTGAGCTTGATGGAAAGAAATTACACATTTGATTTAACTCTGTGTGGTCAGCGATGGAAATTGCGTTTTTTTTTATTTCATTCTTTTAAAGACTGTCTGACAAACACTGGACAAAATGTTTACTTCCTTTTGTTCATCCCCGTAAACACGGTGCAACCTGTAGCCCGGGACAACCTCGACATGCACATCTTCAGCCTCCATACAGGTGCCACCAGACATCCCCGCAACACCCCAACAAGTTTGTGCTGCCTTTCCCGCCAGAGGTACTCCTTGTGTCCTCACCGTGCTGACTCACACAGGCTTACCCCATACCCCCCCCCCCCCCCCCCACCCCCGACTCCTACGCAGACACAGCGGCCGCCACAGCACAACAGCCACCCACAGGCGCGACAGGCGTAACGAGCCTCTCTCCACGGCACACATCGGACACAGTGGGGCCAAAAGAAACCAAAAAAAAACCTCGACCCAGTACTTCCTTATTCCAAGTCCGCCATCGCCACTATCTCCGCCATCTGACTTGGGATTCCATTTTACCTTTGGTGGCGGACGCTAGCCGCCATTTCAGACATACCCACCACAGACTGATGTCGGTAGATTGCTAAGCATCTCCCACCACCTCTTTCGCCAGCACAGCACATCTGGCCAGAAAACAAGCCCGAGGAGCCCGCCACTTTTGACACAACACACTGATGGTGAGGGCGGGAGCCGCTTGCTCCTAGCTCTCGGGGGAGGGGAGGTGGGGGTGGGGGTGGACCGGCCTGCCATTACGACACAGCCGCAGGGAGCCACAGAGGAGGTTTTCAGACACATTCAGCCCGACCGGGGGAACAGACGACACCACACACCGGGCATCCACAGCATCCAACATCCACGGGCGAGCACACAGCCGAAAACAACCGCCGCAGCCGCACATCTTCCATCGCGCACGATATTCCAGTCTTGCCAGTGGCCGACAGCCTCTTAAAGCAAACAAACCAGCATCAGCATCACGTGCCACTGTTTTTCACACGAGAAGAAACATCCACTGGGGGGGGGCCCACGAAGACACAAGCGACACCTATCAAGCATACAAGCACAGACGCAGACAGATCCAAAACAGATCCACCCACCCCCTCTCTGTCCTAAAGCTTTCTACATTTATGGACTCTGGTGTTCTGTTTCCCCCCCCTCCCCTCCTCCCCATTTCCCCCCTCCTCTTCCTCCTCCTACCTCCTCCTACCTCCTCTGTGCTGTTCTTGTGTTGTCTGCGTTGTTTCATTTTCCCTTTTTTTTTGCACTGGCCCGTAGTGACGCCTTTAACGCCCTCCCGTGTGATGCAGGTTTGGCTCAGTGTGCCTGCGGACAGGCAGCCCGCTCTCACCAAACGGTGCCAATGCGCCCGCTTTGCGCTCAGACAGACGTGGTAAGCTGGACGCGAGCCTCTCATAGCGACTTTGAAAACAAACCCCGCCCCCCCCTCCTGCCCCCCCCCTCCTCCTCCCCCAAAGCTCCGCCGGAACTCAACTCAAAACCCCCTCAAGCATGGATGGATGGATGGATGATGGATGGATGGATGGACGGACGCACGGATGTACTTTTCTCTCTGGTGGTGGAGATGCAAGGAGGAAACGGAAGGAAGACACACTGAAGAGGGAGAATGAGTAGAGGCTGGAGGCACGAGGTTAGCGGATAGCATCCGTGCAGAAGACTGCCCCCTACCTGCCCACTGTGTCCCATGCTCCGTGTGCGGTGCTGTAAGTACTCGACAGAACTCCAATGAATAATCTGACTTGAAAAGTGACGCTAATGGCGACGCGCCAAATGACGCGCGCGCTGTTGTCTTGCCCTCATGTTAGTCCTCGTCGTGTTACGTAGGCAATGCAGGCAAACTGTCTGAACATTTTTTTTCTGTCAAGAAAATAATGCTGAAAACTCTGTTAACGGGCAGCAGCCCCGTGTTGATCACTAAGCAGTTGAGCATCTGTGGGGAAATTCAGAAAAAAGACACTTAGCAGTTTCCTCAAAAGTGTCCTGGCACGTTATTTGAATGTCTGCTCGGGTTAGACTGCTTCACAGTCTGTCGACTTAAATGCACGCCCCATGAGGGGCCGGCGCCAACCAAGAATTATTCATTTTTGGTTAGAGTGCCTTATTTATTTTGCCAGAAAAGTGCCATAAAAGTGCCAGAAAAGTGCCAAAAAAGTGCCAGAAAACCTGAACCTGCCTGAAAATGCCTGAAAACGGCAACAGAGAGAATAACTCGGTGTATGGCCAGACAAGTGTTTCAGTCTAAGGGGCAGACATCCCATCTAACGAGGTCAAGTGACGGCAGGTGTGAGTGGAGCTCGAGTCATTATCGGGCACCGCCTGCGCCATCATAAACGCAGACATATATTAAGATGGCATAGACGTGTTATGGCAGGGCGACATCACCCGCAGAGTAAGGAGTGAGTGGTTTGGGAGAGGCGCCACGAGAGGGGTAGGTTTGTCCTTTGGACCCGCCCCACCCGGCGTGGATCGGCATCGTTCGATCGAGTGATAGTCGGGGGCGGTTCCACGCGCGGCGCGCTGAGAGGCCCAGGCCACGCACGGCTGCACTGGACTGCTCTTGAACGCTCACGCCGTCCTTCCTTGCCGATCAATTTAAGGTCCTTTACGATTCCGGGTGTCATCCCTCTCCTGTCCGGGTCGCGCCTGATACACTTGTGTGGTACCCTGGTCTGTAAAAAAAAAAAATAAAAAAAATGTGTCTAGTTCCTCCAGCTCTCAATAAAATGTGCTGTAGAGTGCAGGTGCCGCCGCATTGTTTCTCTCTCACCTCCCACCTGTGTGCTCCCGTGCCGATGTGTCACCGCCTAGGACGAGCGCGAACGCCTCCCGCAGCGTTGCCGGACCTCTGCATGTGCAAATGTGACTTCTTTTTTTTTTTTGTTTGTTTCTTTTCCGATTTGACATGTGTATGTGTGTGTACCTGCACAGATGCTGACGGTGAAGGCAATTGGAACAGTTCACAAGGTGTGTGTGCGCGCGCGTGCGCCCCTGCACTCGGGACGACTGACCCTCAGCAGCCACATCTCACGAGGCGCCGTCTTGAGAAAAAATCTCCATTATGTCACCCACGTAGCGCTTGCAGACTCCTCTCGGACACCTCAGGTCCACTCAGGGCCCCCCCCCACTCTGGTGCATGTCCACACAGCCTTGTCCCCATAGCAAGCACACAGTAGCCCATGTAGCCAACCTGTCTGGTGCCTGTAGCCTTTCCTCGCGCTTCTTACGTTCGATACGTTTTATTTTACCGTTTTTTTTTTCGTTTTTAGATCCCAATGCCAACCCCAACAAACGGCAGAGGCAGCCCGCCCTCCTGGGAGACCACCCGCCCGATTATGGTAAAAGGAAAGAGCCGGTCCCATCGTCTCAAAGGGCCCGCCGCGTATCCGCATTGTATTCGTACCTCGTTTTTTCCCCTCTCTCTCTCTCTCTCTCTCTCACTTCCGCCCCGATGAAGGTGGACCTCAGGGAGGCTACCACGGCTACAACGAGGACAGTTACGGGCCGCCGCCGCCGCACCGCATGGGGCCGGGGATGGGCGGCCGTGGCCGCGGCAGCCAGCGCTACGGCCCCGGCTACGGGCCCCCACCCCCCGAGTACGGGCCCCACGCGGACTCGCCGGTGCTCATGGTGTACGGCCTGGAGCCCGGCAAAATCAACGCCGACCGGGTCTTCAACATCTTCTGCCTCTACGGCAACGTGGAGCGGGTGAGTGAACGCCAACGTATGCTACCGTATAGCCATGTGTGGTCACCCCTGTAGAGTCAACCGGCTGTTTTCTTTCCCTCAGATTAAGTTCATGAAGAGTAAGCCCGGGGCGGCAATGGTGGAGATGGGGGACTGTTACTCCGTAGACAGGGCCATCACTCACCTCAATAACAACTTCCTGTTTGGCCAGAAACTCAATGTCTGGTAAGCGCTGTTCAGGTCAAATCCCCCCCCCACCCATCGGGCCAGTCTGGTTCGGTACTGGTTCAAGCCGGTCCTCTCCCCTCGCCAGCGTGTCCAAGCAGCAGGCCATAGTGCCAGGCCAGTGCTACCAGCTGGAGGACAACACCAGCAGCTTCAAGGACTTCCACGGGTCCCGCAACAACCGCTTCACCACCCCGGAGCAGGCGGCCAAAAACCGAATCCAGCACCCCAGCAACGTCTTGCACTTCTTCAACGCACAGCCCGATATTTCCGCGGAGATCTTCAACCAGGTAAAAACAAACCAAAAAAATCTTGTGTGTGTGTGTGGGAAGTGTGACAATCTATCATTTCACAGCATCAGATTTTCACCAGAATGGGTTTTATCCCCCAGGTCTGCGATGAACTGGGAATAAAGAGCCCTGCGAGTGTGAAACTATTCACAGGGAAAAGTGAGTATTTAGTCGTTTAATGAGTGAGTATTTAGTCATGTTCAGAATGCACATCTCGTTTCCCCCCGCCTGACTGAACTGACGCCCACTGAAGTATTGCCTATTACAATGACCCGACCAGCCGTCTCGTGTTCCATGAAAGGTGAGCGGAGCTCCTCGGGCCTCCTCGAGTGGGAGTCCATCAACGATGCCATGGAAGCACTAGCGATGATGAATCATTTCCAGATGAAAAACCCAAGTAGGCGCTCGCCCCCCCACAGCACACCAGCATGCCCATATCCGAGACGGTCCCGTGTTAATCGCAGTGTTTTTGTCTTCTGTCTTGCAGGTGGGCCTTACCCTTACACACTGAAACTGTGTTTCTCGACTACACATCATGCCAACTAAATACTGTCTACCCCGAGCTATCATTTTGTGTCTTTTGCATAGGTTATGCTGTAGTTATGTTGTCGCGTTCCATTGAAACATACAGTATTGACTAAAACTAGGATGATGTGGTTTAGAACATGCTAAACATTGATTTTTTTTATAATTTCTTTTATTTGACCAACTATTCTATTTTTTTTTTAAATTTTATTTCTTGTGATCACAACACTAGATTTGAATAACCCCACTACCCTGAAATAACAAATCAGGTGCAAAGTCTTTTTCTTTTGTTTGTTTGTTTTTTTTCAATAAAGTGAACAGGAGTAGTGTGGATATCGATCATGTCCGGAGGCGGATTTTGTTGTAGCCAATGTCATTTCTTCACTCTTGAAAGGAAAAGCTTCCATGTCGTTTGATGGAGAAATAAAAGTACATTTATTGACAAGTTCTCACAGAGATTTTCAGCTCCAGATTTCTGCATGGAAGAAGTGACCATATTCGATATGTGAAAGCCTGAACCGTAGAAGATTATGAGCACGAGGATGAAATGGTGGCAGAGATGGACAGCACTGTGATTAAATGGCGCCATCAAGATTTCACCGACTGTCACATTTTGTAGTAGACGATACTGTGAATATTACTTGGGCTGGGGTAAGTCGATCACAGAAACGAGACACGTGAACATCTGCAGTAATTACATAAGCCCAAAACTGCACTGCATCTTGAGTGTGTACACGAACTCCACATTAAAAGTTTGCCAGTCAGCTAACTCAATTGCCCCTTTTAAATACTTACTGACAAAGAGTTATATCGTGGACCAATAATCTTACAAATATTCAGAGGCGTATCCAAAACCTATGAACGTCATGGTTTTGTCATATGACTTTCAATGTAGCCTCTATTACTTATCGGCCTTGAACAATTCACAGTTGTGGGATGAATAAAGGCAGATTCTATTCCTCAAAAGTCACGATGTGACCCAAATATGTTGTGGACAACGGTGACAACATGCACGTAAGTAAATATGACTAATAATGGTAATCATAAAAAGTCGTGGCAGCTTGAATATACTGGAGAAATATTCGCAAGACCGTTGGTTCTTAGTTTGCACCTCAAACCACACTCATTCTTTATTGGAAACGTAATAACTGCAGTGGGATTTAAGGACTGCAACGGGAAGTCATCTATCAATATGGGTGTACTAAAGACGACGTGAAAGTTAGAAATGCCGATCTGGCGATACGTTTGGTTTCCATCTAGTTCCATAGTTATGACCATTTGGTGTAGAAAACGGCGCCATGAGCTGCCCCGGGATATTGGGACGACCCCAAGGAACACATACCGTACCTGTATCTGTGTGCATATCCGTGTGTATGTCTTGGTTTCGGTTTCAACGTGTCACCGTCGACTGCAGTACAGACAGAATAGTTACTGTTACTCGTCACGTCAGCGCGGTCTATGGGGGACGGCGGCGGAGGAGGACTACAACTCCCAGCGCCCCTCCGGCCGCGGCCGCGTAGGTGTTTCCGGTGTCTTATGACATTTTACTTCCTTCCACACAGCCCGAGTCGAACAAATCGAGAAAGAAGCCGTCTCTAAGTAGTCCATGCCGGGGCCCGCAGCCGCCCTCTAAGCGCTCCTTCCCTCTCCTCTCCGTGTTACCATGCGAGGCCTGCGGCGGGACGAGTCCCACAACTGAGCTTGAGCCGCGGACCGAGCGCTGCCGTCAAAGGCCTCCGAGGAAAGTTTGCTCAGGGCCTGTAAACAACATGTCCTCCGCCTCGCAGCCGTCCTCCAGACGGCAGTGGTGCTACCTCTGCGACCTGCCCAAGATGCCCTGGGCCATGCTCTGGGAGTTCAGCGAGGCCGTTTGCCGAGGCTGCGTCAACTACGACGGAGCGGACCGAATCGAGCTGCTCATCGAGACCGCCCGGCAGCTCAAGAGCACCCACGGGGTGCTAGACGGCAGGTCCCCCGGTCCTCAGCAAGGGAAGCCCGGCTCGGCCGGGCCCCTGGAAGCGGGGCGCCAGCACGGGGAGCGTGTGGAGAGGGGGAGGGGTGAGTATGGGGCGTCCTCTCGCCTGCCCAACGGGCTGCACAGAGCCGAGGATGTGGTCCTGTCGGAGGGCAGCAGGCAGAGCCCCAACACCCGCAGGGCTGCGGTGGGAGCAGTCCCCAGCCTGCACGGCAGCATCTCCCATGCCCTGATCGCCCAGGGCTTAGTGGCCGCCCCCCATGGGCTCCTGGCTCCCCTGTCCGGCTCCAGGGCCGGGGCCACACCTATTGCTGTCTCGGCGGGCCCCATCATGGGGGACGCGGGCAGGAGGCAGGCTGTGTCCCTGGGCGTGGGGGCCAGCACCTCCGCCCTGGTGGGCATTGACCCAGCCGTGTGGAGGAACAATGAGGTGGTGGCCGAACTGAACGAGGTGGCCCGGAGCCGACTGGACGGCTGGCCCAACCGCCCCAAGGCGGTGCGCGACGTCCTGGTGGCCCTCAGCAACTGCGTGCCCTTCAACGTGCGCTTCAGGAAAGACCACAACCTGCTGGGCCGCGTCCTGGCCTTCGACGCCAGCACGGCCCCCGAGTTTGAGCTGAAGGTGTTCGTGGAGTATCCCGCCGGCTCCGGGATGATCTTCTCGGGCGTCCCGGATCTGGTGCGGCAGATGTTCCGCGACTCGGCCAAGGACGCGGGCAAAGCCGTGAACTCTGGGCTGCGCTACGTGGAATACGAGAAGCGTCCGGGCACGGGGGACTGGCGGGCCCTGTCGGAGCTGCTGAACGACGGCGTGCGGATGTTCAAGGAGCCCCCCATCCCGGAGGTGCTCCCTCAGCCGGATGCGGGACTGCCCCTGGCAGCGGCCGGACGCCCCGTGCAGGCCAAGAGCACGACCCGGCGCCGGAAGGCTTCCCCCGGCTCGGAGAACGGCGAGAGCGAGGGGAGGCCCGAGCACCCATCCAGAGAGCCCTGGCCCAGAGGCTCCTACCCCGGCATGGAGCCTCTGCCTGGCCTGGCCGCCCCGCAGGAGGGTCCGCCTCGCCTGCACAGCCAGCCCTCGCCCATCTCGGCGCTGATGGGGGTGGCGGACAGCCTGAGCTCCAGCCAGATGGCCAGGGACAGCCCCGGCATGTCCGCCGCCCACTCCTCCAGCGGCCGCCCCACCAGCAGCAGCCCCTCCACCGCCGCCACCTCCCTCTCCCAGGCCGCCATGGGCCAGAACCTGAGCGCCGCGGGGCCCGGCAGCAACGCCGGCGGCGGGGAGTCCACCAGCGGCGCCCAGGGCACGCTGCTCTGCTGCACCCTCTGCCGGGAGCGCCTGGAGGACACCCACTTCGTCCAGTGTCCCTCCGTCCCGCACCACAAGTTCTGCTTCCCGTGCACCCGGGGCTTCATCCGTAGCCAGGGCCAGGGGGGCGAGGTGTACTGCCCCAGCGGAGAGCGCTGCCCCCTGGCTGGGTCCACCGTGCCTTGGGCCTTCATGCAGGGGGAGATCTCCACCATCCTGGCCGGGGACGCGGACGTGACAGTAAAGAAGGAGAACGACCCTTGACGTCTCCGACCCGTCACGGTGAATGGTGAGATGGTGCGCCGTGTGTGTGTGTGGGGGGGCTGGGATGGAAGGGCTCTCAGTGAGAGGGAGGGGCAGCGCTGTGGTCATCAATGCTGCCGCCGCAAGACCCGCGATTCGATGCGATTGTCGCTTTCGCCGAATTTCACCCGACCGTTGCTCTCTCCTCTCTCCGCAGTGGATCAAACACTTTCAAAGCACTTCCCTATCGTCTCGAGCAGAGGTCCACTGGCTGCGGTTCATCATGTGTGCCTCTGAGAACAGAAAGACTTTCTGAACCCCAGGAGGACAGCTACACAGCAAACACACCCTACACACCATTTACTAAAGAAACAACGAGACTCACTTTTGAGAAGCGGGACATGTCCGTCTGTCTGTCTGTCTGTCTGTCTGTCTGTCAGGGCTGGGCTCACCTGGAAAGGTCGGGCTGCTACACCTCAGCCGAATGTTGAGTCCTGACCAAATCTCTCTCTCTCTCTCTCTCTCACTCTCTCTCTCCCTCTCCTTTGTCCAGAGGCCCTTCACCGGGCCTCCTCTTCAAAGCCCAGGATAGAAAGCACACGCTTATTTTGAGAACGACAATCTATTTTGTCTTTCATTTGTGTTTTTTTTTTTTGTCATAGACGTTGCATATTTGTCCCACACCGGTGGACGGCGGCGCTGTTGATAGATGTTTCGGCAGGATCACGCGATTCTTTGTAAAACAGATGAATGTTCGAAATGTGGCAAAACCATTGGGTCCTTAAAAAGCCAAGGATTGAGGAAAAAAAAAAAAATGTAATCCCACAATATGTCTTTTAGGTAATCTCCTCATATTGTATGTCAAAAATGTGAATTTACTTTCAATATGGCTATGTAATTTCTATTTTTGATACAATACAAATTTATATGTATTTGTTTATAGTGATAAGAAGACCAAAGATGGCTTCATGCTCAATGTAAGTTTATTGTATTGTAGCTATGTATGCTGTACTCACTGATAACCTTGGCATCGGTCACTAATTTGTTCATCTATCACTTAAGTAAGCTTGTTTTGTCTATTTACTTTTTGAATTTATATGTATGGTAAGATAATTAGTACCACATTCTTCAATGGTTAACCCCACATACTCATGTGATCTGCACAGGTCAATTCTACAATAAATGAGAAAATAGTTATTAGTCACGGCTGCTTTATTCTGTGCCCCGCCCCCGTTCCCAGATGTACAGCACATCATTGAGTGTACAAGTGCACAAAATTCACAGAGTGGCCGCGGACCCTTCGCAGCCGGGCCTGCGAACGCACGGCTTGCGACCACGCGGAGTGCTGAAGCGGAGCGAGACGTGATCCGCTATAAAAAAAATGCATAACTTGATAGGCGCCAAGGCCACAAACGCTAATATGACACCGCAACCGTAGCTCATACACGAATAGGCTAAAGCGGCAATCCTGTAAACGTCTCGGGGGTACAACAAAGTTAGTGGTGCGAATCCCTAATGTCCTTACACGCGTGGTCGCGTCTAGCGCCTCGTTCGGGACGAGTGAATGGGGCGGGAGATACCGGTGGGACGAGTCCCCGGATCGCCGCGGCGCCTCAGATGGGGCAGCCGCCGTTGCCCAGGGCCTCCTGCGCCGCCTTCAGGGTCTCCCTCTTCACGCACTTCCAGTAGCCGGAGAAGCCGTTCTGATCCTGCACCTGGGGGGGGGGGTGCAGAGAGAGAGAGAGAGAGACCAACCGGCTGTCATTCGCAGTGATGCGCTCGAAACGTAGCAAACTGCTAGCGGCGTGTCCGGCTAGGACTCCCGATACACACTTCCACGTTTAAGGTACGATGTGGGGACGAATTGGAGTGTAGCAGAAAGTGACGATGCGGCATTTGGCGTTGCAGAACGGAGCCGCGACCTCGCCATCGCTACTCCGCGAAGGCCCGATCTGAGCCGCTTCCCTCGGCGGGAATCCGCATAGCGGGGTAGGGGGTCAGAGAAGTCTCTTATGTCTCTAGTATGCTATTCCCACACTGGGACATGCTTACGGCGGACGGACGGACTCACCTTCAGGCCTCGCAGTATCCTGTCCGTCATCACGCCCATGAATTCCTTGTGGCTCAGGCAGTTGTCCCCGTCCATGTCGAAGAGCTTGAACACGGTGTCCAGCACGTTCTCGGACAGGTCGTGGCCCGTGGCGATCTTCACGGCGCGCTTGAACTGGGCTGCACGAGGGGACGGAGGGGGGGGAGAACCACTGTCATCCACCACCGGACGCGCCCCCCTGTGGGGAAGCGAACTGCCTTCCCACCAAACGGGAGCTCTTACCCATTCCGACGGGACGGTTGGCTCCAGTGACCAGCT
Organism: Karalla daura; assembly: GCA_029224185.1. NCBI lineage: Eukaryota > Metazoa > Chordata > Actinopteri > Chaetodontiformes > Leiognathidae > Karalla > Karalla daura. Next base: position 2,418,907 of record CM055204.1, read on the forward strand.
TCATGGAGACGGCAAAGTCCTCCAGGTTGTTGGTGAAGAGGCAGAAGACCTTGAACTCGTCAAACGTGATGCTCTGCGGGACAAAACCAGTCACTTCACTGTAATATCACCTGAAAGGATATTTTGCGATTCGGACTTTGTAATTTCTTTTCTAACCTGGCCAGCTGGGATCTTCTTCCTCATGTTCTCCCAGTACACCTCATTGTCCTCTTCATTGGTGTAGTGCAGGAGCCACTCGGCGAAGTCCTCCCTCCGCATCGTGTCCATGCCTTTGGAGAACTGCAGGAACTCCATCTCCTGGACCTCGGCCTGCAGGTCCTCCATGAACCTGAAGAGCAGATGTTACTCAGTGGGAATCCGACGCTTTGGGAGAAAAGAGGGGGTCTTAAAACGAACGCACTCTCTATCAACACAAAATTCCAACACAAAATTCAGTAGCATCAGTCCAATTAAACTAAGGCATGAAACCCAACAGAATTTTGGGACCTTCCTATAGTAACAAGTAGTCAATATTAGTAACTAAAGACAAAGCCTTACATCTTGTATCGAACTGTGGAGCTGTCAGCGGATTCTCAAAACGTGAACTCACTCGTTTTTCTCAATTAAGAACCTTTTTTTCTGACTCCAAAGTGAGGATCGCGGCCGTGGGCATTCCCCTACCTGCGGAACTCCTGGTACTGCAACTTGTTCTCCCCCCTCTTGCCGAAGAAGTAGGCCTGCAAGGTGGTGTTCACGCCTTCGCCGGCCTCCACCGGCGCCTGCAAACGGTCAGAGAGCGCGCACGTTCAAGGTCAGTGCCACGCTGGTGGACATAAAGAGACAAAGGCGGACTGGGCCGGCCTTCCCAGGACATGCGGACACCCACCTCTGCGGCCACTTGCATTTTCATTTTGCTCTTTCCAATGATGTTCTTCAGCTTCGGGGGCATAAGAAAGGAGAATCTGTCAAGGGCTGGAAAATCATTTTGGACACACACCCCACACCCCTTCCACGTGCTCGCACAAAAAGGAACAAAAGGGGAGCGTTTTCACTTCATCTGAGTGACATTCGACGGACACCGGAGCAGGCGCAAATCCATGCACTTGCACTCTCCAACCGGGCGCTCGTTGCAACACCACAGCTAATGGGGGGCGAGGCGCACACGTGCCGACATGCAGTCCGCCGGCCCGAGCCCGATCGGGTCCGAACACGCCCGGGGACTCGGGCTGCAGAGGCGCAAACACACGACGGGCGGAAAAAGAAAAAAAGGACAAAAAAAAAAAAGCCTCAGAGACGACACGTTCAAAGGGACTACGGTGGCTAGCAGTGCGGCTCCATCTCACCTGCACGCCGGGCCACGGTCCATACTTACGACTGGGGGGCTCGTCAGCGCTTGACGCAGCATTAAAGGCCACAGGTCACATTTCAGCATTTCAGTGCGTTACGAAACACGTTAACAGAGTCATCCGCGGTGAACACCCCGTCGCCTCCCCCCCGCTCACCTTGAGGAATTCCTTCCTGTCCACCTGCTCGTTGCCGTCCACGTCGAGCATTTTGAACGCGATGTGGAATCCGGTGCGAGGCTCTGCGGCGACAACAGGGCGCCGGTCAGGCCCGGTCACGTGACCTGGATGCGGTGCGAGTGTGGGACTCTACTCACTGGTCAGAATGGTCAGCAGGAACAGGTACTCTGTGTAGGATATCAAACCTGGAAGACAATAAGGGATAGGATGTGGCTGGCGTTGGGGGAAAAAAACAGATTACATCTCTGCATTTTCAAATTCCAGCTCAAAATCTGACAGACTTACTACTAGTATACCTTATTTAATCAATTTATCTGTTGGCTTTTCTGTTCCAGAAATTCTGTATGTAGAAAAGTCCTGGAGGGACTTAAATAAGACATCTTAGTACTATTATTGTAGATAGTAGTAAACAAAATGAATGGCAATGAATGACAAAAGATCCATTCCAGACTCACTAACTCAAACACGTGTGAACCGCAGTCTGGGCAAATGTGTTATATTTGATGTGGAGGCCCAGCGTGCTGACACTCACCATCATCTCCTAGTGACCTGAACAGTTCGTTGCCGGGCCGGGCTTTAGTGGCGGCCACCAACATTTCCTCGACCTCCTGCAATGAGCATGAAGACAAAAGACAAAACGATGCGGACCCACGACAGCGGAACCACGGGGCCTCGGCACCACAAACCTATTTGGATAACAGGACTAAAGAAAACATACCTTTGGCGTTAGAGTCCTCTTGTGCAGCTTTCCTACACGAGGAGGGAAAACAACTTAGAACAGATCTGAATGTCTATCGTGCCTTCTACAGAAGACTACATGGTCTACGGATTTCGCATCAGTGTCATTCTCGTTGCATCATCAGACGAGGACGTGGCGGTGGCTTACGGTCGACGTTCTCCAGCATCACGGAGAACAGGAAGTCTCGCGGGGACATGTAGGGCTCCCCGTTGTAGGCGATGGAGGCAAACTGGATGAATCGATTCCTTCGGGCAGATCGCAGGGTACCTGCGATTTCCTAAGACAGTGCACGTGACAAAATGATGACTTGTGAACGATGGCTCTGCATCGCGTGTCATTTTCTCCAGGGCCTGGAACTGACAAGTGCTGTGGTCACGACTGAAAGAGAACTGAGCACCCATGCCCCATTCACCACTATTCATCCATCGCTTCCTGCTTTTTCTGTGGCTTCGATCCGGTTAGAGGTGCATTCAAAACAACCAAAGCTGACCAGCCTTGGTGTGTGTGGCTGCCCCCCCCACCCACCCCCAGGGTAATGCAGTAATGTAGCTGTGACATTATGAAACGATTACGATGAGCCTCTAACCTTTGTCGATATCCCAAGTTGACAAAAAAAAGGTGTTTTGATGACACGACTGACCTGGTTGTCAAATGTAAAAGTACTACCAAAGGTCACACAGTCTTGTCATCATGAAGACTTGAAAAGTTGCTGCTCGTCCATGCACTCTCGTGATAGCTGAAAAAGACACTTCTTGCATGGTCTTAACGAAGCGTAGATCCTAAGCAAAGCAGTGGAAGGCTGTTACATCCAGCTATCTCTCATCACTCGTCTCCGGCCTTTAACAGCGACAAAATCAGACTACATTCTACATTTCTTTTTTTTCTCCCCTTCCCTTATTTCAAAAGGAGGTTTTGTATCCGCCGGTGAAGACAAACGTTTGTTTACTCCACTGACCCTTCACTAACAAAGCGGAACATTTCGGACGAACACTGTGTGACACAAAACGGCAAAAGGCTCGTTTCAACTGTGACAGGAGATGGAGCCCCAGCGCACCTGGCAGCGCACTGACAGGCAAAATGCAGGCACTGTGCGCAAGCAGAGGCTCGCCCCGATCGCCACCGCCATCCCCATCCCGTCTCCGGCTGGGCTCCGGCGTCAGCCTGACTCCGGGGCTCAGCGCACGGGAACTTTTTCGAGGCGTGTACTCACTTTTTGTTCTTGGGCGAGCACAGTGAAGGGCGCATTCCTGCTGCCCGCGAGGTACCTGTAGTAACACACAGCTCCGGTTCCCACCGCACAGCCGAAGAGAGCCGGGCCGACTGCTCGGCGGAACGCCGGGCTCCGCAGAGCCAGAGGGGTCCTCAAAGCGGCTCTCAGAACCGCTCCAACTCTTGCCAAGCTCGCCATTTTACCTGCCACAGCTCGCCAGCTCTGAAGCTTCCGCCTTCTCCAGCTGCGTGGTGACGTCACGGGGCCACGCCCCCCAGATATACACAAACACATGATAAGAGAACTGGGCCTATGAGGCGCTTTTGCCCCTCAGAAGTATGTGTGTATGTGTGTATGTGTGTGTGTGTGTGCGTGTGTTATAATGTGATACTATGCCCTATCTATCTATCTATCTATCTATCTATCTATCTATCTATCTATCTATCTATCTATCTATCTATCTATATATATATCTTATCATATATCACATATCTTCTTTCCCTCAAAGGATGTGTAACAGTCACTAACAGGATGAAAGAGAGAAAAAGCAGGAAAAAATTATGACACACGATGGTCAAAATATTTCGTTCAGAGTGACAAGTATTACCTAAGAGAGGATCTTTGATATCAAAAGCCTCAAGTTGGTTTTGACCAATCAACGACTACCTTATTACAGGGAGTTCCGTCCTCCTCGCGTCCTGTACGTGTGTACTCTTGAAATGTTCAATTAATGGGCGAGGAGCCGAGGAAATTCAAGACGAAATAGCTTAAACTTCGTTACATTGAAGTCCGCTTTGAGTTTGTACCACCGTTCAAAAGAAGTGGTTCCTCCCATGTTTTCCGTCCTCAGAGCCCCAACGAGCAGGTAATTCAAGCCAATTAAGGATCTTACAAATATTGAAATTGATTTAACAGCGAGAGCTAACTTGTCTGGGGCCCGTGGTTAATGTGACACTACGGGGTATTAAACATCCATTGCTCTTGTTGTGTTTCGATAGTGGAAATGGCGGTTTTGAGTTTGGCCATTTTGGGTCAGTGCACCAGCCTGTTGTGTAAGAACGGTGAGTTTTCATCAAATTTTGTTTGGACTTTTTGTGCAATATTACGATGGAGTATTAGGGCCACATTAAGAAAAAAAATCACAAATTTCGATAATTAAGTAAATTACAAGAATAAAGTCATACATTAAGAGAATAAAGTTGTAAAGTACGAGAATAGCTGTTGCAATCCGTGAGTCATCCAAACGCAAGGAGCTCTACGAGTCGATGTTTGGCTGTAATGCAGTTGTTACCATACTGGCTGTATGTCCAACGAGGTGGCGCATACGAACAATAGCCATCAAGCGCGTATGCAGTGCCTAGGGACAGATCATTGAAACTTTGGAGCTGCTTAGGGATGACAAAAGTGTGAGAGGACAGACCAGAGCTAAGATCGGAGGCCTGTATGAGAAGGTGCTGAAAGCCAAAACATACTTTGGCCTCCTGTGCTGTGAAGCACTTTTTGAGCCGTGTGAGTCGGTGGCCGGGAGTTCACAGCACACCAAAGCCATCGCACTGGGGGGGCCCTTCAGTGCACCACACTGCTGCGAAATCGCATGCAAGTGCTTGAAGAAGATGCAGTGGTGGAGAACATAGTGCACAAGGTATCTGCAGCTGGACTGAAAATGCCAGATGGGCACAGGGTGACAAAAACCCCAGTCCGCAGCAGCACAACACTCATGGCGATATGAGTTTTATGAAGCAGTGGACTTGGTTACGGGAGAACTAAAGAGGAGATTCAACCAAGATGGCATGAAAACAGCGGCTCTTAGAGAGACAGTGGCCATTAAAGCAGCAAAAAAGGAACATCCCGTGAATGTGGATTCTCTGCACCCTCCTTTGCGCTTTGACCAGGACCGACTGGAGATACAGCTAAAAATGATCAGAGACATCTTCAGCAAGTTTCCAGGTAACACCATACATTACATAGCCGCAAACATGTCTGAACTCCCTCCACAAGCGAGGGTTGTTTTCAAAGAAGCGGAAAACCTCATCAAACTGTGCCTGTGCCTCCCCATTTTTGCGATCGAAATGACTGACGTCTGACACAGACGGTCAGTGAACACAGCTCCATCTTGTGGAGCATCCTGCGATGATGAGTTTCATTCAATATATTCAAGAGTTCATTCAATATATTCTATATATATATACATATATATGTGTGAGTGCTGAAATCCTGAACTTTCACCCTTCGAATCCCCACTCCATCAATGCTAAGACGGGGTCATGCGGGTCTTACTTGCACGCAAATGATTCAAGTAAAATTTAATACTGCAACATCAAGTAACACTCACTTGTGAGTATCAAGTAAATCTTACTTACTGTAAAAAAAAGTTGTGAAGATTTTAAGTAACATTTACTTAATTTCATCCAAGTTTGTAATGATATTTGGTCAAACAGATTAGTTAATAAATATGTCTATTTGTTTTTCATAGGCAGGAACATAATTTTAAGTAAATGCATATCTGTAGTATGTACTGTTGTGAAGCAATGTACATGTACTTGGATTTGTCAGGATCTGTGTGTTTCTCCTTCCCTCCTGCTCTGTGCAGGCTCTCTGGCTCAGCCAATCAGGGGGCGGATTCGGCTCTAATCGTCTGGCAGCTGGCTCAATCAGCCAGGTATTTGATTTATAGGTAACACACCTGTGCTGAGAGCCAGTTGCCAGATCGTCTCTTTGTTTCAAGTGACCTTCCAGCGCTTCGCTCCAGCTTCTTGTCTTTGTTCTGGATATTTCCTAGTCTCTGTTCCTGCTTTTGCTTCAGTCTTAGCTTCTGTTCCTTTGTTCATTTCTTGTGGGTTGACTTCCCGTTCAGTCAAGTTTCTGTTTCCTAGTCCTTTTCTTGACATTCCTTACTTTCTCATCCTGGATTGGCTTCCCCTTCAGCCACTTTATTTACCAGTTTTCTCTAGTTATTTTTCCGGGTTGGCTTCCCCTTCAGCCACTTTATTTTCCTGATCTCTTTAGTTTGTTCTCGGGTTGGCGCCCCTTTCAGCCTTTATCTGTTTCTTTACTTTACCTTTTCCAGTTTCTTAGTCAATTGCCCAGCATTGTTTCCCCTCCGAGGATTCGTGTGGGTGAGTACGCCGAAGGCCTGAGTTTCTGTACTGTTATATACAGTCGTTTAAGACATTTTAATTTACTTGGTTGCATTATGTTACATTGCTTACTAAAATTAGGTCATCATTGCCAGTTCTTTTGCTAAATGTCACCAAAAAAATTACTCAATGCATTTAATATATATTTTATCATGTCAGACGCAACTAATTACAATGCAACTAAACTATTTACTCTTGTTTGTTAAACTTTGCAGTTTAACAAACAAGAGCATTCAAATTAAATCCACTACCATTTTGTATTGAATTTCCCAATCTTTTATGGGGGGGGCCTTAAATTTAACATTGACAAACATAAAAAGAACTTGTCAGGTAACATATTATGGGGGATTAGTTATAGTTATACCGTGACGCTGGTGATTTTTACTTTTATTGGGAACTGCAGCCCTCCCACTTACAGGCCAGCACGGACCAATGTAGCGTTATGCTAACTTTATACACATCCTGCGTCATGCATACAAGCAGACTTGTATATTATCACACATTAAAAATAGAACAGTGAAATGACTGTCGTATGTGCTACACCTTGCAGAATCAGTCCGGTTGTACTGTGCACGTGTCGTGCATGTGTTTTGAAACGCTACACCAGGGGTGTCCAACTCATTCCACAAAGGGCCGTGTGGCTGCAGGTTTTAGTTCCAACCAAGCAGCAACACACCTGACTTGACTCTTGAAATGAACGGATCTCAACCTTCAGACAGCTGATTGGTCAGACTGTGAACTCGATTGGTTGGAACAAAAACCTGCAGCCACACGGCCCTTTGTGGAATGAGTTGGACACCCCTGCGCTACTTCTAGAGAAGGCGTGACGGTGGGATTGAGGAGATCCTCGAAGTATTCCTTCCACCGGCCAATGATGTCCCCAGTCGAGGTCAAGAGCTCCCCACTTCCACTGTAAACAGTATTGGTGGGGCACTGCTTCCCCCTCCTGAGGCGCCGGACGGTTTGCCAGAACCTCTTCGAGGCCGACCGATAGTCCTTCTCCATGGCCTCCCCGAACTTTTCCCAGGCCCGGGTTTTTGCTTCTGCGACTGCTCGCGCTGCCATCCGCTTGGCCCGTCGGTACCAGTCAGCTGTCTCAAGAGTCCCCCGAGCCAACCAGGCTTGGTAGGACTCCTTCTTCAGCTTGACGGCATCCCTTACTTCCGGTGTCCACCACCGGGTTCTGGGATTGCCGCCGCGACAGGCACCGGAGGTCTTACGGCCACAACTTTGAACAGCGCATCCACAATGGAGGTGGAGAACATGGTCCACTCGTGCTCCATGTCCCCAGCCTCCCTCGGGATCAGGTCAAAGCTCTCCCGAATGTGGGAGTTGAAGACCTCCCTGACAGGAGATTCTGCCAGGCGTTCCCAGCAGACCCTCACGATGCGCTTGGGTCTGCCAAGTCTGTCCAGCTTCCTCCCTGGCCAGCGAACCCAACTCACCACCAGGTGGTGGTCGGTTGACAGCTCAGCCCCTCTCTTTACCGGAGTGTCCAAGACATACGGCCGGAGGTCAGATGATACGGCTACAAAGTCGATCATTGATCTCCGGCCTAGGGTGTCCTGGTGCCATGTGCACTGATGGACACCCTTATGCTTGAATATGGTGTTTATGGACAAACTGTTACTGGCACAGAAGTCCAGTAACAGAACGCCGCTCGGGTTCAGATCGGGGAGGCCGTTCCTCCCGATCACACCCCTCCAGGTTTCACTGTCATTACTGACGTGAGCATTGAATTCTCCCAGCAGGACGATGGAGTCTCCGGTTGGAGCACTTTCCAGTACTCCTCCCAGGGACTCCAAGAAGCCCGGATATTCTGTGCTGCTGTTCGGCCCGTAAGCCGAAACAACAGTGACGGTTCGGCCCCCTACCCGAAGACGGAGGGACGCGACCCTCTCGTTCAGCGGGGAGAACTCCAACACGTGGCGGCTGAGCTGGGGGGCTATAAGCAAGCCCACACCAGCTTGCCGCCTTTCACCATGGGTAACTCCAGAGTAGTAGAGAGTCCAGCCTCTCTCAAGGAGTTGGGTTCCAGACCCCATACTATGTGTGGAGGTGAGCTGACTATCTCTAGCCGGTACCACTCCACCTCTCGCACAAGCTCAGGCTCCTTCCCCCCCAGCGAGGTAACATTCCATGTACCCAGAGCCAGATTTGTTGCCCTGGGATTGGTCCGTCGGGGGGCCCTGCCCACGACTGCTCCCCAGTTCGCTTTGCACCCGACCCCAGTCATTCGCCCTGCAGGTGGTGGGTCCACGGGGCGGCGGAGAGGATGGAGACGCCACGTAACCTCTTCGGGCTGGGCCCAGCCGGGCCCCGTGACAGACCCGGCCACCAGGCGCTCGCTGACGGGCCCTCCGTCCGGGCCTGGCTCCGGACGTGGGCCCAGGGCTTCCTCCGGGCAGGGTCTCGTCTCTCTCCTTTCTTGATTCCATTGGGGTCTTTTTGAACCATTCTTAGTCTGGCCCCTCGCCTGAGACCAATTTGCCTTGGGTGACCCTACCAGGAGTTCGTGACTCCCGACAACATAGCTCTCAGGGGTCTTAACGGCACGCAAACCTCTCCACCACGATAAGGTGATGGTTCCCGGAGAGGTCATTAGTCAAACATTACACTTTCTCCATAATTCATGGATTACATTGATAAAATATTTAATTTTACCTTTTTTTTTTTTTTTTAGAAAACTCTAGTTCTTACTGAATCTTAAAAATATAAGGTAGAAATTTTGACAGTTACTCTAATAGATTAGACGGCAATGAAAAGTTACCTTTTTCAGTGCAACCAACCTTGTCCACCACAGTAATTCATATAACCCCAGGCGTAGCCACAGCCCTGAAAGATGCAGACTAAATGCCCAACCCCAGCAGCAACCATGACCAGACAATCCTAAGATGATGCCGGTGCTGCATCTGAACAGCCACACCAACCCCCCATACTACATGTACATGTACAATGCAGGCCCACGTACATGTAATACCTAATGCACGTGTCAAACTGGTTCCACAGAGGGCCGTGTGGCTGCAGGTTTTTGTTCCAACCAATCAAGAGTACACAGTTTGACCAATCAGCTGTCTGAAGGTTGTGATCAGTTAACTGAAATAGTGGAGTCAGGTGTGTTGCTGCTTGGTTGGAACAAAAACCTGCAGCCACACGGCCCTTTGTGGAACCAGTTTGACACTCCTGATTAATGTGATCCTGCTTTATCATGGCAAAGAGAGGGGAGTGATGCACTTATCAGTAAAGTATTTGTCCTACCACACCTCACGCCCAGGCTGGCTGCTGAGCCTCAAGACCACCACAGTAATGCAGGCCAACAATTAGTTAAGATTCCTCCCCATAGAATATACATGAATTTATGAACACTTAGAAATTAGAGGCAGAACTCGTATCATAGCCAGGTAGCCGCACTGCCTCTTTGCTCACTGACCCAGGTCCCCCACCCCCGCCTCGGTCAGCTGCTTCATTTCACCTTTCCCAACACAGCTAATTTTAGTTGGTGCAACTGTTTCAAATGTTTCTTATTTTTATGGTGAGGTTTTCCACAGGATTCCCAGCTGTACATGGTGTGGTGAATGACAACCCATTTAGAATTTTTTTTTAAAGCTTTTAACTGTTAATTATGTGTTTCTTTTTTACTGTTTGATAGCCATTTTATTGCATGGGGGTAGTGAACAATTAAAAAAATATGCAACAATGATCAGACAAAGCTACATCCTTAACAAGGGGGGCAGTAATGTTGAGTCCCTTAGAAATGCTAAGATCAAGAGTATGACCTATATTATGTTAGATCCACGGACATGGACATCATGGCAGCTGGGGTGCATGAGTTTGCTCCTCCTGCGGGAGGATCATCAGCCTTCTCACGTCTCTTCTGATGACTACTATGGGCAGTGAACACCTCTTCGTTTGGCCAGCCGCCAGGGAAAGTGGAAGGCCAGCAGAAGTTGTAGTCAGCATCACTGACGATCCCTTTACTGTCAAGGTAGAATGTCAGAATCATGCCCACATGAAACTGACCTCTCAAAGCACTTAGGTCAGCATTTCAGACAAGGTCACCGATTTTGATTTTGTGCACGATGTTGTTCAGGCTCATTCCATTAAACTCCTGGCTACTGTTCCAGACTATTTTCGCAGGCATTGAGCTAGCCTCGGTGTCCCAGAAAGTTGCTTCAACTACCTGGTGGTTATTTGGCAGATTCCTGGGTTGGCCTCCCATAGGTAAGCCTCATCCCAGTGTGGGCTGTCACTGTGCTTGTCCGTTTGCACATGAGAGGCAGTCCTTTATTTTCTGTCCATTTCTCCTCCAAGAGTTATCTTTTTTTGTTTGCGGGGGTCAGAGGCAAAGTCAATAAGACTGCCCATCAGCTGGCCTGAGTGAGTTGTTACTTTCATCAACATTACCAGGGGGTACTCTTTCGGTCCACCTCCAGCAGTACAGACTGTGGTTTGTTGGAAAATGCCTCCCTGAATTATGAGTGACTTTCGCCAGGAGCTCTTCCTGCTTGATGGTCAGCCCGAGGCCTTTTCTCTCCAGTTTTTTGATACCATGCTCCTTTCTACCAGTGTCATTTTCTTGAGCTATGGACTGGATGCAGAGCAGATAGTGGTGAGGTTCTTCTTTGCAGCAGTCCATTTTACTGCAGTGGAACTTCGGATTGTAATGGAAGCACAGACACCGGTTGCATACTCCATGGGTCTTTTGATGGGCCTGTATAAAACCTGGACCTCCTGGTCCACGAGCCCTCTCTCTGCTGGCTGCCAAACCCCTGCTTGCTGTGCGCTGGTGGCGCTCCCCTTGCTTTAGTTTACCGTTGTGGTATTACTTTTCCATTATGCTGACTTTCGCTACGGTTTGCTTTACCTATCATTTCCTGGTTTTTGTACGTAGTTTCGGTTAAATAAACCTATTTTGAGTTATATTTACAACAGTGTGGTCTTCCCCTTTATGTTATGGTGGGTGGCTTTGAGCCAGGCAAGGGTAGTGCATAGTCATTTAATGTGGCAGTTGAATTTTTTTTTCCAACCTTTTTTTTTTTGCACAAAGTATTTGGTGGCTTGTGTGGCAGGATTACACCATGTTGGAGCTATCGTTTGTCCTTGGCTTAGAGCGCTGTTGCGCTGGGGCTTAGGCTGGAGTGTCACTGTGCCTGGACTGAGGACACCGCCGTGGAGATCCGGGCTGAATCGGCTTCGGTCGGGGCAGCACGACTCCAGCGGTATTGGTGAGTAAAGAGCTTGGTTCTTGGGCACAGTGTGAAGCTAGGTTAGTATATGGGGGGGTAAATGTTAAAGATGCGGGGATGCTCCATGGTTGGTTTGTCCCGTTTCAGAAGCTGCTGGTACTTAGCGTAGCTAATGTTATTTAGGTTGGTTAGTCTGGAAGATCAATTTGTGGTTTATTTGTATGATCAGTGAGTGTGAACGTGTTACAGTGTTAATGTTACCGCTTGGTCATGAACATTGTAGAGCAGTTTAGAAACGCCATCGGAGGAGTTGTAGGCAGATTTTACTAAAGATCAACTGTTTAGTATAGCGGATCTTTATAGCTTTGAGGTAGCGGTTCCTAAGACTGCTAAAAAAGAGAAATTGTATGGGGTTGTGCACAGCAAATTGGTAGAGAAGCAGGTGTTGTTGAAACGGAGATTAGTAAAGTAGAAGTTTCAAATGCAGCAGCTGGGAGTGGCCCGGCGGCAGCACAATCGAGTGACTCCTCGGTGAGTCCCAGCAGGCAGTCTGAGGCGTCTAGCCAGCTGACTTTTGATCAGCAAACAGAGCTTTTAGAGCTACAGCTGGAACAAAGCAAGTTGGTGCAGCTGGAGCAAAAGAAACTGGAGGCAGTAGAGAGAGAAAAAGATCGTTCATTGGAGAGGGAAAGGCTGCGACATAATCAGTTTTTGGACTCATTTGGAGTTGGAAAGACTTAAACATAAGGACCTGGAAAGGGAAATGGAATGCAGAAGGCTTAACCTGATTGCAGGGGGCTAAATGTCTGCTAGTGGCAGTAGTGGAGGTTTAGCTCAGCAGTCTGGCTTGGCTGGTACGATAAAGTTTCTTCCCAAGTTCAATGAACGTGATCCAGACGTTTTTTTTCTCTTCGTTTGAAAATGTTGCCTCTGATAGGAAATGTAGCGAGGAGGATAAAGTTCTGCTTCTGCAAACTGTGTTAGTTGGGAAGGCTCAGGAGGCTGTTGTTGCTTTAACTCCGGCCGACAGGAAAGTTTATCGGTGTGTTAAGGATGCTGTCTAAAAATGTTATGAATTAGTCCCTGAAGCGTACCGTTAGCATTTTCGCAACTGGAAAAAGACTGACAAACGCACGCTCCCCTAATGAACTGGTGTTTGCGCATGAAGTGTGTGCTCCTCTGTCTGTCTTGAAGGGTGACTTGGTTAGGCCCGAGCCACCTGAGAATCTGTCGGAGTATGTGTATGGTTTTCAACGCAAGTTATTTCTGGCCTGGAAGATGGCAAGTGAGAATTTAACAAAAGCCCAAAAGAAGATGAAGCGACTGTATGACCGTAAGACGGAGGTGAGAGTTGTTAGCCTGCGGTAAGTTTGCGTAGTTTCGGTTAAATAAACCTATTTTGAGTTGTGTGGTCTTCCCCTTTATGTTGTGGCGGCCTTGAGCCAGGCAAACATGGCATGCACAGCACAGGCAGTGCATGAGTCCAAGCGTGACTTTGAGACTGGCTGAATTCCATACCGACCCCTTAAGGACTCGCTGACTGAGACTTCCACTTCCAGATCATCAAATTAGTGAGTCTGTGGATGAGCCAGACACTACGGTGAATCAGCCTGGATGACAACTTATCATAAGGGAATTACCCACAGTTCATAGCGTTCTAAGGCCACATACAGGGAATGCCAATCACAATACCAGAACATTTTTTTGTGGCAGCATGAACAATGCTGCAACTGTACACGGCCCTATGGCCAGTCTCTCACTGAATACAAAAAGTAAAATTACCTGGGTTGAGATTGACTGATCAGGGAATCTATTCCTCACATGTCTTTGGCATGTTGTAGGTTGTAGATCAAAAGCCAGTGTCAACAACATGTTTTCAAGGTAATGTGAGAGGTGGACAAGTGCTGTTCCATTCATAGCATCTGGAGCCCTAACAAACTTTCACACTCAGCCCCTTACAGCTACGTTACTGAAGACATGGAGGGTTCAGGGCTTGAGTCTTTAGGGAGCGGATTGGCATTAGGCCACCCTCTGTGGCCTGAGGTGGCTTTGGTGAAGATTTTCTTGATTCCTCTTTCTGGATTGTCTGCTTGGCGCTTCAGAGGAGCTCCCTTCTCCAGGGGCTGCCTCCAGCTGGTCCAGCTCGTCCTTCTTCAGAAAGTGCAGTAAGCAGTCGAAGGGATTATGTGGAGCAAAACCACATAAAACCAAATGATAAATGATGCAAACACTCATGTCAGGTGCCTTTTCTTTTTCTTTTTTTCTCATGCCATATCAGGACCCCCAGAGACACGGCACAACTTCAGTGTTGCACATGCTCTCACCAGGGCCCGTATTGAGGTGGCGTTCGACCTGATCAAATCTAGGTTCCAGTGCCTGAAACGCCTTCAGGTGACACCACAAAGGACATGCCACATAATGGTTGCATGTGTGGTTCTTCACAACATCACCTGCCTGAGACATGAGAGCCCCCCCCCCCCCCCCCCAAGAATGGCTGTGGAGGAAGGCATGCATGTCTTTTTTTTTTTTTTTTGAGTCCCCATATTTTCTTCGTTTTGCAGGACCCACACATGCACAGTTAAGACGAGTCATGAGTTCAATGTTTTGAGTTTCAATCTGCCTGCTGAGAAAGAGGGCAAACAAAATTGAAAAGTGTGAAAACTCACATCCAACACGCATCGGTCCGTGGCAAGGTGGCACAAGCTCGACGCCACATTGGAGAGCACATGGTCTCTGCAGTGTCCTTCAAATAAATTCTGGACAGCGCATCGGGCTTGCTATTTCGTGACCCCCCCCCCCCCCCCCTTTCGGTGCAACAGGATGAAATTGAAGCGAGCAAAGAGAAGGGACCAACGAGCCTGACGAGAGTTCAGTCTTTTCACAGAACTAATGTACTCCGTCCACACAACGAAAGTTTCCTTGGTGCCTTCGAACCAGCGTTGCCACTCTTCGCGGGCCAGTTTGACCACCAATAATTCCCGGTTGCCAATGTCATAATTCTGCTCAGTGGGGGAAAGATGACGGTAGGAAAGGGCGCTCGGGTGGAGTTTCTGATCTGTACTAGAGCGCTGAGAGGACAGCACCCACTCCCACCTCTGAGGCATCTGTTCCGACCAAAGTGAATTCTACGTGTGTATCTGAGGCCTCAATCTGCCATATCATGCAAAGAACTAGTCAGACTTAGAGTCTTCACTTTCTGTGTCAGATTCGGAATCAGTGAATGCCTTCTGTGGCTTTTGGCTGCCATATGGCTTTGTTTACGGCTTCCTCTGGCCTGCACTCCACCACAGGCTGAAGCTACCTGTGGTGTCGTATGTTGGCAATGTTTTGGTGGACATACTGATCATCATCAGTGGTCAGGCTGTTAGATCTTTCTGTGAAATTGCAGGTTGTTTAATTATTCCTCAGCAATTTTGAAAATCGATCTGGAAATTGCCGACTGCAGACGGGTATTTCACACACTGGTGCTTATATCTTTTAGAACGATCAGGCCAATTGAA
Source organism: Karalla daura (assembly GCA_029224185.1). Taxonomy (NCBI): domain Eukaryota; kingdom Metazoa; phylum Chordata; class Actinopteri; order Chaetodontiformes; family Leiognathidae; genus Karalla; species Karalla daura. The sequence goes on from CM055204.1 coordinate 2,434,181, forward strand.
GTCAAACTTGATGCAAATGAAGAAACACAGATTGTTCAGTCGTGTCTCAGGGCGTTCGGGGATATATCCACTGCATTTCCGGGCCCATTGCAAGTCTAGTTTTTACTTGCTGCCACGTCCTTTTCTCTGTTTAAAAGTAAAAAAGTATATTAACATTTACAACCTGTAGGTTTTGTTATATATATATATATATATATATATATATATATATATAGCCTATTCTGGGCAACCAATATTCTTCTCAATGTGTTCTCATAATGACCTATATTATGACCAATCAGTATTTTTTAATGACAATTTAACTTGGGGTGTAGGCTACTTACACATTTAATCGATCTGCTATTTCCTGACATGCTCTCTCTGAGTCTATTTATTGCAGCTGGGTTACCTCTTTTTGTTACTAAATGTCTAAATTGTTATTAAGTGTTTCAATTTAAATGGTGAATATCGCCGCTCAGTCTTTTGCCTTTGTGAATTCATTTGATCCGTTATCAACCTCATGGGCTGCTTATGCACAGTGCGCATGTGCAGTTAGCCTGACCAACTGAACCTGTCTTGAATTAGTGAGACTGGCTGAGCATGGCTTGGCCTTTGTGGAGCTGCTTTGGTGTCACATGAAGCGTCGCTTGTCTCAGCTTGCTTCATGGGACGGACCCCAGGTGACGACTCCGGTGACATCATGAAGGCAGAAGTGGCTTGACTGAGAAAGCATCCTTTTTCTGTAGCGGTAAATACTGCTGCTATAGCATTGGAAGGCTATACCATGCCTTAAGAATGGAGCCCAGAGGAAGTAGTAAAAAATGGATCCCTGTGGAACTTTATGTCATGCTTAAAATTTGTCAGGGACAAAACAGGATGACAGACTGGAGTTAACAATGGCAAGAACCAGTTTCCATATCCTGGGCAAAACGTCTTTGAAAAAGTGAGGGGGGGGGTCATTAACCTTCGGCTCTATCCCGACTCCTATCTTTTGTGTCTTTTCTTTGATTTTCCATTGAATTACCCTGTGTGTGCCACGCGAGCACTATCCTGTTTTCGGGTCCTGCGCTCTCCCCGACCCGCTTCCTACACCACTCCTAGTGTCTTTCTATCACCCTTGCTCCCGTAGCGCTAACTGTTAGCATTAGCCCGGTTAGCAATGGCTTCCCCTTCTGCTTCTCCTGTCCCTCTCTCCTACTCAGTGTGCCACATGTTTAGTTATTCCCCTGCCTCCGTTAGCGAGGGTGATGCGTGTAAACACTGTAGTTTATTGGTCAGGTTGGAGGCCAGGCTTAGCGATTTGGAAGCCAGGCTCCACACCGTGGAAGCAAAACAATTAGCCATAGTTAGCCAGCGCCCATTAGCCACCACGGAGCAGCTTAGCTTAGCTCCTCTTAGCTCCCCTCCAGCTTCTCCCGAGCAGCCGGGAACACAGGGACGCTGGGTGACTGTCAGAGCTAAGCGTAGTTCTCGGCCAATGTCCGCCGAGGCCCACCTACCACTTCCCACTTCCAAAAGGTTCTCCCCGCTCGGCGACACACCCGCAGAGGATAAACCTCTGGTCATTGGGGACTGTATCGTACGGAATGTGAAGTTGGCGAGTCCAGCGGCCATAGACTGCATCCTGGGGTCCAGAGCGGGCGACTTTGAGTCTAAATTAAAGCTGCTGTGACTTTATGGACTAGTTTAAAAACATTTCAAATATTAGACAATTAAGAACCACTCAGCAGCTACGGTGATTAATCTACCCCCTATTTCAGCTTTTCAGATTACAGATGGGGATATAACCAGGTCACTATCTTCATTTGACCCCATTGACCATCAGCTGCCTACCATCATCTCCTCCTCTAAATCATCGATCTGCCTCCTTGACCCAATTCCGACCAAGTTGTTAAAGGAAGTGCTGCCTTTAATCGCCACCTCCTTACTTGACCTCATCAACCTGTCCCTAACAACAGGTTACGTTCCTCTTAAGTTTAAAGTTGCAATAATCAAACCCCTCCTTAAGAAACAGTCCCTTGATCCAGGAACTTTAGCAAACTACAGGCCGATCTCCAATCTTATCTTAATCTCAAAAATCCTTGAGCCTTGCCACCAGCTCTGTGAACACCTTAATAACAATAATTGATTTGAATCCTTCCAGCCTGGTTTTAGAATGAATCATAGCACTGAGACTGCACTGGTTAAAGTCACTAATGACCTTTTAATGGCATCTGATCATGGTCTTGTTTCAGTGCTTGTCTTGTCAGATCTCAGTGCTGCTTTTGATGCAGTTCACCACCAGATCTTACTAAGGAGACTGGAATATCAGCTTGGAATCAGAGGCACTGCTTTAGACTGGTTCCGGTCCTATCTTTCAGATGATATCAGTTTGTGTCAACGATTACCAATCTCCACGTACTAAAGTTAGCCATGGGGTTCCACAAGGATCTGTGCTTGGTCCAGTTCTTTTCTCTTTATATATGCACCCTCTAGGTGATATCATCAGGAATCATTTTATAAATTTCTACTGTTGCGCTGACGACACTCGGTTATATCTATCAAGCTGGGCAAGCACAACCGTCTACAGCAGCTTCAGTCCTGCCCTGATGACATTAAGGCCTGGATGACTAATAATTTCCTCCTTCTAAACTAGTGTAACTGCTCATAGGTCCAAAACACCTACGTGACTATCCGATGCCATAGCATTACAAGGTAGTTTTGCGACTCCTGCCACCACTGTAAAGAACCTAGGTGTTGGCTTTGATCAAGACCTGTGTTTTAGCTCCCACATAAAATTTATCTCATGGACTGCCTACTTATACCTCCACAATATGTAATAATAATAGCTGGTCCATGCCTTTGTTACTTCCAGGCTGGACTACTGCAACTCTTTACTGGCTGGAAGCTCCAATAGGTCGCTGAGAAACCTGCAGCTCATTCAGAGCGCGGCAGCTCGTGTCCTGACTAAAACTAGAAAGAGCGATCACATCTCTCCTGTTCTGGCCTCATTGCACTGGCTTCCTGTACCTTTCAGGATCCAGTTCAAAATCCTTCTCCTTGTCTATAAAGGTCTTCATGGTCTGGCACCCTCTTACATCTCAGACCTGATAAAACCCCATTTCCCCACTAGGACACTTTGTTCTCTGAACACAGGTCTACTTGTGGTTCCAAGAATCTCTAAGTCTAGATGGGGAGCCAGAGCCTTCAGCTACCAAGGCCCTCTGTTGTGGAACCATCTACCAGTTTCAGTCCGGGAGGCAGACACCCTCTCTACCTTTTAAGAGTAGGTTTAAAAACCCTCCTTTTTTATTTTTTCCCTCCCGGGTTCCATCAACGCTGAGCTGGACCTAGGACTCGATCCCTCTACCCGGCTCTTCTCACTGCGGTTCCGCCTGCCTTCTCCTCTGGACTGATTCAATTCATTGATTTATTTATATCCTGAACCGTTAGCCATCAGTACTGTTTCGCTTGTGCCTGCCTGTCCATCCTGGATGAGGATCCCCTCCTCTGTCTCTCACCCTGAGGTTTCTCCCCTTGTTTCCCTGTCAGGGTTTTTCTTGGGAGTTGTTCCTCAGCCTTTGCGAGGGTGTAAGGACAGGGGGTTTTTCACTCTGTACGCACTGTTGCTCTCTTTGTAAAGTGCCCTGAGATAACAGCTGTTATGAAATGGCACTTAAAACAAATAAAGTTGAAGTTGCACATAGGCAGGGGCGGACTAGCCAACGGCAGTACCGTTTTCCTTTTGAAAGCCCCAAATACACCTCTAACACTGCAGTCACTTGTTGGGACAGCTACAGGACCATGTTCAGGTTTGACAGAGGATTTATTATACTGAATTTTTTTGGAGGGAAAACAACAGCTGGAAACAAAGACATTCCAGCAGATCCCTGGAAAGGAGGGGGGGTGAACTCCTCCCCTTCCTTCCTCCACGGAGCTGGGGGTTCAGCAACAGCGCCCCCCTGTGCCAGGGCACTTTGAGTTGCCCCAGCCAATCACCTGAGCTCCTGACTGAGGAGGCGGGACGAGTCACGCCACAGCGCATGCGCAGGACCCAACCTGCCCAAGTTCCTGCCTCTGACCCCCTAAAAACTGAGAGCACACCAGAGCACACCACACACCTCCAAGCTGGAGTCCATCATTAAACAGGTGTGACACTTCAACCCCAGGAAAAAGGAGTCAAGCATCACTGACTACCTTTAGCGGGTGGAATGCTGCCTTGGTGGACTTGCCACACCCCACAAGACGGGAGAAGCTCAGCCTCGTGTGGAACACCACATCCGGAAGTGTCCACCAATTCATAGTAGCCCTTCCTCCCAAAAGTCAGAGGTCACTATGACAGACTGTGTCAAGCGCCGCTAGGGGAGTACTCCCAACACTCAAAGCCACAAGCATGAAAACACTGTGGCATGAGGAGGCCTCGACCACAACAGTCGCCAAGCAAAGGACACTGTGCCCAGAATTCTGGGAGGAAAAGAAGCCCTGATGTGCAGATCGACCACAAAAGGAGCCACAACACAAGAGATGGAGGAGATCTCAGTTACTTTTAGTGCAGAAACTCTTAGACAATAGAATTGCGACACAGGGTAGAAACTGGTTTGGGGTTATTGCATGCAAACTAACCAGCCATCATGCAGTAACACACCCTAACCAGTGCAACTGTCTCTTCCACCCTGATGACAATCCTCTTGTTGTTTTGTTTGTCTGTCTTACCCTTTTGCCCTTCATAACTAAGCTATTCACAATCATAATGAGGTATGTGAAATTTTAGATAACCTCTTAAACTGCCTAGACGATGCTTTCATGCTGCTCATGTGATGTTTTCCCAACAACCTGCCAATGCCTCTAATAACCCCTGCTCTGAAGTCTCTTCCACTGCACAGGAGGAGAACACCATGGACTGTAGCATCAAGGAGTTGCTCCGAAGTACAGGACTGGCGTCCCATCCTTCAGACCAAAGGGGGGACGGTGGGACTGCTACAGGACCATGTTCAGGTTTAACAGAGGATTTATTAGACTGAGTTTTTTTGGGAGGGGGGGTTGAACCCCTCCCCCTCCTTCCTCCATGGAGCTGGGCATCCAGCAACAGCGCCCCCCCTGTGCCAATCACCCGAGTGCCTGACCGAGGAGGCGGGACGAGCCACGCCACGGCGCACGCGCAGGACCCAACCTGCCCAGGTTCCTGCCTCTGACCCCCTAAAAACTGAGAGCACACCAGAGATCGCTCTCTTCCCTTTTACTAGAGAGGACCCGCTTCAAGCTCTCTGCCACACGTGATCTGGAAGAGGTCACGTCATCTCCACACCCCACAACCCAAGGTTCCTACGGGCCCTGAACGCAACTGCAGCTGCGCTCTCTCTCTCTCTCCCTCTTCTACTTTCTCTTTTACTTCTCAGGAGTCTCCATGGGAAGTCTGTTCAGAGCCGCAAATAAGTGTGCACGAGACGCCATTGCCGCTAAGTTTCCCGACCCTGAAAGCTACTGGCCGCGTCAGCCGCGCCGCATCAATCCGCAAATAGGATCACAAAATGGACGCACAAGGACAGTGTGTTCCAGCACTGTGTGCTAGGAGAGAGAGGAGATCCCGCACAAGAATCGCTCGCAGAGCAGAGCTACGGCGCAACCACAGCGCGTTGCTACGGGGACGCAGGACGCCGAGGCACGGAAAGAGACGAACGGCTCCGGAGGAATCCGACGAAACCACGTGACACGTGAGGCTGTTCTGGGCAGAGAAGCTAATAGCTAATAGCTAATGGCGCAGCTAACCACCTTGCACAGAGCTAATATGATTACCGGCACCGATCTCTAGGATGGCTTTCCAGTGTATAGAAACCTTCACTTCACCCATTGTGCGTTGTTTGTCGCTGTCTTGTGTACGTATCAGTGTTTAACACATATTGATGCTTAGGTGCACACACAGGCCAACAGGCACACAACCCACGTGGTTGCTCACACGTGGACACACACGCACGCACACACACACCCACCCACCCATCTTTACCTGTTTACATCTATCTGTTTCGTGTGTCTTGTTAGCTTATGTTATAGTATAGTTCGTCTTAATCCCTTTTGATGCTAGTGTATGCTTTTAGCTAACATTGTTATTAAAGTGTGATTATTCTAACCAGCTGAATCTGTCATTATTGAATGTGTGTATTTACTTGCCAGAATGCAGCCAGTGCTCGGATCTCACCTACTTTTGATAGACTGATGTAATATCTTAGGCTGATTGGTTAACCTGATTATTGGTATAAGAACAAATAAGATAGTAATCTAGGTCTTCCTCCACTGGGTCCCAGTAGTTGAGTGAGCTGCATTATAGCTGTCTCATCTCCAGCGGTGTAAGGCCAGCTTAAAGGGGACCCGATTTGAGTCGGTCCCAGATCGCCAACTGGACCGTCCAAATATCATATTGTGATTGTGCTCAGTCACAACACACTAGCCCCCCCCCCCCCCCCCCCCCCCCCACGCTTGATTAGATACTTTTCATGTGACATTCATGTCTGCACCATAACACTAAAGTCATGTCTTTTGTATATACAAATATCATTAACCACGAAACACAACTCTCATTTTGGTATATTTGATTAAACATTTTAAGTTATGTAACTTACATCTTCATTCCCACAGTCCATGTTAAATAAAAAAAACAAGATCTTTCAAAATGAAAATGTAGAAAATCTGGGGGGAAAAAAGACACATTTCAGTTGATTTCTGTGTGAAAATTGAAAATCTGTGGGAATATGTGAAAACTGTAGAAGTGTGTTTTAATGTTGGTCATTACCAGTAAAAGAGTTACAGATAGACCTTGTGTCAGTCATTTCAATAGGAATGATGTAAAAGTAACCCAGTAGCCCTGGACCAGACACACCTGCTCTACTTAAACATCTTTACAGAGCAGCCTCAGCTCTCTCTCTCTGTGGGTGTGTGTGTGTGTGTGTGTGTTTATGTGTGTTGCCTTGGTATCCAGCCTGTAGAGCTGTGGGGCACCCGAGGGTCAGTTTGAGCCTTGTTAAACCACAGGGTTCGGAGGGAGTTGATAAAATAACTACACAATTTATCAACGTGTTGAAAACAAAATGAACGGACCAAGTTTGTCTACATTTTAAAGTTCAAATGAGGTTTCTATGTCTAGATCTACGCAGCTGATCATTGAGGGTGACCCCCCCCCCCCCCCCCCCCATTCGATTTAATGGGATAAGCAATGAGTGAAGTGGGGAGACACTTGGCTATAGTGAGGTGAAAGCCTCAGGAACGTGATTTGGTGGTTGTACTATAAATACTGTCACGAGTGAAAGGCTCCGAGAACAAGTTTGCTTGCATGACATGGCAAATGCGTTCAGGGAGGTGGACACACCCAGGGATCGGTCGGAGGCTCACTGTTTGACTTGTGTGAGCTGCTCAGTCTTTTGGAGCACATTGCTCGAGAGGGCGCAAATTTCCCCACGAAACTGAAGACATACGTATGTACTGTGCCCACTTGTGTAAGCCGCTACTCTGGGAACTGGAAAGACTAAAATTGTTTTATTGCGATGACAGAGCACGAGCGAACATCTAACTTCAGTCTGAAATCTGAGTGGATTTGGCTATTTCACGGGAAGACCGACGTTAAACCACATTTCACAGAAATACTAGTATTTTCCTGTTTTTTTTTTTACATTTTCGCTATTTTTTAACATTCCTTGAATCAGCTGAAAACATATTCTCACTCGTCCTATTTGGGATTAAGGGGCAGTGCAGAGGTGAGAGGTTTTCATGCTATTCTCATAAGCGTCCTGCGACCTTGAGTCACAGGGGAGAGACAGATAAGCATTTATCACGGGCGAAAACTGTCCAGTAACATGCGCTTATATTGAAACCACAATTCACGTGAAATGCGTTATTATTCCTCTCTGATTTCCAAAGACAAGTAGCTCCCACTGACACACTGCAAAGGCCCTCTCGTCGGACATCACACAAATACACAGAAGGGAAAAAAAGGACAATGGCAAAATCAAGGGATGAACAGATTTTATGAGACAATACCATATTTGTTATTTTCACAGACATATACTGGCAGATGTTATTCAATTCAATAAACAAATCATAATCAAAATGTACATTCTTAAAACATACATCAAGTTGTGCAGAATTTGTGCAGTGCTGTATAGGTGTATGTATGTTCCTGTGTCTTATCACGGAATCCACCCTGCGTCGTCACGACCGCCTCACCGCTGTGCATGGGGCTGTATCTGAGTGCCGAGCAAAAGTTGCATGGACCTTTATTTTTACTCGCATAAATTATTCACACGTCCACTCCCGTTTTGTTTTAAAAGTGCACGTACTCGGATGCTCGGACGGGTTCCCGTTGGCCGCCACAAGAAAGCTCACAGTTACAGCGTAGAAATGTTTGCGTCTGTGCGCGCCGGTCTGCGTATGTACAGGAGCGGGAGCGGGACGGATCGGAAGCGGTCGGATAAGCCCCCTGACGGTTTGGAAAAAAAAAAACAAAAAACAAAAAATCCCAGGCCTTCAGTTGCGCTCTCCCCCAGCCAGTGATTCAGTCCTGCGGTTGGTCTCGGCGTGAAGGCCAGCTCAGCTCTCACTCCAGGGGGCGCTCCACGCGCGACGTGTGGGACGCGCGCGCGCGCACGCACGTGGCTGTTTGTAAAAAAAAAAAAAAAAAAAAAAAAAAAGACATCGTGCGTCTACACGTCCATGCCTGACTGTCCCCGTTACGTCTGATGCAAGACCTCCGACGTGTGTTTCGCGATGCTGGAGGCCGATGCGCACGCCGGTCGTGCGGGGCAACGCTGTGTCCCCCGCGGCCGGAGGTCTCCACCTTCACACTCGTGGATGGTGAATGAGCCGCGGCAAAAGTCGACTGTCCCGAGTCTGGAGGGCAACTCGGCCCGGTGTCAACGGGTGCACCGTTTCCATGGTTTGTGTGTGTGTGTGTGTGGGTGCGTGTGTGTGCGTGAGAGAGAGAGAGAGAGAGAGAGAGCGGGAGAGAGAGAGCGAGAGGGAGAGACAGAGATCGAGAGACCAGCACGTGTCACATCAATTCCACGTCAGGTTTGCATCAGCAAGTTTGGAGGTTTATTTCATGTCATAGCAGCAGGTTGTAATGTGAAGTAACAAAGACATACACACTTGTAAGACCATCAACGAGGGGAAACAAAGTTTGCACAATATATTCGTTTTTTTTTTCTTTTTCTTTTTCTCTTTAAGATCTTCGATCGCGGTCGATTGCGCTGCCCGTTTCGTTTCGTCTGTCGCCGTCGATAACACGGCGGATGGAAACCCCCCCCACCCCCCGTCTGCGTCTCAGAAAGGTGACGGGAAGCGGACGCTCGAGACGCACATGGCGCCGCGGGCTCGAACACCGAGTCGGAACAATCACGGCCAGGCGAAAGCACGACGGCTCCCACTGCGAGGACAGAAAGGTGTGCTGCGACGACGGGGCCAACTCGCGCTCACACGGATTCACGTCCCTGCCACGTCTTCGCGCGTTCCACCTCCCGACCGCCCGTTCGGGGCAAAAAACCGCATGGCATGGCACTTAAGTAAAAAAAAACAAAACAAAAACAAACGGCGACCGACAGGACGGAGAGGGCATTCACATCGTTGACGTAGCTTGTCTACTTCCGTTTGGCTAGTGGGAGGGCTGCGGCGACACAGGCAGACTCGGGCAGGCCGCCGCCACCACCACCCACGGGTCAGGGAACTGGAATACGGCTGGGACATACTTGGGAGTGTTTTCCGATGGAGTGGGAGACTCTCGAGTTGGTCGTTTCTTTCACATACCGGAGGTATGTGAGGGTTAGGGAAGGGGGAAGCGGACAAACACTCTAAAGTATAGCGGGGTGAAGCCTGCGTCTGACCGCACACCGCACCTCTCCTCGCAGTGTCCCCTAGTGTAGCACACTGTGTCAAAATGGCTGCATTTCTTCTCTTCTCTTTTTTTTTTCTTACCAACAATAGGGAACCTTTATCTGTACTTATATATGAAAAAATAATCGACATATATGTATGTATATATATATTTATATATATATATACGACGTACGGACAAGAAGTGGACTAATGCGCGCTCATCTCCGCGATCACCTCAGTCGCCAGTGATTAGACTGTCCGGAGCTGGTGGACTTTCAGTTCCTCGTCCCGAAACACGTAAAATTCAGCACACCTCTCACAGACACGCTTACTACTCGATCGGCTATTACCACAAGTTCTTACTGGGGCTGCGGGGCAACTCCTGGGTCTGATATGAATAAATATAGGCATATAAAAATACAACAAGCATACCTACAGTATGTCCTGCTGCTCTTCCCTGGCAAAAGGTGTTTCATACAACTAGATACCGGTGTACGTATATACACTATGATATTGGATAGTGACCCCTAATTTGCATATTTTCCGTTTAGATGTAATAAACATTGATATACTCGAGTGATGGTCGTTTTATTCGTGGATTAATACAAATGTTTTAGTTTTACCCATTTCCAGTTCAGAGTATTGTTTTTATTAGAGCACAGGATTTATTGGTATACATACAAAGATAGATATATACAATTCATGACTCGCATCATGTCAGTTTACATTTAACTTGCCTCCGACGGAGAGATTCTGATCGGCCTCGACTTTCGGACGAAAGACGCGGGGCGGGGAGAGCCCTCGGCTCCCGCTGAGCCGCTTCGGGTTTGACAATTTTGGCCACCGCCGTGAACATGTCGCGGCTGGAATCGGTACATTCAGTGGAGAGGAAACCGCGGTGGGGAGGGGGGAGGGGGGAGGGGGGGCGGGGCGCAGCACAAACGACGGAGGGGCAATTTGGCTTCCGAATTCACGTCACAGATCGAGGAGCGGGGTTTTGGGTGGGAGGGGTGGGGGGCCGGGGGGGGGGGGCGGTGGTCGCTTCTCCGGCCGCTTCCTCCCAGAAAGGGAAAAGGAAAGGAAAAAAAAACCCCCAAAAACGGTCTTCTCATGCTTACCGTGGACAGAAGACGACCCTGCTCGGTCAAAACCCGCCTCTGGGACCTTTTGAGCGAGAGGGCCCCGGCGGCAAAGTTTACTCACGCGGACTTATTGCGAACTCCGGCGTCGCCCGAATCCTTCCGAGAACATGAACATAAAGGCAAGTTTTTTTTTGTTCGTTTTTTTTTGTTTTAACAGGTGCACTAATAAGTCTATTTCATGCAATGTTCAGATTTCTGTCGTGTATACAAAGGCATCGCGTCACGTCGTCTCGGTGCCACTTGGAGCGTCGCCGCACCGAACACACCTCAGGTTGATGAGTTAGAATTGGATGGAGAGCTCTTTTCTCGACATGGAATTGTTGTGGACAAATAATAATCAGAATCGGAATCATAGTAATCATAATAATAATAATAATAATAACAAAAAAGTAACCGTAATCATGTGTATTCATTGACACCAATGACATCGGGTGGGTAACACCAGCATTCCATTATATTAAGATGATTGAAAGCTTGCCGTGTGATGGGATTAGATGTGGTAATGGTTAGTATACAGATGTGTCAAGTGTCTAAGGTGCACAGCTGTCTCGGGTAAGCTTGTGGATGTTACAAATCAAGGAGTTCACGTTTGCAATTATTTCTTGTTTGCTTTTCCCTTGTTCTCTCCAACAAAGAGAAGAAATAAAAAAGTATATTGCTTCAAAAACTTTTTCTTCTTTTTTTTTCTTTTTTTTTCTTTTTTTAATATTGTGAAACATTTCATTCACCACTTCTCGGGGTTTGTCTAGCTAGACAGAGCATTACATTATCAGTCAAAGATACATACAGAAAGATGCTGTGAATCCAAGAGATTAAACGATCAACAATGGGACGTGATAGTGGCTGATTCCTGGGACCACTTGTTGGGAGTCTATCCGTCTGTCTTTCTGTCTGTCTGTGTCTGTCTGTCTGTCAGTCAGTATGTCTGTCTGTGTGTCTGTCTGTCCGTCTGTCTGGACCCACCTCCTATCTACCAGCAGGTGGCACAATGCAAGCACGGATGTATTGCCTTGGGTGAAGGGGAGGGGCTGAGAGGTTAAGTCTGTCACAGTAACAGTAGTCAGTCCAAGGACCGCCGCCTCAGCGTGTTTCAGCTCCGTGACTGAGGATCTGCAAACCTAGCTGCACATGCTCTCCATCCATCCATCCATCCATCCCTCCCACCTGCCGCCTCCTACACCTTTAGTCAGTGAGTAATGTGAAAACACAGCGGGGGGGTGGGGGGGTGGGGTGGGGCTCCTCATTTGCTCTTTCCAGACGTGCTGGAGCCCCCCGCGCCACCCTCCATCTTGTCGGCGATTTCTGACGTGTCTAGCTTCTCGGAGCCATCCCCTTTCTCTGACCTCTCTTTCTCTGACCTCTCCTCGCCCTCCACCAGCTCGGACCTCTCTGACCTGGCGTCCGCATCCCCCTCCGACTTCTCCTTCCGCTCCGAGTGGTCGGGGTCCATGGACGAGGTGCCCGGCTTGTCCCACTTGGCCATGGCTTCGTGCTCAGCTATACAGGTGGTGATGTTTGATGTCCAAGCCTTCAGGTCCTCCTGCGGAGATGAGAAAGTGTGTCAGGCGCGTTTTGGGACGGCACGTCATTTCTGCACTACAAATGAAACTTCGAGACAGGCGACGACCGGGCTCCCTTTCACGCTGCAGAAGAAAGTGGAACTACGGCACGGTGGAAATACGCTTTTGAAAATCGTACAAAGTACTGAAAAGCACAAAGAATGCAGCGCATCAAAAGCAGAATGCCCTATGATGTCTGAGCTTTTTGTCGGGTGTTGCTTTATTACTGAAATGGAATACATGATCCTATGAATGGAGTACTTAACCTTGTTCTCTGTTGTTGATGTATGAGATCGGACACATCAAAAATGACTCGGATGCTATTTAACAAGCTCTTTTGAACACAATCTACAGGACGTCTCCAATCCCTATCTGGCGTCGCGGCCACCTTGCGCTGTCTTAGCAATATAATAGAGGAATACAGGAATAAGTAAACCGGGCCAATAGGCTAGTCCATCTGCTGGTATGCTATCTCTGGCACCGTCTCCCTTTTAATCCCTCTCAAAAGATGTGAAAACGGAGGGACAGTCAGTGAGGCGCTCGGTGCTGCCTAACTTCCCCGTCCTGTTCGTGTTGGCTCAAAGGCCACCGGCTCCCGTTGAAGGAATGAATCTTTAAAAATACATGGGTCCATTTTTAAAAGCGGCCTCCCAAAGTTATTGTATTTTTAGCGAACGTTACCAACGTTCTTTCGAAACTATCTTCCGCTCGCCGATTGAGTCACATGCGGTGTTTTGGTTAATATTTCAAGCGACACAACAGTGTTGCGAGGCCCGAGCAATAGGCGACCGTGTTCCTCCAGCGAGGCGCAGAGCTGAGACGGGGACCGACGGGGCAATCGTTCAACACGGGGTCCGTTCTCATGGTAAAGCGGTGATCTGTCTGGGACTACACATTATGTCCCGAGTGTCGGCGTCTGTCGAGCAGGATCTAATGCGCTCACCTCGTCTTTTGCATGGAATGCAAAGTTGTTCCCATCGTTCATTCTGTCGGAGGAAATCGACATATGTCAGTTCGTGTCTTTCACAACATCCAATGAATAAAAGGAAAAAACGACACTTGTATAAAACATTCTGCTTTCTCTAGCCTTATGCGAAGGAATACCCTATAGGCACCAGATTCTTTGGTGGGAAGCAAAAAATACTCGTCACTCTCATTGAAATCATAAATCCCGTGATAAAATAGCTCTTACTGGAGAATGAAGACATTTTTCTTCTTCTTGTATCCCATGGAAGGGTCAAATGAGCAGTTACTAAGGTCAACGGGGGGCTCTTCATTGTATGTTGCGGTACGGTTCCTTCCGTCCTTGTAAAAGGTCATCTGTCCGTCTTTCAGCACACAAAAAACGTTCACCCAGGACTTGCTGCAAAGTGGAAAGGACATTGATGATATTTAGGCAATGAAGGCAATAAAGGCAACACATTCAGCATCAGCGTCACTTGTGCCAGTTGGATAGCTTTCACAACCACAGTGGGTCAGGGTCCTATGGGGAACTACAGCCAGCTGTGGCTGTGGGGTTAGCTGTTAGGACGGCATGACTGTCGGGATGAAAACAAGAGCAGATCCTCCGGACGCACGTGAAAAAGAACTGACGAGCACCTCTTCACTGAAAGAAGAGCAAAGAAGATGCCCAAAGCCTGTGATGTGACAGACACAATCACTGGTGTATCTAGGGGGCAATCCCTGGTCTACTGCCTTCCTTTATTCATGTACATATTGTCACCTCAGGATCATCTGTTCCTTATGATCACACAGCTACATGGAATGTGCCGCAGATTGGAAATCGCTTAAAAAAAGAGGCTTTTAATTTCAGTGGGATTTTACCTGGTTAGATGAAGTTAAACAAAAAACCCTGTTCACCCTATGATCTACAGATAGAGGTAGAGCTGTTAGAGTGTTAGTAGCATGATCTCCTATTGTTATTCATTCTATTGTCATTCATCTTTTGGATGCAAAAGCTGGCACCTGAGTGATTGCAAAGAGGTCGTTTTCTACTTTTACAAGTAAAAAAGGTTTTTAATAGGACGACTAGCTCAAATGCATAAAATTATGCCTTCTTGGCTAGGGGTGCTCGAATTTTAACATCAACGTTCACATAGTGTAGAAATAGACTTGAAAGCTTGTTAGGTGGACATACAAGCATATTTGTATGTGCTTGTGTTGTAGGTTTTTTGGACCCCAAACCCTTTACATGATTAAATTAAACATCAGCATTGGCATCCAGGTCTGTTATGCTAAACCAGAGATGATGTTGCCTGATGGTGCCATACCTGTTTGGGCTTCTCTGCTGGGCTTCCAGGTCTGAAGTGGTGGCCTTTTTGCGGTACAGGAAGCCTTCGTTTTGGGCAGTGTGTGAAGGTGGCTGAGGTGTGGTCGGGGCGCCGGTGGCCGGGGCTGAGCGGGATCGCCGGGTCTCCTCCGGCTCTTTGGGACGGGGTCTCCTCCTGGGTTTGGGCCGGTCCCTGGCACGAGGACGTCCGTCGAAGCGCGTCACGGGGGCCGAGAGGCTGCTGGGAGGACGGTAAGGCTCTCCACGTGCCTGAACAAAAATCAGAAAGAGAGAGACGGAAGAGAACGTGAGGCCGAGAAGAGGAAAAGACATGAATGTGACACGGCAGTAAGTAAAAGCTGACTCACATGTGCTGCTTCTCTTTCCTGGACTTGCTCTACAATTTCTGCCATGGTGGATCTCTTCTCCCTGCGAGGACAACAAACGTGACTCACCCAAAGAGGAAGCATCATGATTAAGTTGCACCGAAATTCATGAGGAGTATTCACCGGCATACTCAAGATCCAGAACTGTGTTGAATTCTCTATTATCACCTCAATCTGAGCTGAACTTTGAACTGAGGTAGCAAATTGGCAGTAAAGGAAGTAGAATCAAAATTCAGCAAAACTTAAAAAAAACGTATAGGAATTAGCTAGACGATGAGAGTGGCAGTAAAACGCCCTGTCGCCACACCAGCAGGTGGAGTCTAGAGTCTGGGGCTCAAAACCCAGTCGACGACCAGGAAGAGCTCGTTTTTTTTTACCGGTCCGAAGAAAAAGTGTCGTTGTTGTTACGGACACTTCAGATGAAAAACTCACGGCGTAAGATAGCGCAGACACTAGGGCGTTTGTGTCTAGGATCAAAGTTGTTCACGACTCATTCTTCTTCGTGTACTCCAGGGGGCAGGACAGGCCTCTGTATAGATTGGTACTGCCCCCTGGTGGCGGCCAAGAACATTACAGAGCTCGGAAGAACGGTCGCAGAAGTACGGGGGAAGCGGGGCATGCCTTTTTTGATAATCCGTAGAGAAACTGAATATTTTTCAGTACTTTTGCTTTCATTTTGTCAGAGTTATGGTTAGTGTTCGTTTTGATTATGATGATGAGATCCTAAAATGGTCTGATTGTCTGATTGATGAAAGACAAATGTATGGTGTAGTTTTCTGTTGTGTAACTACTTGGAATTTCACTAAATTGCTATAAATCAGATTCTTATTTCATTCCAATTGAGTTTCAGCTCATGAATTCAACGCAGTCCAACTTTTAAACCCTGAACTACGTGCGGCCCTCTCACGTACCCTGAGCGTTTGTCGGAGCCCTCCTTCACGGAGCCCTCGAGGTCGCTGGAGTCCTGCCTCTGCAGCCTCTGCTTGCTGCTGCCCTCTTGCTCGCTGGACGACTGCCGCTCCAGGCGCCGGCGGTAGCGCTCCTGACGCACGATCAGCGGCAGCTCATTGAGCCTGGCCTGGATCTCCTGCTCGCTGGAGGTCTGCCTGCCCAGCTTGTACTCCCTCTCTCGCCTCAGGTGGTCCATCTGAGGGTCCGAGCGGCTGCCCCGAGGGTCCCTTTGCAGGCGGCCGTGAAGGAGCTCCAGTCCGGACTCCGGACCCACCATGTCTGCCATCGGGATGTCCCCATACTGTTCCCTCTGCACTCTGCTCGCCTCCAGTAGGGGGTTTACTGCCTTGTGGATGTGGTTGATCCGGGGCTGCATGAAGTCAGCTTTAAGGTGCTGCCATGCGTAGGCCATCTTGGGGTCCATGATGCCACCGCTCTGTGCCAGGTAACCTGAACTGCCCAGACTCCCACTGCTGTAATGGTTTTGTGCCAAGTAGCCCGAGCTACCCATTCCCCCACTACTCTGATAATTCTGTCCTAGGTATCCAGAACTCACCATGGAAGGTTGCTGTGCCAAATATCCGGAGCTTCCCATGTTAGGCTGTTGTGCCAAATACCCAGAACTCCCCATGTTAGGCTGTTGTGCCAGATACCCAGAACTCCCCATGTTAGGCTGCTGTGCCAAATACCCAGAACTCCCCATGTTAGGCTGTTGTGCCAGATATCCAGAACTCCCCATGTTTGGCTGTTGTGCCAGATATCCTGTACTTCCTAAGTTAGGCGGTTGTCCCGAATATCCAGAACTTCCCATATTCTGTGGCTGAGACAAATATCCAGAACTGCCCATATTCTGCTGGGGGAGATAACTGGGGCTTCCCATACCTCCACTGCTAGGCTGCTGGGCTAGGTTACCTGAACTTCCTAACCTGCCACTGCCTAGATGGTTTTGCATACTCCCAGTACTCAAGCCATAGTAGCCAGAACTCTCTGTGCTGCCAGCAGTTTGATGGTTTATCCCCAGGTAAGTAGACGTGTCTGGTCCACCGCTGTGGGACGTCAGTGCTGAGAAACCGGAGTCACTTCCTCCTCCGGCCGCTTGGTGGTTCAATCCAAGGTATGGGGAGCTGGACAACTTCCCGCTGCACTGGTCCAGTCCATGGTAGCCCGATCCGTTTATCACTGGATTGTAGCTGGCTAAGGTTGAGGACAATCTCTGGGCTGCAGGAGTGGCACCAAGATCCAGACAGGTCTGTAAGGGTTTAGGTTCTATATGTGCCTGCACTGTCTGCCTCAAGAAAGATGAGGTAGCACTGGTTGAGGGAACACTTGGAGTCAGACAAGACAATGGGAACATCCTTCGGCTGGAGAGTGGAGTGGTCTTTTTCTCCTCCTCTTTTTTCTTCTCAGCCTAAGGGGAGAGTTAACCAAATAAGTAATAGCACTGAATAAACACAATTAAAAGCAGAAATCACTGGCCGGGCGGCCCAATAAAGCGGAGCTACAACATTTTGCAGGAATGATTTGCTGAAACGGATCTAAACAATGGGGCATGAAAGGCAGATGGGGTGCTTCAGTGAGAGGGCACGATACGGCATAAACGTCGCGAGGCGGATTCGAGCCTGTAATGATGCGAACTCGCGGGATGCGCCCACATGCCCGCTAAGCAAATACAACATCTCAAGGTCAAACTTTTTTTCCCCCTCCCGTAGCAGCACGAAGTTGTGACTCCACCGGAGCGATTAAACATTCATCTACAGTCGGTCTTACTGCGGAAAGCTGGCGGAGCGAGCTGAAGCGTTCTTTCCAGGTTACGGCGGCCTTGCGGAAGGCCTCGTGGCGAAGGATGAGCTGCTCCACCTCGTCTGTTTGGGCCCGGGCCTCTCCTCCCTCCGGCTCCTTGGAGGCGATCAGTGGCTCCTTGGCCTTCAGCCAGGCTTCCGCCTTCACCGTCTCCTGGGCGAACTGGAACCTCTCCTGCTCTGGAGGTGACAGCAGACCAGAAGCACGCTGACCACCACGCCACCTCTCCCGTACGAGACACGCGTCGTCCGGAGGCGTGCGAAAACATGACGGCCGCGCGTGTGTTTTTTGTGTGCTTGCTCGATACGCGTCCTATGGTTTCAGCCGTGCTCAGAGTGCGCGATGTTTGCTCGACTACAAAGCTCATACATGATTGATGATGCGGGACGGAGTGGAAAACAACATTTACAGTCTGCGCCTGTTTGACATTTTTACACTGTGTCGTCCTCGGAGCTGCGCCGGCTCAGACGTGCATGTCCGATGGGTTACTCACTGCGCTGCAACCTTTCCTGGTGTTTGTCCCATTTCTCCACGAGATCCTTCTGCTTAGCCAGGAGGCTGTCCAGCTTCTCTTTTATCTGTAGCGGCAGACAGATTGTGGTCACGACAAAGACGACGCGCCGTCAAATCACTCGTGTTCTATGGGCGCGTGGTGTGTTTTCATGTGGACGGTGCCACGGCTGCCGCCCTGACCTCCTCCGACGCAGGGTTGCCCGCGGCTATCAGGATCTTGCCGAGATCTGCACACTGCTGTATGGTCTTGCTGCGGCCGTCTATTTTGGCCTTCAGCTCCTGATGTTGCTTCATCATCACATCCAGAGCTGTCAAATCTCTGAGGAAAGATAGATCGGATCACCTAGATTAGATTCGGCGGAAAATACTCATGGGGAATCCTTGCAATGACATTGTCTATTAGGACTAAAGCAGTCATTTTTACTCATCTGCGACCCCACATTACATCACAAACTGGAAAACGGTTTTGCACGAACCATGTGCACAACATCCTCTATCCCCTGCTAAGATAGTTCTTGTTTTCTCTTTTGACTGTCCAGTTGTGGATATTCGGGTGAGCAGGCAAGCAATTTAAGATAAAGTCTTGACTGACATTGAAAAGGATTTAGAGATATAACAATAAAAAGTATTGTAATAAACGATGGTTAAATAAAAAAAGACCATGGTAACCATGGCCAATAATCACAGGATGGAAAAACTAACAAGACTTCATCCATGTCCCCCTACGCGTGCAATGTGCCATTGTTATGCAGTGAAGAAGACATGGCAAAATGAGGATATAACAGTAGCAACGCCGAAAGGAGGAGCAAATCTTGAGTCTGAGCATAAGTTTGATATGGTGAGAATGCTGGGGGACTTTTGGTCGAGGATTGCTGCCCTATCTGCAGGGGCTACAAGAAATAGTGACATGGCATACGTGAACGGCTTATTAGTTGTAAATATTACTCTTTAAAGTTGGCCAAATAATTTCCCTCATATGATACAAGTTACAGTGGGAGGAGATGAGATAAACAGGTCAAGAGGTGATGTGTTAGTGAATGACCACGGAAACGCCACCTCAACCCTCACTGTTAATACAGCAGTGGCAGCAACTGTGGCAAATGCAGGTAAAAATTTGCTTTGGCACGTATCAACAAAAACCTACCAGCCAGTTTGGCCTACGTCTTTTTCTTAGTCTTCCAGTATACCAGTATACTACTTATTTCCCATGAACAGTTTGGATTCACTGTTTTACACTTCAAAGTATTGTTTTTACAATATTTAGTTGTTATATTTATCTGTTTTATTAAAGTTTTGAATTCAGCTTCTATTTGATTATATACAAATTCTGTTGACATGCAAATGTTGTTGAAATTGCTTTCAACAATGCCACAGTTTACTGATTACCATCTTAGTTTTGGCTGCTATTATCGCAGTGTGAGATTTTCACAGTGTTTCATCTAAAACAGTCAATCGTTGCATAAGCCATAGGCTGACATGATACCTCTGGGGATGTATATCGCCCCAATTAATTGATCAGTCTAATGCTTGTGATCTTATCCTTTTTAGTCATTACCCAGAGCTCAGGACCACTGGCAAGGGTTGGAACGTAGATGGAACAGAAAATTTAGAGCTGACAGGCCTGGAGAGTTACCAGGGCCCCGCCAGCAAATGCCTGGTGGCTGTGCCTTCACCAATCGGCCCGAAGCAGGGACATGTGTCCATCCTGCTGTGCGTGCACTATGGGAGGAGCCATAGGGGCCTGGTGCAGTGTGGACAGGACTGCAGGAAAAGATGGGTGCTTGGTGGTCTGATCCCCAGTGAAGGGACAATCAACAGGGACATGCAATGCCACCTCTCTGATGGGAAAGGTGCCCGAGAGATTATGAAGTTCCAAATAGATACAGTCGGGCTCACTTCTACGCACAGCTCTGGTTTCATTAGCACAGTTTTGCTGGGGACTGCACCTTCTATTTCACTGGAGTAGTACCAGGTTAGAGGCAGAGGGCAAATGTGGGCTCACTCACAGCTCCCTAGTTTGAGGAACAGGCCGAACAGCAGTTCATAACGCCCACCCCTTCTGGAGTCCTTGGGATGGGTGTTGGAGAACACCCTTACGTGTGACTCATTCTCCTACCGGGGGACTTGTTCTCACAGGACAAGCGATACCTTGACCTAGACAGCTTGGGGAGAACTCTGCATAATCTGAACCCAAATGTTGTCAGACCTTTGTGCTAGTCACAGTTTGTCCATAACTAACACATTGCTCAAACATAAGGGTGATTGCTCCGCTCGCTTGCTCTCTCACTCTCTCTCTCTCTATTGCTCTGTGCTCCGTGCAGCTTAGTTCTCTCCCATACAAATCGGGGAGATTTTCAGGGACAGTTTTAACCAGGGACAGGGTGGCCTGGACAACTCACACTAGCTTCAACAGCTTACATTTCCTCTGATCTTGTGGTCAATTTGCAAATAATTCCATGATTATGAAGATATTAGTGGCATTACGCACTGCTGATTTTTGTTGTGCATGTGCACCCGCATACCAGTAATGTGCACACCTGGTTGTGACTGTCTGGATGTTACAGCTGTCATGGCTGACACGTCTGTGGTCTCTACCCAATCGTGTGTACAGTGCCACAGAAATGGCGGACTGGGGTTGAGGATCATAGTGCTCAGCCTCCCTGGAAAGTTATGCCAGGGAACTTGAGAGGAGAGTTAGTTCTCTCACTCAGATTCAGGAGGAACAATGCGGTTTTCCCGCCCTGGTGGCGGAACACTGGACCACCTCTATATTCATGTGAGGGTGGTGGAGGGAGCATGAGGTCTGCTCAACCGGCCCACCTGCGCTTTGTGAACCTAGAGAAATCTCTGAGACATCCTTTCAGGAGCACTTCGGAACATCCAATCTCAATATTCCCTGAATGAGAGTCGCATCTCTGTCAATGAGTCAGTCTAATTTCCAATTGTAGTTGAATTCTGCCATGGCTGGTCTTTTGTCTCTGGTTCTGTCGGGTGCCATGTTCCGTGGAGTTCATCTCTGCTGTTTGCAGATGATGCGCGCCTACTGGCCACGTCGAACAATGACCTCCATCTTGCACTGGAACGCTTTGCAGGCTAGTGTGATGTGGCTTTTTTTTTTTTTTTTAGAAAATCAGCACTTCTGAATCTCAGGCCAAAGTTTTCAGCCAAGAAAGGGTAGATGAGTTTAAGCATCCTTAAGCCTTGTGGGATATTGATGAAGTCATGTCAGAAGTTGAATAACAGACGTAATTGAAAATGAGGTCGAGGTGGCATTGCAGCCTGATTTCGCACTGCACTGTAATGAAATTCCGTCCACAGGGACCGCAAAAGACTCCGGGGAAGTGTGGTTTACCCGAACAAGGAACCACAAAATGCAGCAACCAAACCAGGACCTCAATTGGTTCTCTACACGTCACAGCATGGAGAAGAAGAACACTGGTGTGGGGCTTAACAAGGCTCGTGTCTTACCTGGGCTCATCCCATCCTATCTGGCCCATGATGCCTTCCATCCACATCAGGTTTTCGCGCACCACCGAGAAGAACTGCACCTTGTCGGTCACCGAAGTGACTTGGACACGGCTGGCCTCGCAGGAGCCCAGCAGCTCCTTCCATGCCTCCATCACCTCTTGCTCTTTGACCATGATGGCCTCGGCTTTCTCTCCGGCGTAGATGGTTCTCAACTGGGCGGCGTTCTCCTGCAGCTGCCTCACCTGCATCAACGCGGGCGTAGGAGTGGTCAGTGGGTCAGGGTTACCATGCCATCCTCTCATCAAAACAAGCCTAGGCCTTGTTTATTCCATGTATGTGGCTAATATGAGCAGCAACTACATAATTAGTATTACATTTGGGATAAATTTGAGATACATTTGAGATAAAGGGACCCATGGACACTTAAAAAAAAAGAGAATGCAGATAGATGAGATGTGTGAAGACGATGTGTCCAGGCAGGGGACGATGCACGGGTTGGGTGGGAGAGAGTCCCAGAGGGTGAACTGAGGGCCCGATCCCCAAAGGAACAGAGATCGGAGTGAGGAATGGCGTCTCAGGATGGAGGAGGCTAGACAGGTACCGGGGGGGGGCCAGGCCGTGGAGGGACTAGTACGTAAGGATTAGGATCTCCGATCTGATGCAGAACTTGACCAGGAGCCTGTGGGGTGGAATGAGGGCGGGGATGATGTGTCCTCACCCACACCAGACCCTGGCAGCCGAGTGCTGAAATTGCTGGAGCCTTTCCAGAGTTTGGTTGGTAACCCAGAACAGCTGCTCTCACAAGGTGAGGTCAATATCAAAAAATGACGTTCTAACCAACGTGAGAACTTTTTAAACATCTTCAACCCTTAAAATGTAGCAAAAATGCACTTTCAAGGACTGAAACGGTGCGTTTGCCACCACCCGAGTGAATCGTGCATCTCACTTGCCTGTGCGACTAGCAGCTGAAGGGCATGCTCGAAGGAGTGCATGAGTCTCTGCAGGGTGGCTGGGTTGGTGATGTTGGCTTGGCACGCCCTCACCTCTGGCAGCTGCTTCATCTTCCCCGCGATCTGAGCCAAGACCTACAGCACACAACGGCATCGTCACCGGCATCGCGGTAAAAATAGCAGCCGCCGCGTCACGGCCAAAGAAAACCGCCAGGCCGAGCGGGGGCGCGGACGGGGCCCCCCGGGCTGTCGGCCCCCGGGGGCCGTACCTCTTTGCAGTCGGTGAAGAACTTGTGCAGCTGGTGCGAGGCGGCCAGCATCTGCCGGCGCGTCTCCATCAGCTCCAGGAGGTCGGCCCACGACTCGTTCAGCCCGTCCTTCCACTCGGCGATGGTGGCGGCGTCCGAGTGGCCGCAGTCGATCATCTCGTTCACCATCTTGTTCACCTGCTCCATGCGCTGCTGCCCCACGCTGTTGGTCTCCGAGGCGAACTTGGTGAACTTCTCCTGGAGCACCTGGACCGCACACAGGGCGCGTCACGACGCATCGGAGAGTGAACACAACGGCGCCACACAGCGTACCGCGGCGCATTACACTGTGCAGTGTCTTGCGCAATACAGTTCCCCCCTGAAGGAAACTATTCAAATAACAAGAAACAATTAAAACTATTCCTATTAAATTAAATACTGTATATGATTTTTTTCCAGATTATTGAATTTGACAGAGAAAAATAGGAAGTTAACTAGCGATTATTTTGTCAATGAATCTGTTTTTTATTATACATATTGCGTATCTCTAGTTTTGAACTGTAGGACTGAACTAAAGACATGACTGGCATTTTCTTGACAGTCGAAATGATTGATCAAGAAATGCTGTACTTGGCTGTCAAGCAATGTCAGGTAGCAGCCTTCATTTGCTTCTAACTTTTCAAATGTACAGTATGAGTAAGTGTATGAATGCATTTTATGAATGTACAATTGTAAAATATGTAAAAATGCAAAGCGGAAATCTTCATCCCAGTCTCATAGAAAGACGTACCCTGGATACGTTGGTCCGCAGTGCAGAAACGTACAGGAGTTACAATAAAGGCCCTTACATTGTGTAACTGTTTTTTCTGCCTCATCTTTCCCTATCTATTTTCCTATCTTTTCCTATCCTAATCTGTCCGCCATGTTTTTCTTCTTTCTTGTTGTCACGGCCCACATTTCGAAGGTCACGTGACTTGGACGCAAAAAGGTAGGAAAAGATTAGGGAGAAAAACGTGACAGATACACAATTTAACATTATTGTAACTCTTGTATGTTTTTGCACTGCAGACCAATGTATCCAGGGTACGTTTTTTCTATGAGACTGGGTTGAAATCTGATAAAGCACTCTCAATATCTTAATTTTTGCGAATTTCAGAAAAATCCTTCAGGAGGAAACTAGGCAGATGCACATGTTTACTGTAATACTATTTAAATAGTAATCGTAAAAAACAATGTTAAAAAGGAATTCAATCTGACACTCACACCTAGGGACAATTTACAGTCTCCAGTTGACCGAAAGACACATGTTTTTGTACTGAAGCAAAACCCAAACACTCACAGGAGGGGCATGATAGCTCCACACAGAAAGTAGTCCCTATTTGTTTATAATGCCATTGTGAAATGGGTCACATAGCAACTATACGAACGTGGTTCAGCTTTCACCCACAAACGACTCGGACTGTTACGGTTCGATATCGGCAGAGATGGTGCGGCTGGACTGACCGTGACATCCTCCAGGTCTTGGCCCAGCTCTGTGGAACTGGCCACTGCCTCTCGCTCAGTGATCCACCTCTCCAGCTCCTCCACATCCTTGTTTAGCTGATAGAGCCAGTACTGCTGCTCCAGCCGGGTCTTCCTGTGCTCCACCATGTCCTTCAGGGACACGTACAGCCGGTCTATGTGCGACTGCTGCTTGGTGATCTGCTCACTGGTGAAAAATGAGACACGGGAACAGTATGACAATGTCATCCCGAATGGATCCTTCCTCATGGGGTCAATCTAATGGAGGAAAACAGCATGTTTTCCTCTTGTCTGGGGCTGAATGAGTGTGTGCTTTGCTTGACTGCGGGTGTGATGGCGGCTCATGTCGCACCTTTCTGGGTGACCAAGTTCCAGTAGATGCTGGCACTGCTGGGACAACATGCCCACTGTTTCTGCATACGTCTCTACTGTTTGCTCCAGAGCCAAGTGGGCCTTCAGGAACTGCAGTGTGCTTGCCTCATCCTGACAAATATCACAACGATGCTGGGACTCAGGTTCCACATGTCTATTTGGGAATCGTGCCAGACTGATCAAACGCCACAGATCATCGCGATCGGGGCCTCTCCGTACCGTGCCTCGCTCCTCATTGGCCAGCTGCAGCTTCTGCCCGGAAAGCCAGGATTCCACCTTGGCCGCCTCGCTGTAGTACTGCTGGGACTGCAGCGCAGCGTCCAGCATCACGGACCTCCTCTCCGTCTCCAGCTGCAGGACCTCCCACAGCTGGCGCACGTGCCCCGCCCCCTCGCGCACAAACTCCACCTCGGGAGTCCTGAGCGAGGCGATGATGCCCGCCCGGTCCAGGACCTCCTCCACGCGGGCCCGCCGCCCCGTCAGCTCTCTCTGGAGCGTCTGCGGGACCGATCAGAGGTCAGTTGCCACGCCTGAGCAGGGCCGGCAGGGTCGTGGTGCGGGCGACACCCACCTGGTTCTTTTTGACATGCTGCTGTACGCTCGGGAGGTTATTTCCGTAATCCTTGCAGGAGGCCACGGGGAGCCTTTCCTGAATCCATAGCTATCAAGCAACCAGTCAGGTTAATACATTTTCAGAATGCGAATGTTTGGGATGTGCAGAAATCGACGCCATGGGGTGACAAATACTGAATTCTCGAACATGCTACATGGCACCATGATGCCACACGACCTGATGCATACTCCCCCTGCAATGAATTTGTAACAGGGGGTGAAGTAGATGTGTGTGTGCGCGCTCACTATTTCGTCCTCGAGGTCCTGGGCGACCTGGTGCATCTCCTTCGAGGCCAGCAGGATGCGGCGCCTCTCCTTCAGCGGCTCGATGAGGCGGACGATGCGCGTCTCCACCCCGCCCGACTGCTCGCCGCCCTCCTTCTCGCCCGCCATCAGGCCCCGCTGGGGCAGGCAGACGCCCTGCAAGCTTCCCAGCTCGCCCACATCCTTGTAGAAGTCCCCTATCTGAGACTCCATGGCCTGCGCCAGAAGGGAAAAGGGGAAGGTCATGTTATCACCGTGCGGGACGGACAAACGCAGCACATCTGCCCTTTTTTTCCTTTTTATCGGAACGTCCCAGGGTTACGTGATGGGTGGTCCGCCTTTGAGAAAAGAAAAAGTTGCATTTTTTTGTAATGCCACCGAATCTCGTGTTTGGGAACATGCCACAGCGGAGGCCTCTGGGACGGATGACAGAGGTCTGAGAAAAATGACATGAACGGCAATGAGCTGAAGTGCGCACTCTGTCAAATGCAGTGGCCTCATCAAGGCCGGAGAGGTTTCAGTCCAATAACTGCCTCACATGGATGAATGTTCAACCAAAAAAAGAAAGTCTGTTTCCTTTCTTACTTCCTTCTTACTAAAGTCTGTTCTCCTCCTTCTTAAAAGTCTTACCTTTTAAAGTTTTACTGGAGTATTTCGTTTTTATACAGCTACATTTATTTCTGAGAATAAGACACCTCACACATGTAAAATATTGCTTACTGTTAAAACCACAGGCACCATCATTGAACCTCCCTAAATAACTTTCCATCGAGGCCTGAGGCTGAAGGTTTCGTGCTTTTTGTCACGTGCACTCCATTCATGTTTGGCGTGGGATGGAGAGTGACACACTCCCGGGGTCGCGCTTAAAGACTGAGGCGACACAGAAAATTGGGAACAAGCTTAAAAAAAATCTATACTTCAATGTAGAGAGAACGGTCGTGAGAAATGACGTAAAAGCGGAATTCCAAGTGTAATCAGGCGGCGGTCACCACCAGAATCATTTTCAGCTCTCTTTAATGTGTGAAACAGTGAAGCACAGTGCACGAAAGCATCGTTAGCATCTCCCCGAGTGGAGCCTGGAGGGACCCGAGACTTGCCTGGAACTTCTGGAGCTGCTCGTTGAAGGTGGGCAGGTGGTGCGCCTGCTCCAGCTGCGGAGGCTGCTGCTCCAGGTGGGAGAGCTGGTTGTCCAGGTCCGAGTAGCTCTTCACGGCCGGCTCCGGCTTGTTGTTTTCAAAGAGCTGCCGGGCCTTGGCCTTGGTGGTGCTCTCCAGGTCGGACCAGCACTCCCTGATCTCCTCCAGCTTCTGCTGGACCACCGGACGCAGCTCGGGCTTCTCCTGGATGAGCTCCTGGCCCTCCTGGAGAAGGAGCGCGAGAGCTGTGAGACGGACTGCGCGTTGCCTTTTCAGACCGATCATACTGCCTCTTCCACACATTAGACCTATCCTATTCAAAAGTGACATTATACGCCGGAGCATCGTTTCTTGGCTGAGTGGGTTCTCGCTCCTCACTCGGAGACTCCTTGAATGTCAGCTTTCGCTTCAAGGGAAGCTTCAACCCTTGTCGCATCACTTGGTACCAGAAATCTGTCAAGTATTCAATTGCTGACCACCATTTTAGATGCAAACCCCTCTTGACACTCGTTGTTTACTGCCCTGTCATCCCCAAACGCACGCCGTACCTGAATGCATTATGGCACTCTAAAAATTAACCTGCGGACGCTGCTCCAACACGTTTCGCGGCCTACGCTCTTTCGAGGGGGCACGGCCAGAACAGTGTTTCACGGGGCTGAAAGTGAGCGGCTAAATTCAGTTTTGTCCCCCGAAATAGCTTGGGAAAACGCGGCTCCATGCCAAGGCCGGAGCCCCCCCACCCCCCACCCCCACCCCCTCCCGCTTGTAGAAAGGCAGGTGTATGGAGCAAAGTTTAGCCTGGGGCTGACCTAAAAATCATGCATGGCAAGTCTAATAAAGCCCCGCTCTGTCCTTTGTCTGTGCACTCCCGCTCCTCTCTCCCCTCCCCTAAATCGCAGGCTTTGTTCGTGACGTGATCTGGATGAGGAGATGCGGAGAGATCAAAGCTCGTGGCATTCTCCGTAGTGTCAATGAAGCTCTCCCCTGAAATAGATTACTCGTGGTCTCCTCCCCTATGTAGACTTAGGGGAGTAGGAGGTACTTCCCTGTGACAAGATTGTGGGTATTTTCGCATCTGGCATCCAGCATTGAGCTCGCTTGCAGCGTTCATCGCAATCATCAAGCACCTTATATCGTGTCTGAGAGATTTTAAGACGATCGCGGTTTTGCTGGTATACACATGTATGGATATGCGTGACGATGAACGATGCATGTGCTGTTTGCCTGGCTCGTACTGGAGTCACACCAGTGCATTTGATGGATTTCATCTTCTAAATTCCCTTCTTTATCTCTCACAGAGAGCCGGACCTATATCCTATGGCTTTCATAATGCAGTGCTGCATTCCTCCTCTTGGCACAGGCGCTCTGCTTAACTGCTGCTAGCGCTCGCTCTCTCGCATCTCCCTCTCTCTCTCTCTCTCTCTCTCTCTCTCTCTCCCATATTTCCTCAGCCTCGCTCTGCCTCTCATAATGCAGAGCCAGCAGAAAGCAGGTCTCTCTCTCTCTCTCTCCCTCCCTCTCTCTCTCTCTTGGCTTTACTGACACACAGAGTGAGGCAGGGGGAGAAGAAATCAGAGAGGGGGTGGAGAGAGGACAGGAGGAGGGGAGAGTAAAAGAATAAGGGAAGCAAAAGGGGGAGGAATCAAAGGTTTGTGGAACGAGACTGGGACTGGGGCTGGGGCTGCGCTACGGTCCAGGCACAGTCGGATCCAAAGGGCATCGGTGAAGTGGACGTCTGTCGTCACGGCCGACATGGGGCTCACGCTTTAGCGCTATCTTAGCGGCTGCCACACATGGATTGTGCTGCTACGGCAGCACTGTGTTGCCAAATTCTGCAGGCTTTCTCGTAATGCTGATGCAGCACAATGAAATAGTGGGTGGGATTAAAGAGCTCCTTTCATTCCACCGAGACGGGCGACAATACATCCACACCTAGCGTGTGCATGAAAGTGCCGCGACGCAACCTGTACCTTTATCCAAACAGCGAATCAAAGAGAAGACTATGAAATAGCAGAACATCCTCACTCCCAGCACACATCCAAAATACGACTGTAGCGAATCAATGGATCGTGATCATGCAGTGAAGGTACCGGCCTTGTTGATGACCTGCTGTTCCTCAAGCCCGGCCCTCAATACGACATCAATGGCTGTGATGCGGGGGACCAGACCGGCAAACTCTCAACTTTGACTGGACGTGCCGTTATTGACAATTAGGATATTGTTTTTCCAGGACCACGCAACAGCCACTGAAGCATGGGCAGCATGAAACGATAGTAGCAGAATCTTGCCTTTCCTGTTGGTGTTCATGAGCTGTTAACATGACCAGTGAAATGATTGAGAGTTGAGATGGTTTGGGCATGTACCGAGAACTGATGGTGGATGTGTTCAGGCAGAGGATGCTGTAGATCGAGTTTCCAAGAAAGGGGAAAAGAGGAGGACCACAAGAAGAGGAAGACCGTTTGTTTGCAAACTGCAAGATGCTGGAATATTTGCTTTTAAATATGAAGCTTCTTCAATGTGTTTAAGGACATTTAAGACTCTGTTCGACGCAACATGATCATTTGTAGTAAACCCTTTGGATTAGGAATGTATAGTCTCAAATGATGTACCTGAGATGTAAAATGCAAGAAAAGATATGACAAAAGATCGGAGGATTGATGAGTTCAACCTAATTATCGAATAAAGCTAAACGGAGTTAAGCAAATGAGGCCAGTGAAAAACGTATCTACCCCGTGACCCTATGACTCGGATTGCAATTGTGCGAGTGTTTCGACGAAGAGGGCGGACACCACAACATCCAGGTAATGGGTAAACTCTGCATTAGGGAATGGTGTATCTTTACCACTGAACTGGTTCACTTCTCGCGCATCTGTTGATAAAACGAAAGTAAGAAGAAACTGTGCTACTGAAAGTCTTTGAACGCTGAGGTGCTTTCACTGGAGGAATCTAGGAGATGCACGAGCGCAACATGACCACAAGGCTCACCTAAGACAGAAACAGCGTGCTGGAATAGTTACTCCATCCCTGTAGCACATACAAGTGCATCAAACACACGCTGGAGCGTGTTTGCAGTCGCTGGTTCAAAGCAAGCACGTGCAGCTTTTGCATTGGGCTGCATAAACATACACATATAACGTTAACTGTATTGCATACATGATACTGTTGTGCTGCAGGAGCATGAGATGACGTGTCTGTATTCATCAGTGGGAGTGATTCAAGATTTTCTTTGCTGCTTTTACTGTATTTGAACGTGAGCTATATCTCACGCGCACACACGTCATTGGACCGACGTGCGAGATGTTGGTGACGCTGTCCTCTGACCGTCATCTCATTTCAGTGGTCCCACCGGCAGACCATTCCGATGCGAGTTACCGGAACAGCTGGCGCGTGACGATATTGGAGGGACATTCGCATCACCTCAACTCATGCTGCACGGCTCTAAAGGTAAAACCCCCGGCATTACCGACCACGCCGGTTCCATGGCAAAGCGCAGACGCTCGACCACGGCGCATCATGCCTGGCAGGAGATTGGTGGCTTCTCCCGTCCCTGTTTTACAGGCAATTAGATGCAGGCGGTCACACTGAGGCGTTGCCACAAGTTCGCTGTTCAAAGAGCTACCTTCAGTCTCTAGCAATGCAAGCACTACCTCTTCATACGTTACCAGGAAATAGATCAGACAGAGCTGCACTTCAATGCTTACTAGCATGGCAGAGTACACAGTGACTGAGGTGCTCTGCGTTACCCTGTGACCATGTGTCCATAGTTCATCGTCAGGACCTTAACTGCTGTAGGTTTTGCTTTATGCAACACGTCCTCATGTTACAATAAATAGCTTCCTGAAACTGCGGGAGTTACAATCGTTATTCCGTCCGTGTTGGAACTGCTGCCTGATGTCACACACTGTGCACACTGTGCGTGGTTTGACGCCGGGATGAATGAAAGTAGTCCATGAGACCGCAACGCTGTCAAGATCTGTCAATGGCACTCGCTCATGTCACATGTTTTTGCTCTCCTTGTCCAAATCGTGGGAACGCCTCGCCCGACATCAGCACATGAAAACGAATGAAGCAACGCATCGGCGAAAGAGAATTGCACTCACAATCATCAGGATGACTGACACCTCATGTGGTCCTATCACGAGCTCCAGACCCGTCACGCGTCTGCTATCATCGATCACCGCGGTGACGACGCCGCTTCCCGCACTCGTGTGAACCCGTGGCGAAGCCCCGGCCACTGACACCGAGGCCCAGAGCTCCGCCGCCTGCACTGCTTACACGCGCGCTCCTGTTCAACCACCTCGACCGAGGGACGGGCGACCATCGCCGACAGACTTACGCGCTGCGGTCTCGGTCACTCAGCCGCCGATTCACTGTACGCGCCCCGGCCCGGGACCTGAGGTCCGCCCGTCCACCGAGCGTTGACCCCCCCCCGGGCCCGCGCTAGGGCCCGGCGGAAGGTCAGCCGGCGCCGAGCCTCCCGCTGTGGCAGAGGGGCAGCCGCAGATGCCGCGCATGGGGCCGCGCGCCTGCTCCGTGTGCTGAGTAAGTGCACTGCCAGGGAGCAGAGGCGAGGGGCCGAGGCAGGAGCCCTTTCCAAAAGGACGCCGAGTTCTCCTGCCGAGTGGCAGGACGCGGCATCATCTTTTCTCTCTCGCCGTCTCTCAGGTGACAGCGCGCGCAAGGGGGGGGGGGGGGGGGGGGTGGGGGAGAGAGAGAGAGAGAGAGAGAGAGGAGGCTAGATCGAGCGGCGTTGGCGAGGCTCGTATGTAGTGGCTGCAGGGAGGAGGCACCGGGGAGGAAACCTCCGAGGGGCAGACATCTTCTGCGCTCTGTGTCAACCCTCACCCCCCACCCACACCTCCACCCCACCCCCCGGTTCACTTATCTAGCGTTCGGCACGAAAGGTTACACAATACGCTGATGATTCAGAAGTGGAAGGAGTATCCCGTTTCGGCCCCGTTTTCATTTCGAGCTGAGACGTCAGTCTGGGCGGAGGAGCCGCCCGTGTTTCGCGGAGAAACTGCGCGCTCAGCGAGGCCTCGGCCCGCGTCCTTCGCGATTCCACATTCAGGTTTGACGCGGCGCACGCGCGATCGGGGAGGCCGGATCGCAGGTTACGAGGCACGTTTGGTGACAGGGGAGGCATGCTATACGGCCGCGCTCGTCAATGGCTCCATTGATCACCACCAGGGCTCCGCGTTGCACCCTCCCCCTTCCCACTGCATGGCTACCGTAAACGATCCCAACAGGGCAAAACACCAGAATAAAACCAGGGATGAGTCCGGCGGAGTCAGCTTCTGCGGCTGCCTTCGAGGTGCGATAGGGAGAGACCATGTCACTGACTTGTCACGCCCAAGGAATGTTTAACAGACTTCGAGAATACCTGGTGAAACATGTTTCATAACGTCGATCTCATTTAACACTGTGCGGCCAACATGAGCAGATTTTGGCTCAAGCTATGTCAAGTTATGCCGCTTTTCACGTTACGTCCTGCTTCTCTTCTCAGTATTTTGTGATATTCTATAGATTCTATATCACGAGGATGTTGAAGTGCAAACCTGCCTGATACACAATATCACTATGTGACCATATCGCCGGTCCTCCATTTATAAATCAACATGCTTGTTTTCGTCTTCGGCTCAACAATGCCTGTGAAAAGAATTAAAAAGGCAAAACTAGGGCCGAGAATAGCTGCAATACAGTAGATAATGCTGTGGGCCCTGCACATAGAAAATGAGTCACTATACAACCATGCATGAGAGAAATGCAATTGCATTTCAAATCCCAGAAGAAGAGAATTATTTGTCATTCCCTAGAAAAATCCATAACCCTGTCTGAATGATTATCAAAACCTATAGACGAAATGTTCCATTGTTTCGGCACCAGATCCATACCATAGAAACCGAACGAGAAAACCATGTCTGCACATTGCATGGCTACGCAGTGAGATGGGCATCGGCCTTTTTTCAATGCGATTCACCTCTCGTCATGTCTCGCGACCAGCATTCCGAGTCCGCACCACAGAATGTGACAAGCGGGATCAAGACTGCATCAAGACTCCAAACCTGTTTCCGCTCGACAACATTACGTCTTTTGCGGGCCCGTTCAAAGTTACTCCATCACTCACGGACATTCAAATCATGAGACAGCACTGTTCTCTGCGATCGATAAAAAGGATTCTGTCCTGTTGGAAATACTCAAAGGATCGTGATTTGCCCAACGTAAACGTGTTAAGAGCCGCAAGGTGAAGTCAGGTGAGCTAAAATCTGAGCCCTTACTGACTCGCAAAACCCATATCAACGAAATTGTGACTGAACTCGCTGGAGGCATCAGTGGGCTCGAGGGTGGGGGCATGACCAACTTTGAGATGCATCCTATGACATGGACCTTAACGAGCATGACTCCATTGGGTGATATACGGTCGTGGGCTACGTCTTCAAGGACCAGGGTTATAATTGGTTACACCGCTCTCACGTAAATATTTAATAATACCTTTTGTGCTGCAAAAAATAATGTGTAAAAATCTATACAGTCTAATGAATTTCTTAATGTATTCAATAAGAATGAATAATTGAAACACCTCGAAATGTCAACAAAGCCTCTCAGGATCCTGTCGCAGATGTGAATGGATCTTAGCGAGGGTAGAAGTTTGACAAACTCCACCAACACCGTAGCTGCATTATTTGGGCTTTTTTTTGGGACCATTTTGGACTTAAGACTTTTAGACACTTTGGATAATCCCATCACATCGCTATTCCATTTCAGGTAAAGGCTGACGGGAATTCATAAGCCAAGGCGTCGGTTCCCCAGCACAAGCGAGAACGCTGGATCTCAAATACGGCTTACAGAACACACCTAGTCCACCTGGAGTTATCCCTGGTCCAGCTGTGGTCAGTGACACGCGCGGCAGAGGGCTAGCCCCGGTCACGTCCGCCGACGAGAGGAGATGGATGGAAACATTCTTTTGACTGGGGACGACCATGTGACAACAGCGGCGAAAACGGCCCAGACCGCGGCTCCCTCTGACATTTCGCTGACGTTCACACGACGCTCGGGGTGGGGGGGGGGGGGCGAACGCTAAAGAGCACTTCCTGGTTAAACAACATCACTTCGTTCATTATACAACATCGCACATCTGCGCCGTTTGCCTCACGTCTGCAGCGGGGTTCGAGACGGACACCGTGCCAAAGAGAGGTCCGGAGATGCTCTCTGACTCTCTCTCTGACTTTCACCTGCCAAACGCAATGTGCCGGTAGCGGAGACGGAGCCTCGTTGGCTAATTTGCATCTCAAGAGCCCACCTGAGCATCGCCCGGGGGCAGAACGTTCTGCGTGGATGGGACGTCGCCCTGACGGGGCAGCAAAGCATGATGGGAACGCGGGGCAAAAAAAAAAAAAAAAGCCGAACCGAGTTGTTTCCTTGATGTGGAGTGGGCGGATGTCAGCCAGGTGGTCCGGCGAACACGTAAATAAAGCGGCGAGGCCAGGGATGTGCCTCCACTGTGCGTGTGGCCTTCACCGCTGCAAAGGTTACGTGTCCTCTGTGTGTTTCACCGTAACCTCCAGAGACAAACAAGGAAATTCAGGTTCTGCTCTCTGTGCAAAAAAAAAAGACCAAATGGGAGCACAGGGATCATGTGAATCATGCCACCTGTGAATCTGGAAGCAGCACGGCCATTCAAGCGATGCACTGTAACCTTGAGAATGTAATTCAGGATGTCCCCAAGCCAAATGATGGTGTGAAAGCCGGGAGATGACATCCCGTCCACTTTAACCTACTCAGTTGGACTGACACCACACCCACCATCCCCACTGTTTCTCAAGCCACACGCTCTCTGTCCCTCCAACTCACCTGCTCTGCTTCTCTGACCTCCCATCCAGCATCCCTCCCACCCCCCTCCCCCTCCCCCCACCCCCCTCATCATCATCGTGCCCTGGTCACCTCCACTCACCTGTTCTATCTTGGCCAGCCATTCTTTATTGCGCGCCAGCTCCGCCATAAAGGCCTGGTGCTTCAGCCACTTCCTGTGTAGCTTTTGAGCCTCATCCCGTGCTGTGTCTCGGGCCATAAGCATCTTCTCTTCCACCCGCTGTCCCAATCACTCAGCTAGGGGAGACAAAAATAGCCACCATCAGGAGCCCAACGCTCGAGCCAGCCCTTCTCCCCCCCCACCCCCCCACCTTTCCCACAGGACGTCCTGCCTGCCTCGATGCGAGAGCTGCCCGCTCTGCTCTGCAGGGGCCTGGGTACCTGTGCTGTCACCACCCGCCCCAACCCCTACCAGACACCCTTTTCTGAAGGAAAAAAAAAAAATCAAGATAAGCACCTCAGCAGCAATGAAAGCAATGGAAGCACTCAAGCCCTTCCTTCGGGTTGCCCCTGGGTCCTCATGCCCTACTGCTTCATGGGTCTTGCGGTCCTGATGCTGCAGTGCCAGTGCTAGCCAGTCTCAGAGAAGGCAAAAAACAACCAGCGAAATAGAGGAAATGCGCCAATGACAACACTGGTAAAGAATGACACACACATCCAAGACTCCTCGCAGGCTGTGGGTTATCTTCTACCCCCCCGGATGCCGATTACAATCCAGCCCTCAAGTGGAGGTGTCGATGTAGCATAGCCACGGCGGAATCTTTCAGCTGGGGCAAACCTGACCATCCGCCACTCGCCAGTCCCGGTCAATCTGTAGTCCCGTCTAATGATGCCGTAGACGGGAGGAGGAGGAAGAGTTGGAGTGGGAGGAGCGGGGTGAATGGGATGCAGAGGTAGTGCAGAGGAGGCCGGATGGACATGAGCTATCCCCTCCCGAAACGCATCGCTCCCGCCGCTGCAAGAGACGCGCACGCAGGCTGGTGCGGGGCAGCACACTTATTTCCTCGCCTCAGTTCCCCTTCCCCGTGTCCCCGAACAGCTCAGCCGTGGTTGGTGCATGCTGCTGCAGTCCTTGCCTCTCAGCTACGCTCCCGTGTGTGTGCGCGCGCGCGCGCCTGCCTGCCTGCGTGAGCGTGCGTCCGTGTGTGTGTGCGCGCGCGCGCGTGCGTGCGTGTGTGTGTGTGTGTGTGTGTGTGCAATCACAATCAGCACTGCAGTGCCGGAGCAGAGAGGAGAGGAGAGGGGAGAGAGAGAGGGAGTGAGGGAGAGAGAGAGGGAGAGGGAGAGGGGAGGAGGAGGAGGAGGAGGAGGAGGGGGCAGCGAGAGGAAAAGGAGGAGAGGGAGTCAGGAGAGGAAATGGAGAAAGGGGGAGCGCCAGAGCAAAAAGAAAAAAAAAAAGAAAAAAGAGGGGAAAAAAAGAATCGGAGAGCAAGTCAAAAAAGGGAAAAGATGGTGTTGGTGGGGGGTTAGTGAAACAGAGAAAGGAAGAGAGAGCCTGCGTCATCCCTCAGTGTCACCAGGGACATTTCTCTGCACTAGAAATGACTGCACTCGGAGCAGGAGCAGGATTTGGGAAGGAGGGGGAGGTGTCGTTTTAAAACAGCTGAATGAGAGGGAAGGAAGACGCATGCACACATGGTCCACAGTGCAGCTGACTGATATGGATCACTCTTCAACCCCCCCCCCCCCCCATCCACCTCCCCCCTAAGAGGGACCTGCATGTGATCCTGCTGCTGCAAACATGTCATTTGGGAGCGGGAGGTGCACACGTTTTACTGACTCCCACATCTAAAATTGCAATTCAATGGGAAAGTGTAACGTCATCAAAAACGCGTTTCGAGCCCAGCACCCGTCTTAATCTTCAAAAACTGTTTTTTTTTTTTTTTACACCCTGTCCTTCATCAAACTGAATCATGGCATCCAGGGTTTGATTAATGTTTCATGAATAGAGATTGAAGTGGAGCACTAACCCAAACCACCAAGTTCTGCTCTTACGGCTGCTCATGTGATTCCTTTTTATTTATTTATTTATTTAAACCAAATTTATACCAAATATTGTTACTACACCAGACACTATATTATGGTGTGAATTTCATCATCAAATCACAGCAGGGGGCACAGACCTCGTCTGACCCAAATTTTGACAAAATGTTTTTTCCTACTTATCTGACCAGACCACAAAATGCACATCTGTATGGGTCTCTATGGGAGTATTTCAGGGGTGCCGGTTCATTTGAAACTACAGGTTTTGATTGTGCCCTACGAAATCTAGAAATTGCAGACCCCACGCTGCTTTGCACAAAAAAAAGTTATTGAGTCTTCAAAACCTCACACTGCAGTGCTCTCAGGCTCATATTATTACATTTACATAGTCTGGATGCGATCTGAGGGCATGTGTGTGAGCCTCACAGCAAGAAAAGGTATCATAACTTTGACAGTAAGTAAAGAAAAGAAGGAAATAATAAAAACTCAGAAACCACATGTTCAGAATCACTCCTCTAACAGTATTTATTTATCAGGTTGTAGCACAATCTTTCTCTCATTACCCACAATTACTATATCATGCGACTAGCATAATATTTATGTCTTGCGTTCGTAGCTAATATTTTCTGTTAAGCACTTTTCATGGTTGGCAGTGCAGGTGTCCATCTGCCTGCGTTGCTCCTGAACCATCATGGAGGTTGGCTGGAGTCTAACTGTAGCACAGGATGACGACAGAGAATACACAGCGGACAGGTTGCTAATAGAGCGATAGACTCACAGTGCATGCATTAATCCTATTTTTGGGCTATACAATATTCCGATTCCGACACCTCAAGAAGTCCAGATCCTGTTTTTTTTCAGTGCTGAATAGAGTGAATCTCCACCATGTTCTCCAGACCAGTAGTTCCAAACCTTTTTAACAACACAGTTTCGTGGAAGACTATACTTTCACAGAATGGGAAAGGGGTGTCTTGGATGTCTCCATGTCTGAGATTTACATGGCATCCGGTTCGTTTCAGAATAAAACACTCTTCGCAACGATAATCGTTGACCTCTTCGTCTTTCAGTGCAGCCCGGTATCAAACGACCCGCGCCCAGGTGCTGGTCCGCAGGGAGCCATCTAGTCACTAAGAGAAAAACATTAGGCCACACGTCAAAGAAATGCGACGGTAAATGATCATTTGTTAAGGAGCGCTTTTGTTCACTTCAGATTCAGGTCGTGAGGGCAACAGTCTCAACAGGAAACCACCTTCAGTGATTCACAAATGTATATACATACAGACCCAACAGTGCTAAGTCAAACAGCTCAGCTGAGTACAAGAAATGTAGCTGTGATAGCCAGTGATTAAGCCATTGATAATGTTAGGATGGGGATAGGTTTACGCGAGGCTAGGTAATTATTTGATGTGACATGACTGCGGAAACAAAAAGTCAGCTCTCAGCTGAACCATAGAAATGTTTGCCATACAGTGATATCAGTCAATTACATTGAAAATATGATATAATAAATATGATATACAAATACGATTCTAGATCATGAACGAGACGATATGACAATGTCCTACCGTCACCACAGTGAGGATGAAAACAAGATGAAGAGCTAGGGGGTAAAGCTTATTGGTCGGCAAACACTGTGAAGAGGACAGGGCAGCTTGTGAGGAGACAGGAAAAAAACATTGGACAAACAGGAAATAAATGTACAGTAGACATGACAAACAAGACAACTACCAAACCAAACCTATGTTGGCAAGGGACTCCCCCCCAGGGTTGGACAGACCGGACCTCTTCCTGGCTGCTCAGTGGGTGGGTGGTTGGGGCACATGGCAAGCCCTCACCTCGTGCACTTCTCACACTCGGCCACTAGGGAGTTGACTTCATGTGTGTTGGAGCGTGGTTAGGGGGCCCACTGGCACTCAGCCCTCTATTGGGCCTGCAGGTACAAGCTTAAAGCGATGGGGTTGTATGGGGACTGACTGCCATGTGGTTGTGACATTCACTTGCGCACACGCACTCACACACACACTTCAAGCTGTCACCTTGTTCTCACTACCCTTTATCCATATTCCTGACCATGTGAAGTATTCTGTTGCTTCTGTTGTCATTAAGGTCGTTAATTTGTTGTTTCTGCTGATGTAAACGTTTTCTTTCACCATCTTGTTTCCGTCTTCGTCGGTGCTGACGTTTCTGTTGTCGTTGTTGTCGCTCTTATTGCCGTTGTTATTGTTTCTGTCACACTTACTTGCAGTTGCTTTTCTGTCCTTTCCATCCACTCTTTGTCCCCAAGTCCGGTCCAGTTCAATCGACTGATCCAGAAATAGTAAAGTTAACATTTGTAAAAGAAATAATGTGAGGAGGCTTTTTTTTCCCCCATAACGTGGGTGGAGAATATTAAACTCTACAGCAATCTTTCGTTGAGAAAAATCTGCTCGGCGGTCCAAAGGGGTTCAGACCTTTGCTGTATGCCTAAGCTGCTGACAAAGACAGCTTAAAAACAAGAAACAAAAACAAAAACGAGCAAACCAAAACAACGAATTTCTGGATATGATGATGCTTCGTGGTATTTTGATGTAGGGTTAGATTTTTTTTTTATCGTTCCTAAACAAAATCGAATCTAACCCAAAAAAAAGTGCACGTGCAACAAGAACAAATGCAGTGCAAAAACAGCACTACAGGGCCAAAACATGGTATTCCCTGCTTTTGAATTGTTTGTACTCCATAGTCATGTTGGCTTTACGATGAGAGAATACTACTAAATTACAACAGAAAACTAGAGCATGTGCTTTGCCACTTCTATACAGTATATACTGTGTATTGGTTTTAAATGATATTTTGGGATTCTGGCTTTTTCAGGTTAAGGACACCCAGTGGTCTATCTCATTTTTCCTATGGAAGGAAATGCAGCCCGCTCACACCACCTTGTGGGGAGAGTAAAAACTCTTTGCATTCAGCTCCAGGAGACTATTTTTCATCAGAATGTTTCATCACTATATCACAACACACTTTGCACAGATGCCTGTGTTTTCCATTCTGCATGCTTTACATGTATTATTTTTTTCAAGGGTCAAGAGTTGGCATTAGAGGTGGCCAGTCATTTAAAATCATTCAAAATTTATGTTTTTTTCCCACAATACAAAGACATTTGCACAAGATGAAATACAATTTTGCAGAATATTTTGCAAATATACTTGGTGTTTGCTCATTTTAAAAAGGAAAGAGAAGAGAAGGTGAAAGAGAAGGTGACATCTGCTGTTCAAGATCTTTGCTAACAGGAAAGAAAATACATTAATATCAACAAATGATGAAAATTAATGATACAGCAGAAAAGAACTTTCTGCATTCTGAACCCCCACCTTCCCACGAACCACCACATTATGCCATTGACCTTCTTATTAACCCTGTTTTTGCAGATTTTCAGTAACTTATGACTGAGTGGGCAGTGTACGGAATTTGTAGCCCATTTCAGGAATAAAATGGACTGCATCAGATCAGATCATAGTTCTCAGCTAGTTCTTCAGCTCAGAAACTGGATCTCGAGTAAGTATGTGCATGTGGGTAAACACCGCAAAGCTTTGTAATGGTTGATACTAATAGGTTTGACATAGCTCTTTCTTAGCATGCTTTTTAGGTACCACTCCCACTTCCTTTTTGCAGAAGTGGAAACGTGAGTGTCGCCAACACAATCGACAATTGCGCTCTTACTCAGTTTCAGTGCCTGCTCATTGTCTTGTTTACTGATCACTGTTTATTCACTGGCTTTGTTGGTTCAAAGCCACCTTAGAGTACTGTATATCAGAGGGGAACCTTCAGAGAAGGCCTTGAAAATTGCAAACCAAAAAAACAATTAAATAATGTAAATTGAAACATGTACATATAAATATATACTATATTTATGATGTGAAATATACACAACTTTTATTTTTCATTTAATGCAATACATTTAATACATTGTCGCTCATCTATAATCTTAAATTAAGTTTACTGTCAAGTTCACATCAGCAATGAAAAGGTTACTGCAATGAAACATGTTATCCAGTTGGCTGGCTCTTGGTGAATTTGATGAATTTTGGGAAGGCGAAGCTATGTGTTTTGGTTTGGAGTGATAGGAGAATAGAGCAATCATGGTTTGATTTTGAGTGGGTGGGGCAAAAAAAAAAGACAGTAGGACTTCTTGAGGTCCTAACAGCGGGCAGGGTGGTGAGGGCGGTCGAGAGACGTAAGAAGAGAAATGGCGGAAGACAATGGTGTTGTGGCTAGCTTGATAGCTAGCGCCGCCATTTTCACGGCGGCCTTTCACAGAAAAAACGCATCGTAATGAAAAAGAAGGAATTCAAAATGACCTGATACAATCAGTGGCGGATGTTATGACCGAGCCAATGAAGGAGCAGGTGAGGAACGCGCCTTTATGTAACACCACTCAGATGTCATATTTCCTGCGTTACACCACTGATTCTGAAGGAGTGCTTTTTCCAGTTTGGTGATGTCAATGCTGATAAGCGCGCAGAAGCCATAGCTTGACAAGCTTTGGAGTTTCTGGAGGAATGTGCCTGCACCAAGAAGGAAATTGCCCAGTGTTACGATGGAGCTGCAGTCATGGCCTCTGGACTGAATGGGGTCCAAGCTAAAATAAAGGACAAAATACCACAAGCTCTCTTCATTCACTGTTACGAGCACTCTCTGAACCTCGTCATGTCTCAAAGTGCTGTTTTTTTTCACACCAGAGTGACTCCAACACGGTAGAACTTGTCATCACGCTTGATTTGCACTACGTATGAGCGGAGAGAAGAACTCTTGGATGTCTTTGAATTCATTATGGACAAACACAATGATTTTGATGATGCTGTGCACGCCGTGGATGGGCTTTCTTCTCGCCACATTCAACTCAGTGTTCGCCCACGTGCTCTTCGGGACCTTGCAGAATAAGGAGTGTGACATGCAGCTCCGTTTGTCCAGCGCCGATGACTTTTGCAACACCGCAGAGAGACAAAAGGCCAAATCTGACCCCGTCCATGAGGACACGGTGCGTGAAGTCGGGGCTCCCAGCGGGCACAGAGTTGGAGACCACCAGCAGTTGCACAGTGAAATCCAAGACATTATCACTCAGCTGAAGAACAGGTTCAAGGATCATGAAAAACTGATGTTCCTTGCCCTTCTGGACCCCAAGAAGTTAGTCTCATAGAGAGAAAACTTCCCCAGCCTCGTTGAAAACCACAGGCTGCACTTTGATCTCACAAGGCTCAAGACTGAACTGACAGTCATGCACAACATGGCTAGCTTTGAGGCAAGGAGCTCATCAGACCTGCCGCACTTTCTGACATTTGAAGGGCCGACTGAGAGCAAGCTGCAGCTGTGTCATCTCACCTGCCTGGTGCTGACCATCCCCATGTCCACTTCCTCCGGGGAGCGGAGCTTCTCGGCTCCAAAGTGCATCAATGCCAGAAACAGTACTGGACACCTGGGACAACGCCTGGGAGATTTGGCATTGATGTCCATAGAGAAAGGGCTTAGTTTGGAGCCCAAGTCCAAAGATAAACTTCATGAAGCTGTCATCGCCCACTTCACCGAGAAAGACAGACGAATGGACTTAGTTTTCATGCAAGCTAGGCCTGTGTTACAAACCATCTTGATTATGACAGTCTAATCCTGATTCTGATTGATTCTTTATTTCAAACAAAATCAGAAAATAGAAAAATTACAAGAGTGACAGGGTCCCAAATACAAGACCAAGACCACGCTTTTGAGCTCCCACCCCTTATTTATTACACCATCATTCCATATTCACAGCAAAACAACCTGAATCTGAACTCCATAGTTGTGGAAAACTGTTGATCTGGACAATTGCTGGTTATTTGTCATCTGCTAGCATCCCCTGTGGGGCAGGGCAACCACCGGGGACAACCACAAGGATTTGCAAGTTTTGTGGGGGAAACCCTGAAGTCATTAAAGTGTTTTATCCTTTATACCTTTATACTTAGAGCCTAGTCTCCTTAGATGCAGAGAAGACTCCTCTCCACACTGTATAAATTCAGATTTGGTGAATCCTTTATAACGTGAGTACAAACAGTAAAATCTCCGCAAGGCTCACCCTGCACAGAGGAATCATTCTGGGCCGTCCACTCTGTCGCTTTTTGCCATATTCATTGACCCGTAGGCTGCAGCCCACAGTCTCACAATCTGTCAGACACTGACTGTGGGACCCAATCTATTGTTAAATATATAATATACAATAATAATAATAATAATAAGATGATGATAATTCAGGTTATCCCCCATTTTGAACCTTAACAGTTGGTGCCCTGAATGGCCCTAAATAGGAATATCGAACCGTTGAAATGTTACAACATTACCGCGGTCATAGAACAGTGTCGCACAGCCCATTTGTTTATCAGTACAGTCGCTCCAATCAAACAGCCACATAAACCAATCACTGTCGTGACTGAGAGGTACCCCTTGTGCAAAAGGAAGTATATTCTCCGTTGGTACGGTACTGGGAGAGACAAGCATTACAAAGTCCAGAATCGCTCAGATCTCGTCTCAGTTTATCTGCTGCATCAATGAGCATGAAACCTATCCCAGCTATCCCACCGGAAACTGTGGGATCGCAGTGGCTCACAGTGGCTGGGAAAGAATGAAGAACAACTAGACTATCAACAGGGAGAGGACCCACATGCCGCAATGTACTTAATCGCCACACGAACCACGGCTGTCTCCTGCGCTGCCCTTTTGTGATCGTTTCTCGAGGGCACTCATAATCACAACTTCTTCCATCAATGAGTTTGACCTCGGACCCGGCAGCCAACTCTGAACTCAGTGCTGCCTCCCAGTGGACGAACTGCTCAACTACCACACCAACAGCAAGAACGCAGGGGAGTATTTATGCTCTGTGCACAGTCAAGTCTAGGTTCGTGCATACAAGCTACGCATGTAAAGCATGAATGGGCCTCGTGACGCCACATGTGCAACATGTTCATTCTTTCTTCCTTCTTCTTCTGAAGAAATCCTGTTTCTCATGCCTGAAAAATGATCAAATGGCACAAAGGTCCAGTTCCATGCTAGGCTGCCTCAGCTGCAAAATCAGGGGGCCACAGCAGGCCGCTTTGTTCAAAAGTACAGTGTATGTCTACAGATTTACAACTCTCACCAAAATGTTGTAAATACTGAAGAAACTTTTTTTTTTTTAACCTTTTTATTGCAGCCATTTGCCCTGATCGGTAGTCCAGTGGCTGATGTAACCATCAGATAATTCAAAGGTACCTCGCTTGAATGCGACTTTATCGCTGCATTAGTGAATTATAATAATAGGTAATTCACATTTTTAAAAGAGGTGGGGACAAAATTGTTCATGATAAAAAGTGGTGGGGACATCTCTTCAGTGTCCCTAGCTCATCTGACACCTCTCGCATGTTTTCATGTTCAAAACCGAAAATGTGTATCAAAACAACGGCGTGTGCTACGGCGTTGAAACTTCTGTTTTGCTTGAAATTGCCCGGCCCCAGTCACTGGAGCGCAGCAGCTACAATTCAGGTGCGTTCCGCCTTATTTGAAACGTGGGTCTCTCGTAGTAAGA
Organism: Karalla daura; assembly: GCA_029224185.1. Taxonomy (NCBI): domain Eukaryota; kingdom Metazoa; phylum Chordata; class Actinopteri; order Chaetodontiformes; family Leiognathidae; genus Karalla; species Karalla daura. The sequence goes on from CM055204.1 coordinate 2,478,601, forward strand.
CTATAATCTGACCGTACTGCATCAACTTTTTCCCCAGAGCCAATTCCACCCAAGCTCCAGCTGACAAATCTCAGTCTGCTCTTCTTCGACTGAATTGCTACAGGGATGCGCCGATCTGACTTTTTCAGTCCTGATACCGATACTGATACCGATACCAGGGCTTTGTGCATTTTAATTATGATTGCCATACCTTGCCATACAGAAGAAGCTGACATGATTGACTTCTACATTCATTTCATCACAAACATCTGCGCAAACACATCGGAGCTTGAGACACCTCATCGCTCGAACAATCTCTCCTTCAGTTTTTCCAGTCTTCGTAATTAAGTTAACGTTGCCATGTTGTCTCCGTTTGTCTCTGCAGATCTGCATGCTGGTCATTCATATTTTGGCATATTTTTGGCATCGTGTGCAACCTTTGCTTGGCAAATATAACTCGCCATGTAAGTTGTGGGCGCGGCCAGTGCAAAGTACGAACAAATAGCCTTTCTCTCTCTCTCTCTATGCTGCTGCTCGCTGTTTGTTTTCCACTAGCATGTTGTGTCTGCCTGGCGAGGCGTGTCCGTGGCGCGCTGTGTCCTGACACAGTCTGTCACACCGCGTCGTGCATCGTCACAAAAACATAGAAGTGAGGTGATGATACGATGAAGGCCCGGGGTTGGCCCTGTTACGCTCTGAAAAAATCATGCGAGGGGGCAGTAATTCCACCTCAAAATAAACGTGCAATTTCAGTGTAAAAAATGTAAGTTTGCTACATCTACTTAATTCAGCAAGTCGAACCAACTGGAAAATTTAAAAAAATCCGAACTTATTTTTATACTTGTTTATCAATATTGCGTCAGCTCAACAAGTCTCTCGCTCACTCACTCACTCTTGCTACGTAAATGAAGCTTGTGCACAGCAAGTCTGCTCTCAGGCCACGCCCCAGGAAAGGCGCAGCTCTTTGCTCCCAGTGGAAATAAAGGTGCATCGCGTTCATAAAGGAGCACGAAATGGCATAACTATTTTCATCATTTACTTCATTCTGCCATTTATAGTCTTTTCCTACCATATGCATCGCACTTTTTTCACATGTGGACTGTGGCTGTCGTGGGTGAACGGGGACGGAAAGGTGAGTACTGACAAATGTTATCCGTCGCCATCCTAAATGTGAGGTAAATGTGAGGTCGTAAGCTGTTGATTTGCACACATTGTCACGAGTTGTAGCGGTGTAGTTAGCCGTTTTGCTGCCGTGGCATTGTTGCAAGTCAAGAGATAGGTCACGCAGGTCATTTACGGGTCGAGGGACTCCTAGTCGCCATCTAAAGCAGTTTTTGACACATTTTGCGTCGTTTGGATGTACGTCGTTCAGTATTAAAAGCATGTAAGGTGACTTCCATCCACTCGAGCAAGCTAGCAGACAGTTAAGCTAGGTTGGCCTTACCGTCGAGTGTAGGCGGACCGCCATTTTCTGAAGCAGCAGTTAACGGCTGTCCAGTGAACATCTTCCACTTGTTTTGTGTTTAGATATCTAACGTTTCCAAGTTTATTGTATCTGTGACGTTGGCCACGCTTAGCTAATCGTGTTCATCTCAGCCGAGCATTTTTAAATTGATTTCACCCTGAGTTTTTTCCCCACATGTGTAGCTCAATGTAAGTCCACTCTTGCCGAACATTTAAATTGTACAGCACCAATTCAGACAATGAATTGGTGCAGTACAATTTGTAAATTTGAGACCCCCAGAAAGACTGAACGTTTGAAACACTATAGGTTGCGGCATGTGCACAGTGGACAATTTCTGCCATGTCTTCATTGGGAATGTTATGGCACTTTCAAAACATTAAAGTACAATTCTGACAACTCATATTCCATGTTGCTCTGTTTTGGGTCACACAGATCAGTGAAGAATTTAAAAGGATCACCGCTGCTAATCTGGAGTCAACTTTCATGGAGGATCTGGATCGGTGCATACCAAGCCTAACGTCCCTGGCATTGTGAGGAGGAGGAGCTGCAAAAAAGAAGATCCAGAGCATCATGGAGCTCCTTGAGGTTCATGAGTCCATATTAAGGGTTCAAAAAAATGAATGACATGAATTCCATTCATCTATGTTACCTTTTCTTCTTTCGGGAGTCTAATCCCGAGATGCTACATGAAACCTTTCAATAATTAGAAAACTTTTTATAAATTCTTTATCAGAACAACATGATTGAGACACGCCGAGAGGTTGCCATACGCTGCCTGGTGGTTTACCTTGGGGAAAAGGAGGAGGATCTTTTCAAATGTGTGGTGGGTAAAACTAAATCACTGTTTTTCTCCCCCAGCACGCCATGGGCCACGCTTCCCTCATCTATCTTTCTAATTTCTCACCTTTTCTCCATCTCTCTCCACTCCCTTTCTTCTTTTCCCTCTGACTTATCCCTTTATCTCTTTCACTCTCCCTTGATCTTTTCTTTTTTAGGACTTTCACTGTTCAAATGAAAATCGTCATGCAGTCGCACATGCTATTTGATGCATGATACATGTGACAGGTAAGAGAGAGTTGCGTATACCAGCTAAATGAAGGCCGAAATTCTGTACCGATAGTTGTGCACCCAGGATGCCGAAGACCAAACTGGAGCTCTTGAGAGTCAAGTGATGAAGATCCTAGTCACCGAAGGCACCACAGATCCAGCCAGTGCAACTATCATACCCGAGGGGACAGAAGTCGTGGATCAGTTGAATGTATCGAGGGCTTGTCCCTTGCTGATGGGACTCAATCTGAGCTGCCCGAGAGAGCTGGAGTACACCTTTGAGGTATTGCAAAAGGTCTTTGTTCGAATAGAAGAAAAAGGTCAAAGGTCACATGTCTTAAGCAGAAGCTGCCGACAATCATCTTTGTATCTCGTCACCGAACATCAACCGTGGTTCTCACTTGTACCGTCATGTATTGTTGTACGTGTGTATTGTTAATGTTTTCCCACACTGTAAGCTGATGTTGCTGTTAAATTCTGTTTTTACTAAATGGGTAGACCTATACTGTTAAAAGAAGCCATGTTAACATGTGTTTACTAAAATGTTGAATTGTTTCCCCTGACCAAGTAAATCAAGGTACTAATACTCAAGAACGTATGTCAACTATTTGTATGGACATTTCTGAGTAGAAAGCAACAAAAATTAAGTTATTATTTGATAATTATTTGATCTTAAGAATGTATTATATACTTTATTATATATTTACAATAATATATAATATCATATATTTTTATATATGAACATATATAAAATAAAAAAATGTAAAATTAAATTAGATAAAAATATAAAATAAATAAATAAATATAAATATATCTAATAAAAATTGAATAATCAATATTTGTACCTTAATATTTTTTTATTGTTTATTTATATGTTTTTATATTCATTTATTGTATATATGTAGATATATAAATATATTATATTATATTATTATATATTGTAATAAAATATAAAAAAAATAATAAAAAATATATAATAAATATAATAAAAAATATATAATATATACTTAAAATCAAACAATTATTAAATAATGTAAAAATAAAGTAATAAATAATAATAATTATAATAAAATAATGATGAATATTTATACATTTAAACACATTTATTTGTTTATTTATTACATTTATTATATATTGAAATATATAATAAATAAATACTATATTACATATTATATTAATTAATATTATATATAATAAAAATGTATAAATGTATATTTATAAATATAACTATTGATTTTTTCATATAATTTTAATTTAATTAACTTTAATTAACATTTAAAAACACACAAAATAATAATAATAATTAAAAATTATAATAAAAATAAATGTATAAATTTTATTAAATTATAAATTTATTATTATTATTGTTTGATAATTAATTTGATTTTAAGTATATTCTATATACTTTATTATATATTAATAATAATATATGGTGTGATATGTTATTAAATTAAAATAAATGAATAAATGAATAAATATATTATTATAGATAAATATATAATAAATAAACGAATATTATTTTATTTTGGTAATCAATAGTGTATATATAATAAATATGCATAAATGTATTACAGTATTCATTTTATTTTTTATTAATTTTATATAATTTCAATTTTAATTTAATTAATTGTAATAAATATTTAAATAAATAATATTATAAATGTGTAATAAATATTATATTACACATTATATTATATTAATTAATATTATATATATAATAAACATGTAGAAATATATATAATATAATTTTAATAATATCAAATAAATATATGAATAAATAATAACATATACATATAAATGTATAAATATTGTAATATATAAACATTGTTATTTATTATTATTATTATTATTTGAAAATAATTTGATTTTAACTATATTTCATATACTTTGTTGTACATAAATAATAATATATTATATAATATATATATATAATATGTAATATAATATTTATTTGTTTATTATATATTTATGTATATTATACATAAATATATTATAAATCTAAATAAACTAATATTATTTTATTTTTATTATAATTTTTATTTTAGTAATTAATATTGTATATATAATAAATATGTATAAATGTATAAAAATGGGTTTTACTTTATTATAAATTTCATATAATTAATTCTTTAAAAATATAATTAATTTTAATAACCATTTAAAAATAAATAAATAATACATGTATATTGTACGATATATATTTTATTATATATATACATTATTATATTATGTTACTATTATTAATTATTATTATATAATATTATTATATTATATAATATATATACAATATACAATGTATTATTTTTTGTTATTAATATATAATAAAGTCTAATATATGGTTCAAATTCAATAACGATCATATAATAAGACAATAATATCAAATAATAATAATTAAATATAACAATCAATATTTATACATTTATATTTATTATTATTCATTTATATATAGATATTTATATGTATATATGTATGTAATTATTCAATTTTATTATGTATATATCATAATTTGATTATTATTATAATAATTAATAATATATATATATACAATAATAATTAAATATATATATAATGTATGTATTTAAACATTTATTGCAATTAATTAAATTAAAATTATATATAAAAAAATAAAATGAATACTTTAATACATTTATGCATATTTATTATATATACACTATTGATTACAAAAATAAAAATAATATTCGTTTATTTATTACATTTATTATATATTTATATATAATATATTTATTTATTTATTTTTATTTTATATTATATATTATTATTAATATATAATAAAGTATATAAAATATACTTAAAGTCAAATTAATTATCAAACAATAATAATAATAATAATAAATATTGAATATTTATACATTTGTATTTATTATTATTTTAATTATTATTATTATTTATGTATTTATAAATATTTATTAAAGTTAATTAAATTAAAATTATGATTTTATTTTTAAAATCAATAGTTATTTTCATAAATATACATTTATACATTTTTATTGTATATAATATTAATTAATATAATATCATATGTAGTATTATATTTATTATATATTTAAATATATAATAAATATAATAAATAAACGAATAAAGATGTATACATGTATAAATATTCATTATTATTTTATTATTATTATTTATTACTTTATATATATATATATATTACATTATATATATATATATATATATATATAATGTTATATATATACACTATATTACCAAAAGTATTCGCTCACCCATTCAAATGATCAGTGTCAGGTGTCCTAATCACTTGCCCTGGCCCCAGGTGTATAAATTCAAGCACTCAGGCATGCAGACTGTGAAACAAGACATTTGTGAAAGAATGGAGCTCAGTGAATTCCAGCGTGGAACTGTCATAGGATGCCACTTGTGCTACAAATCCAGTCGTGAAATTTCCTCGCTCCTAAATATTCCACAGTCAACTGTCAGCTCGATTATAACAAAATGGAAGCGTTTGGGAACAACAGCAACTCAGCCACAAAGTGGTAGGCCACGTAAAATGACGGAGAGGGGTCAGCGGATGCTGAAGCGCATAGTGCAAAGAGGTCGCCGACTTTCTGCACAGTCAATTGCTACAGAGCTACAAACTTCATGTGACCTTCAGATTAGCCCAAGTACAGTACGCAGAGAGCTTCATGGAATGGGTTTCCATGGCCGAGCAGCTGCAGCCAAGCCACACATCACCAAGTGCAATGCAAGGCGTCGGATGCAATGGTGTAAAGCACGCCGCCACTGGCCTCTAGAGCAGTGGAGACGCCTTCTCTGGAGTGATGAATCACGCTTTTCCACCTGGCAATCTGATGGACGAGTCTGGGTTTGGAGGTTGCCAGGAGAACGGTACATTTCAGATTGCATTGTGCCGACTGTGAAATTTGGTGGAGGAGGAATTATGGTATGGGGTTGTTTTGCAGGAGCTGGGCTTGGCCCCTTAGTTCCAGTGAAAGGAACATTGAATGCTTCAGGATACCAAAACATTTTGGACAATTCCATGCTCCCAGCCTTGTGGGAACAGTTTGGAGCGGGCCCCTTCCTCTTCCAACATGACTGTGCACCAGTGCACAAAGCAAGGTCCATAAAGACGTGGATGACAGAGTCTGGTGTGGATGAACTTGACTGGCCTGCACAGAGTCCTGACCTGAACCCGATAGAACACCTTTGGGATGAATTAGAGCGGAGACTGAGAGCCAGGCCTCCTCGACCAACATCAGTGTGTGACCTCACCAATGCGCTTTTGGAAGAATGGTCAAAAATTCCTATAAACACTCTCCTCAACCTTGTGGACAGTCTTCCCAGAAGAGTTGAAGCTGTAATAGCTGCAAAAGGTGGACCGACATCATATTGAATTCTATGAGTTAGGAATGGGATGGCAGGTGAGCGAATACTTTTGGTAATATACTGTATCTATCTCTACATCTCTCTCTCTCTCTCTCTTTATACATATATATATATATGTGTATATGCATATATAGGGACCATCTTAAGCTTTGCATTGCTCTAGACCAAAAATGTTCTTAAAGAATTTCAAATGACAAAGTAATATTCATTATTTTCACCTAGTGAAATCAAAACCTTTGAAAAGCATTTCCTTCTGTCCACAAAAACATCATTTCTAGCTGTGCATGTTAGCCTTCACAATCGTGATGTTAGTCAGCACAACAATGTATTATGATTCAGAGGTGTGTGTGTGTGTCACATGGTCACCAGCAGGGTTTGCCATGTTCACATCATGGGCATATGTGTGAAGTACTGGTCACTTCTTGTTCATGAAGCATGTGTCAAACCACAGAAGTAAAGACCTTTTCTCCAAACGTCTTGTTTTATTCACGTTCTATACTTCCAGACTTTTGTTGTCATCGGATTCGTGCCTGTGCGATGGAATGAGAGCATCAAGGCCACCGAGGTGCACGTGTAAAACGAGAAAGTAAAAAGCAGCAAGTGTCACGGACAAAAAGAACATGTCAGAACCAAGTGTAGGAGAGGAGAACGGCCACGATAATGCAGCTGTGATGGCATTGTGCTGAGCAGCAGCAGATACGTTGCACGTGGGTCTAGGACTTCACTGGGTGGAGGACGCTGCACAGGGGGGTAGCGTGGCACAGCCAAACAGAGCAGGAGGGAGAGCCACATGCAGGTGACACACTCAGCCCGATTACAATGGAATGCTAAAGACATCCAGTCCAATACAGGAATTCCTATTGTTCATAATGGTGAATGATGATAATAATATCATTATAATTCAAAGGATCACAAAGTAAAGGTTACGGTGTCTTAGCACTGTAGCTTAATATCAAACCATTTAAATATCGCTAAACATCAATATCTACATATCTATATATATTTGTATGTATTATATATTTATATATTAGAGATTAATTAATGTTATTACTAGATATGTAATACATTATATATATAACATCATAATTAATATAATATAATTAATTATATATAAACATATAGTAATATACATACATATATATACATATACATATAATTTTAAAAAATAAATAAATAAACATGAATATAAATGTAAATATTTATATTCATTTACATATATATATATATATGTATACATATAAATATTGATTATTATGATTTTATTATGATTGTTCATTTATTATTATTATTTATAATAATAACAATATATAAAAAATCTAATTAAATGAATATTATTTTTTGTTATTATTATTATTATTATTATCATTATTATTATGTATTACTTTTTATTATCATTATTTGATAATTATTTGATTTTAAATATATATACTTAATCATATATTAATAATATATTATACAATATATTCATATAAACATACATATATAAAACAAATACATATATATAAAATAAATAAAATAATAATATAATAATAATAAATAAATCTAAAAATCAATCAATAAATATAAAGGTACACTTATTGATTTAGTTTTTTAATATTAATATTCATCATTATTTTATTATTATTATTATTTATTTATTATTATAATTTGGTTATTGTTTGTTTTATATAATAAATTTATATATATATATAATAAAAATTAATATACTATAATATGCAATATATTATTCCTTTATTTATTTATTATATATTTGTATTATATATATATTTAACAAATGAATAAATGAATAAATATGTATAAATATTCATTGTTATTTTATTATTATTATTATTTATTACTTTTTATTATCACTATTTGATAATTATTTGATCTTAAGAATGTATTAGATACTTTATTATATATTTACAATAATATATAATATAACATTTTTATATATGAACGTATATGAAATAAAAAAATATAAAATTAAATAGATAAAAAACAAAATAAATATAAAGGTATATATTAAAGGTATAACTAAAACAATTGGACAAATATTATATATAGTATTAATGAATATTATATATATAATAAATAATATGTATAAATGTATAAATATTCATTAAAATTTTATTATTATTATTTGATTTTATGTATATATTACATACTTTATTATACATTAATAATAATACATTATATATATATATATATCGATATGTATGTATATATATATACAAAATATATATATATAAATGTATACATATCGATTAAAATCAAATAATTAACAAATAATAATAATAAAAAGTAATAAATAATAATAATATAAAATAATGAATATTTATACATTAATACAAATGTACTCATTTATTTAATATATTTATTATATATTTAAATGTATATAATATAAATGTATAATAAATTCATTAATATTACATTACATATTATATGATATTAATTAATATTCTATATATAAATATATATTATATAATATATTATTATAAATATATAATGAAGTATATATATATATATATAATATACTTAAAATCTAAAAATTAACAAACAACAATAAAAAACAATAATCATTAATAGTAAAATAGAATAATCAATATTTGTACCGTAATATTTATTTTTTATTATTTATTTATTTATTTTTACATTCATTTATTTTACATATGTAGATATATAAATATGTTATATAATGTATTATATTAGATCATTATATATTGTAATAAAGTATATAATATATACTTAAAATCAAACAATTATCAAATAATGTAAAAATAAAGTAATAAAGAATAATAATTACAATAAAAAATGATGAATACTTATACATTTATACATATTTATTCGTTTATTTATTACATATTCAAATATATAATAAATACATATTATGTTACATATTATATTACATTAATTAACATTATATATAATAAATTATAATTATTAAAAATATAACTATTGTTTTTTTTAAAAAAATCATATAATTTTAATCTAATTAACTTTAATAAATATTTAAAAACACATAAATAATAATCATAATTAAAATAATAATAAATATAAATGTATACATTTTATTAAATTATACATTTATTATTATTATTATTGTTTGATAATTAATTTGATTTTAGGTATGTTTTATATACTTTATTATATATGAATAATAATATATTATATAGCACATTATTAAATTAAAATAAATAAATACATATATTATATATAAATCTATAATAAATATAATAAATAAACGAATGTTACTTTTTATTTTAGTAATCAATAGTGTATATATAATAAATATGCATAAATGTATTAAAGTATTCATTTGTATTTTTTTATTAATTCTATGTCATTTTAATTTTAATTTAATTAATTGTAATAAATATTTAAATAAATAAATAAATTATATATATATATAATTATTATAGTAATAATCATTATAATAATAGATGCATAATAAAATTGAATAATCATATACATATATACATATAAATATCTAAAAATAAATAAAAAACAACAATAATAATAATAAATATAAATGTATAAATATTGATTATTATCTTTTATTATTATTATTTTATTATTATTATTATTATATTTTTATATATATAATATGTAATATCATATTTATTTGTTTATTACATATTTATGTATATTATACATAAATATACTATGAATCTAAATAAACAAATATAATTTTATTCTTATTATTATTTTTTTATTTTAGTAATTAATATTGTATATATAATAAATATGTATAAATGTATAAAAATTGGTTTTATTTTATTACTAATTTTATATAATTAATTTTAAAAAATATATAATTAATTTTAATAAACATTTAAAAATAAATATATAATATCTGTATATATATTATACTAAATAAACAAATATTATTTTATTTTTATTATTTTTTTTTTATTTTAGTAATTAATATTGTATGTATAATAAATATGTATAAATGTATAAAAAATTTTATTGTTTTATTTTATTACTAATTTTATATAATTAATTTAAAAATATATATAATTAATTTTAATAAACATTTAAAAATAAATATATAATATCTGTATATATATTATACTACATACATTTTATTATATAACATTATTATATTATATATTTAAAATATATAATATATTGTTTTTTATTATTAATATACAATAAAGTCTAATATATAGCTAAAATTCAATAACGATCATATAATAAGACAACATCAAATAATAATAAAAGATAATAATCAATATTTATACATTTATATCTATTATTATTATCATTATTATTATTTATTTTTAGATATTTATATGTATATATGTATATAATTATTCAATTTTATTGTGTATATATTATCATAATTTGATTATTAGAATAATGAATTACATATATATATATATATATACAATAATAATGATTAATTATATATATATAATTTATTTAATTAAATATTTATTACAATTAATTAAATTAAAATTAAATAGAATACAAAATAAAAATGTATACTTTAATACATGTATGCATATTTATTATATATACACTATTGACTACTAAAATAAAAATAATATTCGTTTAATTATATTTATTATATATTTATATATAATATTTATTTATTTTAATTTAATAATATATTATAAAATATATTATTATAAATATATAATAAAGTATCTAAAATATACTTGAAATCAAATTAATTATCAAACAATAATAATAATAAATAATGAATATTTATACATTTATATTTATTATTATTTTAATTATATTATTTATGTATACTTAAATATTTATTAAAGTTACTTAAATTAAAATTACATGATTTTTTAAAAAAAATCCATAGTTATATTTATATACATTTATATTGTACATAATATTAATTAATATCATATAATATGTAATATAATATTTATTCATTATATATTTAAATATATAATAATATAATAATAAACGAATAAATATGTATAAATGTATAAACACTCATTATTATTTTATTATTATTATTTATTACTTTTTATTATTATTCGATTATTGCTTGAAATATATATATATATATATATATACATACACATACACATACATATATGTATATATATATATACATATACATATATATATATATACATATACATATATATATATACATATACATATACACAATATTAATTGTCCCGGGGTGGTGTGACAAGGAGTGAGGTAGGATATGTGGTTGGGGATGGGGAACAGAGACTGATTGTATTACATTGTATTACACTATTGTATTATAACCTGTGATGATACTCACACCTTCCCAGACCTCCCTCATGTTGCTGTCTCTCAGCTTCTGCTCCACCTTTCTCCTGTAGCCGCCCTTGGCTTCCCTCACACATTGTTCCACCTCCTGCTGTGCTGCCTTCGTGTCCCAACAAGACCGTGGTGCTGTAGCAAAGACGAACAAGATGCTCTCACGGCAAATCTGCTGACTGTTCAGTGCTGAGAGTTCACGTTCTCCATGGAAAGGCCTTCAGCTTGGCCCCGGGCCTTGCAGCCCCTGGGTACCCCCCACAGCTCTATTGAGGGGATGTCGTATCCCGGCTCTTCCTTTTCAGCATAGAGCCACCAACACCTCGCAGGAATAAGTGAGGAAACTGGCTCTTGGGTGTATATGAGAGTCAAACATGTATCTGAGATACGTCTATATTTAAATAAACGAATAGATTGTTTATGTAGATAACAAACACACTCTATACATACTCTGTTCTCAAAAGGAGTAATACGGTGGCAAGTAAGAAGTTAGACCTACCTGATTGTAGGTCTAAAGGTCAAAACGTGCCCACAGAGAGTCCAGAGCCTCTCTGTCCCCGGCCTCGAATCTTTAACCCCTGCAGCAGCTGCAACCGCTGACTGCCACACTCATGCTGCACCACCCGCTCCAACCCACCGCTGAGTGGAACATCTTTGCACAGCTAGCCTACATCTATCACAGAGCTCTGCACATACATACATACATACATACATACATGCATACATACATGCATAGATACATATATGCATGCCCCGTGTCCACTACATGGTACCGGGTTGGCTCTGCTTCACTCGGCGTGTGTGCATTTCCCTTACCTGGAATGTGTAACCGGTCGGGCCAAAACCACAATATCCCCGACACTTCGCATCCAGGGGATATAATTACTCCGAACTCCGACGAGGAAGACCTCGATCTTGTGTCTCGGTTGGAGAACTGAAGTCATAGACAAAATATGTTGACAATTTGTTGCTCTCTTTTTTGTTCGGGACCTTCCCAGTACTACTGTTGAACTTTGAGTCCGTTCTTTCTCACCACCAGGCAGAGGCCCACGAGTGGGCGGCAAAGTCCACTATGGGCCGCAAAGTATGATGAATGTTAAGGTAACTTTACAAAAGCATGTTCATTTAGAAACACATCTTCTGTTAAGCATATTTACCAGGGTGTGTTGTTTAAGTATGACTAAGTTTGCCCTGGAGTCAAAAAGATTGAGACTCTGGTTAAAATGGCACTTTATAATTCATTGCCTTTCTTTGTTTTTTTTTTATATAACTTTTGAATACTGCAATAAAAGTCAAAACAAATAAAAAGTTTGCAGCCTGAACGAGCTGATGTTGCACCGCACCTTGGCTTACCTACGAAAAAGAGTACTAATAAGGGAACAAAGTGCTTGTTAGTAACTGAAAATGTCTAAAGTAAACAATGCCATGCTGTATGTGAACATACAGTAGGTACACTGATACAGTGCGAGTGCAAAATGTTACCAAGTGCAAAGTGTCCCTGTAGACCCAGTGTTCACCTTGCTATGGAGAGCGTACGGCCGGTAGGCAGCTACTTTGCATGCTGTCCACCTGTACATTCTTGTCCCAAGGCCATGAGGGGGTCGAGGACTCTCCTCGCTCTGTCCACTTGCCTCGTTGGAGTTGGTCTTTGAGTGGGAGGCTGCAGACTCCCGTCACGCCGCGTGACTTCCTGCTCAACATCCACAGTGACCCACGGTGTCGTTCCAGGCCTCGCGGCGACCGCGCGGGACGACACGAGGGCGGGTGACGCTCGGCAGGTCGGCGAGGTTCATGTCCACTGGCCGTCTCGAGGCTGAAAACCTGGCCTTGACCCGACCGAATGAACAACATCGCCGTACGGGTCCCACACAGACACGGCCCAAAGTATTGCTCACTCGCGTCCTCTGTCGTGAGGTAAGGCAGAGGCGGGGGGTGGCCCAGCGTCTCCTAACACAAAGACAGGCACTGGCTCCTCTTCATCCGCTACCTGCTTTTCATGTGCGGGCAGTGGATTTTCCATGTGCAGGTGTTCCTCGTGTACACGTCCAGGCCATTTTATGGCCACATCCATGAATCTGTAAAGCAAGCCAATAGCATATTTCAATTCACGGTGCTTTATCTATGCGCAACAACAGCGGCAGCTCACACACATGGCCGGGGAAAAAAAAAACTGGAAATTCAGTCAAATTCAGACAAATTCAGTCACTTACAGTCAAATTCAGTCACTGCCAGCTGATGTCCCTTAAGTCTGAGAGGGTTCAGGGTTTGGGTCCTGGGCCTCTGTTTGCACTGAGGCAGTGAGTGCCTCACTGCTCACTATGTTGCTGCGCTAATAAACAGAACTTGACGGTAAAATTGTGTGTGTTTGTGGGTTTTTTGCAATAGGCGAGGTAGCCCAACCCTGCCGGTGCCTCTGATGTGCGCCAGCCTGAGTAGCAAGGCTTCCGAACACCATGCCCAAATGTTGGTCATACATGACAGCGGGTGCCATGCGGCTGCTTCATCGCACATGCCAAACAATGAAGCAGACACAGATGAAAACAACCAGAGCTTAGATGGCCCGCGCAAGTTTCCGCGGCCTGCAAAGCTTTACGTTTCGGCCTTCGCGTCACCTTTCCGTGTCCTCTTTGCAATGCACGCGTCGCAGATGCGTCTGCAAGCACTGTAGGCCCCACAGGGCAGCGCTCGAGGAGGGTGGCGCAAGGCAAGTTTGCGCCTGGGGCCTTGAGACGGAAAGTCAAGATATCAGGGGCACGCCTCAGAAAGAGCCTGACGATCACAGGGACACACCTCAGGAGGAGGCTGAGGATAGTGAGGAGGCATTCCAGACCGTGCCGAGTTGTATTGAAATCCAACCTGTCCGCAGCAATATCGGACCCTGCCAGCCAGCATCGCCATTGTTTCCCGAGAGTGAAGGAGGGCGCTCATTTCAGACAAAAATCCACGGTCAGAATTGATGCCATGTTGTGCTTCAGTAGCCGCCTGTTCTTAGGTGAGAAGAAGCGCATGGGCCACCCAAGCAGGAAAACAGTGGGAGCAAACAAGAGGAGAAATGCTGTGAATGAAATCAAAGAGCACAGCGCATCGGACTCCCATACTGTGTGTGTGCTGTGGTGAGATGGAACGCATTTAAGAAAAAGGCACCGGGAGCTGCCGCTCTTCAACTCCACAATGCAAAACAACGAGAGGGGGGAAGGAACAGGGAAGCGTTGTCTCAGTTAATAGAGATCACTCTGTTCTTGGCAAGACATCATCTCCCCGTTTAGGGGAGACGATGAGACTTCAGCCAGTGGAAATAAAGGGTATTTCCTAGAATCGGTGGAGCTGTTCAGCAAGTATGACTTCATATCGATGCTGTTCAGGAGCAACAGGGGCTTCAAAACAGACCAGCTGTCTCACTGTCGTCGAACAGATCCCAGGATGACAGCTTGGAAGCTCTCGCCGTGTCAATGAAACGCGAGATCCAGAGAGGAACCCCCGCGGAGCGAAACCTTTCCCATACTGCTGGATGAAACCGCAGATGTGGCAACACTGAACAGGTGGCCTTTGTTGGAAGGCACGTGCGTAACCTCAAGGTCATCAAGGAGCGTTTCCTTCGGGCGTGCAATGTCCCAGGCAACAGGTTGCCATGCCCTTGAAAGTGCTGTGATGGCACTGCTCTCTGAAAATGGCCTAGAAATAGAGAACCTTCGAGGGCCAAGGCTATGATGGGGCTGCGCGTATGAGCTGCTACATATGAGTTGCTACAACTGCTTCGGTCAAGAATTTCAAAACAAAGTCCCAAGGCATCCTATGCGCATTGCCAAGCCCATTGCCTCGACCTAGTGCTGGTTGAAAGCCAACACGGCATTTCTTAGTTGAAATCCCCGGACAAGCTAGGAAGGGAAAAGTGCCAGCTAGGCGCAAGTTTGATGCCAAATCGGCTGTTTCTGACCACACCTTTTGCCACTTTGCAGGCGTACAACGTTTCTGTGGACACAATGGCACAAGAGCTTGGGAGGCGCTTTCAAAGAAGAGATGACACTACGTGGGCAGTGTTGGGCGCTTTGCAGCGCCTCACTGAACGAAACAACGGGCGAATACAAAAAGGTCGCGAGGGCGCACGGGCGTCCGTCAGGGGGCTCCGTGAGTTCCGTGAGACCGAGGAAGAGGAGAAATGACCGACGGACCTGAACACCTCTCACCCCTCCCCCGCCACTCTTGCCTGTCCAGAGTAGGCGCCCGTGCTCTCTGTGCTCGAGGAGAACAATGGCGACCTTGATTCAACCGCAACGGCAGAGCGCTCCTTTTCAGAGTCGAAGCCAGCGAAGGCAAAACTCCATACATTGAACACGGTGTCGTCATGTCATTCCAGGGACATGACGACACCGTCGCTTTGAGGAACACCGCGGCGTTTAGACGGATCTCACGCACAAGTGCTGGCAAGCTGTGAGACCCTCTGTGGCCCGCTTAACCAACTCACTGACTGGGATACGGCGGTCACGGATCTGAATGGTAAAGAAAAAAAACACGCGTCTAGATTCTGCAACCTTTCGGCGGAGCGCACACTGGCTCAGTTTCAGGCGCTCCGCGGCCGAGAGGGAGCGGGAGATCCCGGCACACGCCCGAGCTAACAGGTCCTTGGAGCTGGGAGCCGGCTGTCACCCAGACGGAGCTCTCGGAGGAGACGGGACTCCGCCCTAGCGTGTTTTCTCTGGCGCTTCTGGGACTTACAGTACGATAAATTCATTCTCTTCAAGTGACTGTGAGTGAGGTGATTTTCCCCGCCGGTACGCGCACACTTCTGGGCTTTCCGTTGCTGCGCTCCCGCTCTCTGGAACAAGCCGTGAAGGGGGGTTTTAGCGCGAATGCTAAGGCTAAGTGCTAAAGTGCTAAGTCCTGAGTGCAAATGAGGTTCAGCGTGTTCTGGACCTGAGGAAACGAACGCGCGCTCCCCCGTGCCGGGACGCGAGGCCCTCGCGCGGCGCCCCGTCTGACTCCCCCGGGCGCGACAGCAAGGTCGCGACCCCACCCGAACGTACAAGGGAAACCGGTTCGGGAGGAGCGGGAATCTGTGCCGGAAACGGGAGCAATCCCACAGCGTGTGGAGTAAGCCCTATTTCCTCGGAACAAAACGGGGACTATTGGGAGTTCCGCAGGGTGAACAGGGTCGAAAACTCTGCATGGATTGTACCAACTCAAGCCACCTCCATTCAGGCCGTTCGGTAGCCCACCTTCCAGCGGCTCATGGACCGCCATGATGCATATGCTGCCACCTACTTGGATGGTGTCGTCATTCACAGTAACGGCTGGGAAGCAAATAGCTCAATATCTGCTGTCTACATCCAATGTGCACACAAGGCCACAGGAAATGCACGAAAGGCACTATGAGCGTGGAGCACAGACGGCCTTGACAGTGTTAAGCCCTCTGATACGAGCACCGGTGACCTTTCGGAAATGCCTAAACCTGCTTTGGTGTTTGTGTTGAGATTGAAAAGGGGGGAGGGGTCGTGAGATTCTGCGTGCGGGCGAGCCGGTCCACACATCGCCGGTCGCTCCCTCTATCCGCCACCAGGGGGAGACCTCTCTACACGTTTTCTCTCAGACGTTCATGCAATATGCATGTTCCACAGCAAGACGTCTGAGCAACACGTGTAAGGCAGTGAGTGGTGGCTCCTGAGTTTAATAAAATCAAGAGAGTGAAAGTTTAAAAAAAAAAGTTTTTATTTGTCATTAATACATAGAAGAACACCCAAAAAAGAACTTTTTGTCTTCAAAAAACTTTTGAAGTGCTGTGCCTCTGGATAACTGCCCGTTTTTGTAATGCTGACTGGGGAAACGCTTTACCTGTTAAGTAGTTGGCAATAAAATTTGACGGAAATTCAATTTTTAGACTGGGTTAAAATGATCAATGGACTATTCTCTATTTGTTGATTCTATGCTAAGAATAGTAGGTGACAGCCCTTATTAGACACCTTTGTTTTGACTATTAAATACAATCCGCACAACGTTTACTGTCTACATCTGATAGATGGGGGATTAACTTCTTTTTAAAGGCCTGGGAGAAAAACTGGAGAGAGACTTGAAATAAACTTCAAATCCCTCTGAGAGAGATTGAAACTGATAAGCTACGATGCCGGACAGAGGAACTGACTTCCAGTGGCCTCTGACATCTCCACTTAGCCAGTGCAGGAGATCGTTAGCGAGATTGGTCTTCAGACCAAGTGATAAGGTTTATGAGCTAAAACAAGACAGACACATTCCCTGGCCACTTTATTAGGTCCGCCTTGCACATGCCAGGTCGGACCCCCGTTTGCCCTCAGTGTTGCACATTTTTCATGGCGCGGACTCGACACACGTCCGGGGATGTGGCCATCCTTGTCTTTTTTTTCCAGACCGTCCTCCCTAAACCCCCAGACGAACGCGGAGGGCTTCGCAGCGTGGGCAAAAGTGAAAGCCAGAGGCACGATCGCGTCCGATGATCGATCCCTACCACGATTTTTGTATTGACAGAAAAATTCACTGTTGTTCTCTTTTGCGGATGTGAAAATATCGGCTGTGTCAGCGTATATTTCTTTCATTGTCTTTGAGTAAATGCCAGAGGTATCTATCTTAATTTCAGTGGGCAGAGGAAGACTGTGTGTGTGTGTGTGTGTGTGTGTGTGTGTGTGATAGCGGTTTGGGGGTTTCCAGGAGGTGCCTACGCAAGTAAGATGGGCATATAACCCTGAAATTTCTCCCCAGTCCCCGTTGCTTACAATACAGGTACATTACAAATAGCTCGTCTAATAGCCTGTATGGACAGACGGAGACAGCAAAGCTGCATGTTACTTACTTACAGGCCGAACGGCACAAACAGTGGTGAGCAACCGGAGGGACTTGTCCGAATCATTTGACAATTTGCTTGAAAGTGAACGTTTGAGATCCCTTGGGGGGGGGCTTCGTTTGGATGGAATGAGGTCAAAGTCGGATTTGACGGAGCAACTCTACTCTAATCGCTGCACGTCTTCGGACTTGCCCCTCACCGGGCGCCTCGGCCCATTGGCTGAGGGGTTAACGGCCAGAGGCAGCAACGAGGTTACGACCCTCCCGGGCACTGACCTGAAGACCGCAATTACCAGTGACGGCCTGATGAGCAAACCCCCCCCCCCCCCCCCCCCCCCCCCGAGTCCCACGACAACTTTCCTTCGTTCCTGAGCAAACGCAATCGTCTCCAGTCAGCGAGCCAGCCCGCCGGTCGCTTCCCGCCCGGGCCCGGGCCCCTGAGAGCCGTCAATCAAAGTCTGCTCGTTAGGCCGGGAGATCCATTTAGGGGCCGCCGTAAACGGCCTGAGACCCACTGAACCGTAGCGTGGCCGCAACGCTTTGTTGCGGCGGCCAGAGGGCGTCACTCCAACCGCAGTGGGCCGCGTGGGAACCGGCCCACAGACGGTTAACCTTGACCACATGTTGCGACACACACACACACACACACACAAGCGGACCCCGTAATGACAGCCCGGCGTAATGACTGACTGCCCCGAGGAAGGAACGCCCACTGGACGCGCAGCGCCGGCTTTGTTCGCTTCCATTCGGGCTGTTTAGTTTTTTTTCCCGGTAACGTGCAGGAGGGACGCGGTCGGTTTGGTCGACCTCGTCGGTCGAAAATGGTGGATTGGATTTCCACATTTGAATGAGGTCGCACACAGGCTGCGGAATCTCAGTTTCAGTAAGAATTGAATGGAATTAGCGTTACATGGTCTGGAATTAAAAATCATGAATTACAAGAAATGTGTTTTCTCATTATCTTGAGGTATAGTGAACAATTGCACTGTATCTCAGTGTCATTTGTGTAGATATATTTGCTAGATGTTTCAACCTCATTAAACATAGATATTGGAATGAACTGTTGCATATCACACAAAATATCAAATACATATTCAAATTCATAAACAGCCCAACCCCCAATTCAATTCAACTCCCATTATGGGAAACATTACAGAAAATCCTTTGCTTCACTTGAACTCAAAAGCTTCAAATTGCTTGCAAAATAATTTAAGGGGGACTTTTTGTTTACAGTATTATCCGAAAAGATTGATGGACCTTATTACTATAAATTGCATTATATGTTCAAACTACTGTTTGCCATTTCATTATGCCTTAAGGTTGAAGTGAAAACTACTTTTGGAAATCATTTTCAAAACGTGCTGATGTGATCATTTACATTTGAAGCAAACTAAAACTGAAAGCCTAAGATTGAAAGCCTTCTTTCAACGGGCCATTCCCAGCCAAATTGATCATAACACTCTGAAATATGTATAGATTTCAATGTATACATATTTGTCTGAAATATATATACATTTCTAACATCGAAATGGCACGCCAAATGTATTTACACCAGAGCTGGATAGTCCCCAACAAAGTTTGACAATGAAATAGTCTGGACATTCAGATGGTTGTAATCGCTGGCCCGGACTCGGACCTGGACTAGATGGGACGAAAGAAGCACAGCACCTCGAGGGAAGAGAAAGAGAGGGATGGAAAGATATAGATAGAGAAAGGAGAAGGAGGAGAGAGAGATACGGCAATCTCTATATTGCTCTGGTCACAACCAGTAACGCTCTGACCCTCTACTATTTACCACTTTGGACGACTTGGTAAAAAAAAAAAAGACACACAAGGTGAACACCATTAGCGCTATGCAGAGACCTATAAATGGCCTTGTGCTCAATGTCTTCTTAATATTTTTTAAGGGCCCCAATTTTCCCAAAACAGATTGAACAACTTCCGGTGTTGTTTTTAATCCCCACACACATCCTGATATCATCTGGGCCGTTTCATCAGCTGTCCCGGGTCACTCTGGTGTGAGAGCGACCTCAAACACAAGTGCAACCCAAACCATGCCAACCACCGCCTCCAAATAAGACTCCATGAACTCCACAAATACACTGAGCATCCCGGCTCCAAATACGGACCCATCAGGGTTTCGACGTTCTTCACGGCCGTTCTTCGGCACCTTAACTTCCTTCGGGATCCATAAAGTATCTCTCCCTCTCCGTCTGTCTCTCTCTCTCTGTTTCATCCCACGTAAAACACGCAGGCAAATGGAGAGTCAAGCGGAGGCTCTCAATTGTCCCCGGGTGTGAGTGAGGAAGCGAATGGCACATGTGCTTCCATGAACTGAATACTTCAGGGTGTATTCGCTGCCTTCGCTTGCCCTGTGAGCTGCAAACTCAACTCAACTCAACTCAACTTTTATTTGTTTTAAGTGCCATATCATAACAGCTGTTATCTCAGAGCACTTTACAAGGAGAGCAACAATGTGCACATAGTGAAAAAACCCCTGTCCTTAGACCCTCGCAAAGGCTGAGGAACAACTCCCAAGAAAAACCCTGACAGGGAAAAAAAGGGGAGAAACCTCAGGGTGAGAGACAGAGGAGGGGATCCTCACCCAGGACGGACAGGCGGGCACAAGCAAAACATTATTGATGGCTAACAGTTCAGGATATAAATCAATGAATTGAATTGAATCAGTCCATAGTAGCAGGCAGGAGGAACCGCAGTGAGATGAGCCGGGCAGAGGTGGTCCTGGATCCAGCTCAGCGTTGATGGAAGCCGGGAGGGAAAAATAAAAATAATAAAAATAAAATGAAAAATGAAAAATAAAATGAATAGTAAAATGGAAAACAAAAATAAGAATAAAAAGAAAATTAAGAATTAAAAAATAAAATATTAATAAAAATTAAAATAAGAATAAATAAATAAATAAATAAATAAATAGAAATATATGTATATATATATTTCTATTATTTCTTTATTTATTCATTTATTCTTATTTTAATATATATTTATATATATATATATATATATAAATAAAAATAAAAATAAAAATGAAATAAAAATAAATTGAAAGATAACAAAGGAGAGGGGGAGGAACCCCCTCTCCTTGAGAGGACCAGCCGACACCCACTACACGATTAGGCATGAACCGGGGAAAACAATGGATGGGACAGACTGGGCAGCAGATTTCCGGAGAAATGTCGGCGCAGGCCGCCCCCGGTACTTCCTCGATTTCCCATTCTCGACCGTGTCGCTCCATTCGGTGCAGGGAGAAGTCGCTTGGCGGGTTTGCTTGTCTGCTTGCGCTCTGGCAAGGAGCGGAAAGTCAGGTGATGATGTCATCAGTGTCAAGCCATCCAGGGACTGCCAGGTAAGCGTGAAAGGACTGCAATATTTCCACAACAACAGAATGGCAAAACCGCATCTGAAGCATTTCCAGCGTCGCAGTTTTCCTTAGGGTTAGGGTTAGGGTTAGGGTTAACCCCCTAACCCTAACCCTAACCCTAACCCTAACCCTTCTATGTTGGAAGCAAATAACAAGGATCAATGCTCCATTCTATCACTCTGGGTCTCCCGCAGGTGAACAGCCACGTCCCTGCTGAATGCGTGAAGCAACAAAACGCTTTCGTTTTCCCGGCCATTCTTTCCATTTGCGGTTTCCCGACGCACACGTACGACACAATCGTGCGACGATTCGGCCGTGCGGCGCGGCAGGGGAAGCGCCTCGACATTCCCGCGTAAAGGAAACCGTCGGACGTGTCACGACGCCGCGCTGACAGACTCGCACGGTTTCGTCACAAGGTGCAAATCACCCAGACGGTGGGTTATCGCAGCGCCCCGCTCGTGGCTGAATTAGCGAGCGCGGGATGTGCGGTGACCGCGAAGCGCACACGCACGCACGCACACGCACGCATTCTGCTTTCGTTGCCGTCACTGGAATCGCCGTCTGCCCTCGTCAAATATCACCGCTGCTACGCTGGACGTTCCCATCGCTGCTCCCGTTAGTCCTGTAGCTGTAGTTGTCGACGTGGCTATCATCACTGTGGTGTTCTTGCTGTCACTGTCACTGTCCCCCTTTCCTCCCTCCACCCGCTGAGACGCCTCCGTGGCCGTCTTTGTCACCGTCGTCTCCGCTGTTGCCGATCGCATCATTGTCGTCTCTGCGTCTCTCTTTGCACCGTGCCTGCTCTGAAGTTGTGCGTCGTTATCACCGTCCCCCTTCTTCTCTTCTCCGTCTGCTTTCTGCCCCCTGGAGCAGTCCACCTCGGTCAACCCACCCAGTGACGCGGACAGCCCCAGCGAGCAGTAACAGCGAGAGGGCCATACCTCGGATACCCCGATTGCGACTTGTACCGTAAAGGTTCTTCCGAGTGCCATGCAAGAGCCTTCGCCGTTTTCCACAATCCTGACATCCATTGGCCTTGATGGTCGTGTACTTTTTTTTTCACCTATTTTACAAGTTCTTTAGCCCCATAAATCACCAAACGTTCGCGTTTTCTTAGAGGAATGAACCCCTGGAAACACGTAATGGCTCAGAATAAGCCCCGACACATCCTCATGATTAATGGCCAACACAGTGACAGATCAACACTTCCTACGTCGAGCTGCTCATGCCGAAGTACCCGGGGCATTGTTTCAACCGACAGCTGAGATTTTATAGCTGGCGTGCACGCGGGGAGGGATCACAGCAGCCAGCTACACGTAATTGCCGGTAATGTCAGACTGAGTGATTCACTTTGGTTGTGTCAGTGGGCTTGCTGTTTTGTTTTCCACATGCGGGACAGGATCCGGGGGAGCTCCCCCGCAGCATGCCACCTGAGGCACGGCCCCGACGCGTGCATGCTTCATTCAACACGCATGTGACGTGCGTTGACGGATGGCGACAGCGGCCTGACCTGAGACCGACTGCGCCTGGAGTACAAGTGGCAAGGCTTTTTTCCTATGTATTTCCGAGACACTCGAAAGACTTTGAGCCGTGCGCTGTTCATTCACCACAGGGGAAAGAGTGACTCAGAGAGGCCTGGTAATCTCCCTCTCTCTCTCTCTCTTCTTCGCTCACTTAAGACTCGCTAGGACAGTTCTGACATGGATAGACAGACACCAACCAGAGGACGGAGAATCAAAGCACTCCTGGATTACGACACTTCTCAGACACTTCGGAGAATTCACGCCTATTTTGCTATTTGTCAGTCACGGCCATCCAGCACTTTCAGCCCGGAAATTGCTCGGTAATTCTACTGTACTTGCACTTGATCAAGAAAGCAAAACGGTGTTCTTGCAATAAAACGAGAGGACGGGATAAGAGCGGGGCAGACAAAGTAGCTGCCATGGAGTGACCGCAGATTGGCGGTGTTGAGGTGATAACATTGATTCCCGCAGACATCAAGTGTCCCCGGGGCCTGTGACGCGCCAACCAGCGAAGGTACGGAGCTAATGTGCCTCTCTTTTTCGTGCTCGACTGGGAGCTTTTTATTGAGGTGAGAAAATTCCGTGGCAGGCACCAAAAACATGCATTAACATACCACTGCAAAGCCAAGGTTAGCGAACCCGGGCCTTACTCACTTATTACCCCCTTAACTACCCCCTTTGGAAATACACATCTATAACGTTTGGCACACAAGACCTCTAATAACAAATGGCTAACAACCGGTCATTATGGGGGCTCGAGCGGGAGATTTACAAATCCCAGGGTTCGGCGGCACTGGACAGGTTCCCTTTGCTGTGAAAATGGTTATCCCATCGCGAGCGCGGCGAGCCGCGCGATAAGATCTCGTGATTTATTCCTGGCGGCTGATAATTGCTGGTGTCCTTGTCATCCGTCAGAAATGAATGGACGGGGAGAGAGTCTGAGGCTGCAGCCTCCGCGCCCCTCCTTTTACGCCGCGGCAGTAAATCTGACATGTTTGTGTAGCCGTAAATCACGGCTTGGGACGACGCCCCCCACCCCCCCCCCCCCCCACCCCCGCCGCTCGCGTTTCAGAAGGGTTTCAGGTATGCGGGGGGATCGGCGGGACTCTGCAGGTCCGGCGGAACCACAAAACAAGGCAGCAGCGCTAATGGGGCAGGTTTAATCTAGTTTCCCGTATGAAGCTATAGTGGCGCTATAGAGGAGGTATTCAGGTGTCGTTACGTCAAGTACCTGATAGAATCATAGTGGCTGTACAAATGTCGTATTCTCAGATGATTATCCGCTCGCTCTGCTAGTAGAACCCCTCCGTCACAATTATACAAATGATGAAATAAGACTGTACGTCACGCTTGCGTGACATCGCATTCCGATTCCCCATCGATCGCTTGAAGACCGGCAGCGCTCTCCCCGGGTCGGACACAGCAGTAAAAAGGGGCCGGGGGCGAGAGGCTCCCACCTCAGATCAATGGCGGCCGCTTTTAGAACCCAAGCTCGCGGGCTGTAATTGTTTTAAAGGCTGGCGTCCCAAAGCCGCAGCGCACACAATAAAACGAAGGAGGCAGGAAGGAAGCAATGCGCCTCAACGACCCCCAGTTCGGTGTCTGAGGGCCTACCCTTTAGTTACCTGACCCGTTGCACTTGGCCAGGAGCCTTGCCAAAGGTCAGCCCAGTCACCTTTCACTGTGCTGTGCAGCATCTGACAGGCAGATCTTTCACACAGATGCAGCTCCTCCCTCCGCTCCGTTTTTCAATTGCAGTCGGGAACATTTTGTGTCACGAGCAGTTAAGGTTTCTGAATAAAATACGAGCTCCCTCTTTATTAACACTACCTCCAAGGCTAGAGGGTATTCATTTAGTGTCACCTTATTAATTAGAGCAATTTCTAAACGTATTAGCTGACGGCAACGTGTTGAAACGGAGGCATATCTTCCCCGGCAAAACATTGTGAAAAATCGACGGCTCGACCGGCAGAAATTGCAGGTTCTAATTGAAAAATATTTGCCCTTGTTTTTTCCCCTCTCTTTGAAGTCTGGGGCCTGCTCTGCTCTTGTCCTCAGGTGCTGCCCAGGCCTGATTTATGGGGACGAGTTCCAGGGAAGCTGCTCTAAATTACACGGGCCTTAAACCTGAGCAGCGAGAGACAGAGGGAGGCAGAATCGCCGCTCTCGAGACGGCTAATTGCAAGGACGGACCCCGGCCTCGGAAGGTCCTTCTCTTCCCAGGGCAGGGGCGTAGCACGTTCAGCACTGCAGAATGATCTGCGTTGCCACCAGCAGCCACATGCGCCTGCTCAAACTTTCAGTTGACCGCCAATGACGGAAACAGGCAGAGGCACTCACAGTTCTGTTCAACAAATTATCTAACACCGACACCAGGCAGTGTGATCTATTCCTCCATGTCGAGTGAACGCGAGTAAAAGTACCCCCAGCTTCGGCCTCAGAAAGGAGCAACGCACAGCTGAACGAAATTCTCCATAAAGCTGCGAAAGCCAACGCAAAGTCAACTGCTGAACCCTGATCATAAATGCGTTTCGCCAACTCTGACGCGAGGTGTCGAAACTTTTCTTGTAAGATCCTCTGAGGGATGTGAGGGAGAGTCAGAATAGGAGGAGGAGGAGGAGGAGGAGGTGACAGTGCCATTTGCCTGGAGGGTGCCCATAAACCTGGAGAGAGAGAGAGAGAGAGAGAGAGAGAGAGAGAGAGAGAGAGAGAGAGGGAGAGTGCACCATTCCTCACAGGTGACTGTACCATGTGACTTCCAGTGCTTTAAAAAGCAGGCCGACCTGTCTTGTTGAGGTACGAGTGATCACAAGGCACCAGAGGAGTCGGAGGAGCAGAATGCCCGGGCTGTCGGCGTAGCAGCGACCACCGACAGCCCCACGGAGCAGGCGGGGGGGAGCGCGCCGGAGGCCCGTCCACTCGGGGAGGTCGCGCCACACTTCTGCCCCTCCAGCGCCCGCCACACCGAGACCATGAGCTGCGGCAGCGTCGCGGGCTCGGAGTTCTCCGAGGAGGAGCTGGAGCTCGGCGCGCTGGACCAGGGGGAGGACGGGGGGAGTCCCAAGGCGTCGTCCCGGGACAGCGAGAGCTCGGCCTGCAGCCCCGGCGGGCCGGAGGAGGGCCGCGGCAAGAAGCGCGGCCGGCCCGTCCGCTCCAAGGCGCGGCGGATGGCGGCCAACGTCCGCGAGCGCAAGCGCATCATGGACTACAACCAGGCGTTCAACGCCCTGCGCGTGGCGCTCAACCACGACCTCAGCGGCAAGCGGCTCTCCAAGATCGCGACGCTGCAGCGGGCCATCAACCGCATCTCCGCCCTGTCCGTGTTCCTCAGCTCCAACCCGCCCGGCAAGCCCTGCGCCCACCGGGAGTGCCGCCGGCCCCCGGCGGGGCCGCCGCCGGCCGCCGCGCCCCGGCTGGAGCAGCCCAGGGCGGCCGCCCCGCGGCCCCAGGGTTACGTCCCCTGGCACGCCTCCTTCTCCCCCCCCACCCAGCCGGGGCCGGGGCCGGGGCCTCACGCGCACGGCCTGCCGTCGGAGGCGCGCGTCTACGCGGACAGCGGCCTCGTGACCTCGTGCCCCCCGTCGCCACACTACCCCTGCTATCCCGCCGAGGGGCAGCTCTACCCCGCGCGCGGACACTGCGCCCACGACCGTCCCCCCAGCCCCCTGCGATACCCTCAGCTGGGCGAGGGACTGGGCTATCAGCCGGGGATGTGGGCGTCCTGTGCCCAGAGATACGTGGACGGCTTCGCCGAGTCCTCCCCGGCTCTCGGGCTTCCCTGGCAGGTGAGCTACCTGCAGGAGCCGGAGCACAACCTCTCGGTGTGCGCTGACATGCTGTAGTCGAGAGCTTCCGCCACTGCGGACCCTGCTGAGGAGTCAATGGACTGCCGAATGACCTCAGGGAGAAGACTTGTTTGTCGCAATCGACTCAGTATTACGGTGAAACTCTGAGTTATTTTCATCTTGTCCACAGTTGATGCGAAACGGGTGCAGTGACAGCGGAGACCGCAAGATGTTGTCCGATGCATTTTAGCTCACATTTTCCAAAGAATGTTTCACTGGTCACGCCGGATAATTCACCCACTGAAATGCGCTCTGGTGCAACTGTCGTGTTTCGGCTTTCTGAAAAATCTCAGTCATTCCACCGCCGACCGCATGACATCGAAAGGAAATGCGAACATGTCGAGGCGCATGAGACCTTTGGAGCCAATCTGTAGTTCCACCAAGACAAGTGGGACTGACAAACGCGCTGTGCTGTTGTGTGACCTGTTCTTCTCCCGTCTCCCTGCAAGCGCCGCGCAGCGCATCTCGAGAAAATGTGAGGGTTGGACATACGAGTCAACATCTGTCCTTGTATTTATTGTCTGTTTTGCATATAAAGTCGCGGCGGTCTGTAAAAGTTGTAAAGTTTGTGCATCACTTGTTCAACTACGAAACGAAATATTAAAGTTATACGGCCCACGTTGAGCTCCTGTTCCACGACGGTTGCCTTTGTCCTGACGACTTTTTATGTGACAGAAAAGTTCGTTTCGACGGAGGTCCGTGCGCCCCTGTCCACAAGAGCATGCATGTCTTTGGGTGTGTTTGTGTGTGAGCGCAAATGTGTTTGATTATAGCCTAAGGTCGGCAGCCTCCACTATCCTGAGACGGAGATGACAGAGGTCCTCCACCGAGTTGAAAAATGTCCCTAACAAGTCCATTCTTGTCATTTTTTCCCCTTGAGAAGCAGAGTCAAGGTGCTTTTTAAACGCAACAAAACAAATGCGCGGCCTGAAAAGGAGGACAACAATGCCAGCGTTTGCGGGAGATAGATTTGCTGACGGTGCGCGTACCGCGTCTCACCGAATCTGGATTTTCCGGATTTTGTTGCCACACGAAGGCACAGATTTCAGCTAAAACACCATAACACATCAGCTAGTGAGATCATTTGCGGCGGCTAATTACAGGTCAGCCGGCCTTCGTGCACATCAAGAGGAGCAAATTCCCAGCTTTCCCCTCCCGGCCCCCCCGAGCTTATGTTAGTCAACAACAGCCCTCCCTCCCTCCCTCCCTCCCCCGCCGAGCAGCGTGTCACACGGAAAAAAAGCCGGCTTTAATATCAGACCATGGGACGAGCCCACCGACAGATTTATGTGGGCTCAGGAAGGAAGGCCGCGCCCCGTCATCAACGCGGTGAAAATCCCCTGTCTTTTTTCGGGCTGCGCTGGCCCGCGGCTGGAACGGGGCGTGTGGGAGTTTCTGAACATCCCGGAGGTCTCCCAGCGAGGGGCCCGGAGACGGCCCGGGGGAGAACGACCGCGGGGCTTGGGGGGGGGGGGGGGGCGCGGAACGACAGCAATTGGCAGGCGGGAGGGAAGGGGAGGCGCGGGCGAAGAGAGGCGAGCGGGGAGCGGGACGGGGACCGAGGCGGCGAGAGCGGCGAGCCCGCGGCTCCCGCGGCTGCCCCCCCCCCCCCCCCCCCCCGCGCAGACGTGAATCACAGCACCACCGTGACTCACCGGGCGAGAGGGCGAGCGCGGCGGTGACGGCACGTCTCTCCTCCCCTCCCTCCCTCCCTCCCTTTCTGGCACGGAAAGCGCAGCTCCGCAGTCCCGCTCAGGCCGCGCGCTCGGCCGTCCCGACGCGGCTCCATTCGGCAGAGAAGGATTTGTGCGAAACTCTGATGTGATTCGTGAGGTCACGATGCGCTCAATACAAGCAACCAATCTCCGTTGAATCTGACACGAACTGCAGTCTGGCTTCAAGTAACTCTCAACACTGTGAGGTGGAGCGCGAGTTATTCGATTCAAAGATTTAAAATGATGAGCCGGCGAATAACTGAGAGGAAAACACGAGGAAATCCGCATCCGCCGCCCAACTCTCCGAAATGGTGGTATATCGAAAACGCGAGTCGAGCCAGATGAAACGTCCTCAGACGCCCCCCTCGGGCTCCGTTAGTCCGCGACGGACATTTTTCGACGCCGTCCGACGTACTTAGAACAAACCGAGCGCCAAAAAGATGTCTGCATCCGTCACTGGCCGCAGCCCTGCTCCCGACTGACGCTGGTGAATCCCATCCGTCGCTTAGATTCGGACCGGAAAAAGAACAACGCGGGGAAAAGCGGTGGATTCTCACGCTGAACTGCGACTCGCCGAGAGGATCGACCTCACTCCCCGGCCGTGTGTCGGTGACGCATCTTTTTTTTTTTTGGTCGGACCGCCCCGCCACCTCGACACCCCGGGCTGACGGGAACAAAAAAAACCCAAAACAAAACAAAAAAAAACGAGCAAATCATGAGAGAAATCACGGCGAGAAGACGTGAGGGTGTGTGTGAGCGCGTGATATATGGGGATGAGTCAGCCCCCCCCCCCACCCCCCCTCCCCCTCCACCCTCCCCCATACAATGTCGATGCTCTCCCGACTGTGCCTGCTCCCACTTCTCCACAGGGCAAAAAAAAAACCCACCCCATGACGCGATGACATCATGAGTGAAAGGTGAGGGAAGCGAAGGTGCCAGGTGGCATGCGCAAACACATTGACGCTGAACTGCGGCTGCGGGTCTGACCCTGGATTACGTTGTGTGGGTTTGTTGAGTCACGTCGAAGGATTTACGACGGAAAGCAACACTCGGAGAAGCGCGCCTCCGATCTTGGGGATTTGGGTTTTGTCGGGGCCTGATCGTAAAGTGGCGCTCAAGGAGATGTGCGGTGTCGAGGAGGCCAGGAATTTCTATGGCAGTGAAGTGATCACTGAGATGCCTGGTAGCTTTAAGTTACACGCACACACGCACACACACACACATTTGAACAAAGCATATACAATGACTGTCGATTTCAAAAGAAAAGGAACATGTCCTGATCGTATCAGGATGCGATGATTGGTCACAACGGCTACGTAACAAGCCTTTGAGATAACTAATGAGCAGTCGTCATTAGGATTGGTGAGCCTCACGTTGGTTGCTTTATTATGAAGAAGCGATAATTACTCGTCACTACCTTTCAGCGGAGAAAGGAGGGTGACTGTAAAACCACTGATTAATGGTAAAGGCAAAGAGACAGGATTCAGATGTGGCATGCTAGCAGTGGCATGTTAGTCCAGGGTCGACATGGTGCAGACCAGCTCGTGAAAAGCTGCAAATTGAATCCTTGAAGTTTTCCTTCTTTCTTCGTCTGAGCCGTAAAAGTCATTGAGTACTGTCCCTGGACAGGTTTCAGGGATCCGGGTGGTTTTAAGATGCAGTTCAGCAAGAGAACACTAGATGGAAGCAGGACCACGAGCTCTGCTGTCTGCCAGGGCAGTCAAGGTGAGGGGCTTCATGCTCGCGTGCAGCGTTTCCAGTGAGGAACTCTTGTTGAGGAAAAAATATATGACACACAAAAGTAATATTAGATAAATGGAGCCATGAATTTCACACCTGAGCCTTGGGGTCCCATCTAAACTAACCCACGTCTTCATATCGAGACTATGACCGTTACCGATGTACGCATAGAAATGGACAAACCACATGTCTGACAAAATGCATTCCATAACAAGTAGTAATGCAGTAAAACCAGATTCACACCTTAAACAGGTTTCAACCGTAACCGTAGTTCTGAGACACACACACACAACTTCCAGCAGAAGCATTAAAAAGCAACACATTGACAAAGATGTAAATTAAGAATAATATGCATAATACTCACCGAAAGTTTCTGGCAAAATCCATCTCCCTTTCTCCCTATGCAGAGCTATCTGGGTCCACGGGTCCATTGAGTTCAGGCCCGCTTTCATTTCTTGTTTCGAAGTCTTGGTAGTGTTAATAGTGAGCTGTAGATGCACTCATGTTTCCCCCGAAGTTGCCTTTCTCAACAAAACGAGAGCATGCGTGGTTCCAAACACCCAGTCGTCAATTAACGCGAATACCAGCGCAACTGCCGGCGTTTGCGTCACTTTCAGTTAATACGAAAATGGCGCACAAAACCATGTCAGGATCGGGGCCTTTTTTCACGTTGTCCAGCTATTCTAGAAAGGTCCCGCCTCGGAAAAGACTCTCCAAATGCGTTAAATCAACTTATCCCGCCAACGGGAGTTGAGGAAAATCCAGCTTCTCCATCTACACGAACGGCGTCCCGGGTTCTCCCCAACTCGACGTCTGATTGGTCGAGCCAGCGGCTGAAGGGGGGGGGGGGGGGGCGTTTACTTTAATTTCCGGCGAGACGCTCGGGCGCGGAGGCTCAAAAGCAGATTTCCGTGCACCTGGCAACACACGGATCTGAAACGTGATTGGACAAGGCCTCGTGCCGAGATTGTCCAGGAAGCGCTGCGACCGAGAGGAACCGTGTGAAATTACCGGTAAGTCGGCGGACAGATTCTCATGCCACTCGCGAGGAATTACGATGAGGTTTTGTCCATGGAAAGAAAAAAATGTGCGAATTATGCGAGTTTTAAAATGATACCCGTCAGACACTAGTGTGCCACAGTGGCAGACATGACAAAGCTGAGGGGTTCAGTTTGTGTGACTACAGCCTGTTACAACCCGCTCACAGCCTGTGGTCCCTTACATACATACTTTTTACAAAACTTGTATTGAATTTCAACTAAATGTGAATGATGTCATCATAACAACAGTGCTGTCTATTCCAATTCAGAAAAACTCATGAGGTGACTAATAGCTTTCAAATTGCAGTCACTATTCATATATAATGCATTCAGTTTTGGGGTAAAAAAAAAGTTGCCCAACAGTGGCAACAACGCGCGACAACCTGCCGTTATCTGTACTTGTCGACCACAACCGTGTGAGAATCCAGGCTGCAGTTTGAGTTAACCTGCTAAACAGTTTGGCAGGAATCCGCTGATGAGAAGCGGCGGATATTTGATAAAAGAAAATAATCCGTGTTGGGGAATCGAGGCCCATTTCAGTTTACATGCCGAATCGCCGAACACATGTAAAATCTGATTTTCAGACGTCTCGGCTAGAATTAAAGCGTCCCATGGCAGCGGTGGAAATGCTGCTGGTGCCGCTCTCCTGCGGCCGGCTTTCCCGCTGCGGGTCGGCCGCTGTCCAAGTGGAACTGAGGCTTTCGCTTTCGTCAGATTCGAAAAGATCTGCCCCCCGCGGGCCTCTGCCGTCGCTGTTGCTCTGCAGCTCAAAGATGTGACGGTGTGGGTTGCGAAGCAAGTCAGCCGCTTCACCATTAAAGGGCACTGCCGAAACGTTAAATCTTTTTTGTTCGCTTCTCGTGTCCCAAAACGCCTGGGGGATTGGACTGCACCCACTGGCTCACTGAACTGGCATCGTTGCATTTTGTCAAACTATCTCTCCTGCAGAGTCGTTGAATTCGGCATGTCGTAATTTAGATGCAAATTGTTCGAGATGTGATTGAGCTTGGTCAGGAGACGCGTCCACCATGAAAGCCACATTGCGCATTCCTTGAAGATTTCATCGCACGTTTGTATCACAAATCCGGCCCCCGTCTCCATCAGGACAGAGACTGGAGAATGTCCTTTAAGCCCGGCCAAAGGCACTGAGCACTTTGCCCTTCCACCTTGAGGTTTGGATTGGGGTCCACTGTGGTTTTGTCGGAGGAGCCAGGCTTTCTGTCGCGCGTTGCATTTCTGCAAGACACACGCATGCACACGGACTTGGAGTGGTCCAGACCTGTCCCGACACACGGGCCAAGCAATTAATTCCCCGATCCTCACTTGAAGCGGCGACCCCAGCAGCGTGTACACAATTCGCTTGATACAAATGGTGTATGACTTCCGGGTTCTGGTGGCACACAGTCACACAACACATAACAGCAGCTTACTGGATGTATAAAGAGAACGATGACGTCCCTTTTCGAGATGCCCGACGAGTTACGCCGACGATTACGCCATCGCTGTACAAATGGGGAGATTCAGTTGCTCGGATTAGCTGGGGGAGAAAAAACTTAAGAAGGAAGCTCTTCCCTGACCTCAAAAGCTGGCCAGTGGTGAATTGGACGTGAGAGCCCGATCCGAAAAACCGAGTGTGTGGCAGGGCCCGGCTCACTTTGAAGCCCTTTTGTCGTCCTGCCGGCATTCGAGAGATTCTGCTACGCTCCGCCATCCTCCGTCTGGTGCGCACAGCAAGGCCGTGCTTTCGACCACAGCGTAGCGGTCACATCAGAGGTCCGATGTGTGTGTCCTGCCGCCCCGCCCAGAGTCTTGAGATGGAGGAAACGCCGGAGGGATGAAGCGGGACAAAGTAAGACAATAAGGAGGTGATCTCGTGAACGGCAAAACTGCGGCACCGTGCTGCAGACGGCTTTCAGGGGTCGGTGTCAGAGGGGCGTCCGGAGGTGACGCATCTCCCGATCCAGCATTGATAACCTGTGCGGTTAACACTGGAGATAGAGACACGGGGGTTAGGGGGGTTAGGAGGGGCTTGGATCGCAGAGCTCTATATGGTCTCCCGCCTCAAAGCGATTGTTTCCGTCTCGTGGCCACGACATTTGTCTTTGCCTTTTCATTAAATTCAGACTCCCTCCGACCCGCTGGTACAAGTTGTTTATCTGTTTTGAGATTGGGGGGAGAAAAAAAAAAGCCATTCGGCCTTCTGCCGATACGCAGCAGGAAATAACCGGGGGCTGGGAAACTTGATGGCGTTGACTATTCGGGCTACTGTTCATTTGGAATTGAATCGCACGCACACGCGCACGCACACACAAATCACTGTGTTATATTATATGCAGTGCTGGCCGTGTATATTTACACTGTACGTAAACAGCTTTTTTGGGTTGTTGCCCCCCACCCGATTCTTTCTCAGTTCAGTCGATCCGTCCTCACGTTCAGCTCGGGGGGACGGCCTGTTCCAATGAAGCCGGCGTCATAAATGTAACAGGTCCTGTAACGTGTCGCGGCTCACGACGCACAAAGACATACAGAGGAAGAGGACGGCTTCGCTTGTTGCAGCGCGTGGAGAACACGTTCGGAGAGGAAATTTCGAAAAGATCCGCTCGGCCAAACATTTGCAAGCGAAGACGCGAACACTTCGCTGAGGTTTCGAATTAGACGGGACTGCGGTTACGGGATCATGGTGTGACGTGTGAAGGCGTGAATATGGCTATAGAAAACACAGGATGTGTTAAGGATAATTCTGGGTGATTCACCAGTCTGAGGGGGTTCGTTGAGACACCCATTACGACCCGTTTACTGGCCCGACACTGGACTGGTCCATACGTGGAGTCTGTATGTCAAAGTATGGTTGGATCCAAGTTTTGCTGATGCTGGAACACATGCATGAGCTCCCATCACGAGCATCATGCTGTGGTTTGCCCGTAATGGCCTGTGGTTAGTTGATTAGGCCTTGATCTGCCTATATCCCAGTTAGTCTCAGCTGTATCCACTTGGCTTCAGTTAGATTTAGTACAAAGCCGCTGCTGAGTCGCTGATGGACTTCAAAGCATGTGTTTTCTCGGTGTGTTGGAAATACACGACCTTTACTATTATTAAGATGCCGATTGAATTCATTTCATTTTAGTCAAGTATATCATGCTATTGTAGTGTAAATCATTGACGGTTGCTCAGTTGTTGTTTTGCAGTCTGTAAAAGCAACCAGCAAGTGCACAGTTTGGCTCGACGAGACATTAGCACGCGAAAGAACATTATTTCCTCTTCTCCGCTCCCTCCTCTCAGAGATGTCGAGACGGATGTAATTTGTCTAGTTTCTCCCTACCATCATTAGTCAAGATGCCAAGTGGGATTTTCATCCCACCTCATGTCGGGGTGCAGAGTCGGGTCCGAGGCAAACGTGAACGGAAAGGGGCTTCTTGAGGGCACCCGCCCACTAAGGGGGGTTCCCAGAGGGAGAGATTTTTCCTCTCTACGCGCTAAACTTAAAATCAAGTTTTAAAAAAAGACACTGGTTGGAGAATAACAAACGATACTGATACAATTCACAGTGTCGGCATTGGTGGAACACAGGTGACGCTGCTATTGGCCCCACGAGGGCCTGAGCTGGCACAGTTTGTATATCTTGAAATCTTGAGAAAATATTCGTTTTGTCTCTCGATGGGGGGTGTGAGCGCGTTGGGTTGTGACTGCGAGTTTCAACGTAGTGTACAGGACTGGTTTTCATTAAGCGCAGAATAACACAACAAACCGAGTAGTACTACGAGTTACATTCACCCGGCTGACAGCTTGTACACGTCGGTGTGCCCGCCCCCCCCCCCCCCCCCCCCACAATGCATTGCCTATTAAGTGAAAGGTCAACACAGGCCCACACTGATGGCATTTTGAGATGCTGTCGGACGCTGACATTTCCATCGGGCGGCCGTTACATTTCACGCAATTAACTAAAGCACAATCATTTGCTGTGGCACGTGTCCAAGTGTGTCACGCTTGTTTGTTGTCCCGCCTCATTCACGGCCTCACTTGGAATTGTGCGAGATCAGGGGGGGGAACATTTCTGCAAAGGTGTTGACGCGACTCAAAGCGCGGCTCGAGCCTTGTTAGGAAAGACGAAGGCGGCGAAGTGTCCGCTTTGAGGTGAAGTCAACGCTGGTTAGCCTCAACAGCTTAAGGAGGGCGCATAGGCTACATCACTTAAAGTTAGTAATTAAGCTAACGGCGAGGCTCCACACAATCAGGCAGAATAGATTGGTCTTTTA